>VZTG01008972.1:49379-297339 GCA_013397845.1 Melanocharis versteri | reverse complement strand
CTGCCAGGTCTGTGCCACAAAATGCAGCCACCACTGCCTGGCTGGGGGTCTGTGTCAGGACATGGACCCCCATTGTCCAGCTGCCAGGTCTGTGTCACAAAATGCAGCCACCACTGCCCAGCTGGGGGTCTGTGTCAGGGCATGGACCCCCATTGTCCAGCTGCCAGGTCTGTGTCACAAAATGCAGCCACCACTGCCCAGCTGGGGGTCTGTGTCAGGGCATGGACCCCCATTGTCCAGCTGCCAGGTCTGTGTCACAAAATGCAGCCACCACTGCCCAGCTGGGGGTCTGTGTCAGGGCATGGACCCCCATTGTCCAGCTGCCAGGTCTGTGTCACAAAATGCAGCCACCACTGCCCAGCTGGGGGGTCTGTGCCAGGACATGTGACCCCCATGGCCTGTCTGCCAGGTCTGTGCCAGGACGTGTGACCCCCCAGCTGGCTGATGCTGCAGGGCCAGGCAGGCTCCTCACATGGCAGGTGAGCTCATCGCTCCCCTGGAGCAGATACAGTGGCACTCACAGTGCTGTAAATATGATTGTCTAGGACTGATCTCTGTTTTCTTTCTTTTTCTTTCCAAAGAAGAGGCCGAGATCAAAAGCCTTTACCCAATCAGTCAGGCTTTAATCAAATGAAGCACTTGAGCACATGCCTTACATTAAGCACATAAGGATTATTGCTGATTTCAAGGAGATAAACACATGCTGAAGCAGGGACTCGGATCTGGTTCATGGCAACCTCATATCCCCACGTCTGTCTGTAACACAGGCTGCTTCACCCTTTTGTTTGCTTTAGAGTGAGGTGAACATGCTGTCTGATCAAAAATAAGCAGATGAAGGTATTAAAACACATAAGACTTGTTGCTTTGAGACCAGTTTTAATTAAAACACAGGTAAAATTTAAGCCAATAGGAAGGCTCTGTGTGAGTTAAGTGGGCTTTGTAATAGGCATCGTATCATGGCACCTAAATAGACCCTTATCTCCTCAAATTAAATGTTTTTGAGATCTTTTGCTGAACTGGAAGTCAGTGTGTATCAGAATATAGTGTTTGCATAATATTTATATAGTATTCTATGAACAAATGTTATTGCTGTGTGCAAGACAGATTCAGCAAACTCTTTTCAGGTGAACCCTTGTTTCCACTTCTTAGTTTTGTACGTTATTTTCATAGTTGTTTTTCTGTTAATGACACAACCAGACAATGAATCCCAGCTCCCAAAAGCAGAAATAGCAAATCTGGGAGAAGTCATAGGGTTAACATCCTACCTTAGAGTCTTGGTCTACCTTTAATTGAAGTGGGTGTCCTCAGCAAGTGGCTTCTCCCATTAGAAATTATTTTCTGCCAGAAATCTATATTCTGTCATACCCAATTATGCACCCTACTAATCAACAGAGAACTTGGTAGCACCCCAACATGGAGAAGTCTGCATCTGTTCTAAATCCTGCCCTTCTAAGCAGGATTATTGCCAAGCACTGTGAAGATTGCTTAGCTGGGTACAAAAGATGCTGTACCCTAGCCAAAAGAGGGAAGTAATTCTGATTTTATTTGAATGAGCTTATTTTATTGGATAGAAAGAAGTAATTGAATTATGTAAAATAAAATAAGGTTCTGTGTTTTTAAGAAAAACATCAGTAATTACTATCTCATAAAAATCTCTTGAAATAACAGAATACAAGGGTCTCCAGCGGTTCAAATATCTCCGATGTTTTAATGCTTCTCCGAAAGTACTACTAGGTGTATTTTTGACTACAGTAGTAGCTTCCTATCAGCTCATTTATCAAACCTGTCAGGTGTTAAAATGTTTAAGCATATGCTTACTGTTAAGCACTCGAGCATTAAAACCCATCCTAACCAACCTAAAGTGTTCTGTGGGACAGTTCTGGCTGGAGCCTGGTCCCCGTGCCAGGTGCACAAGAGTAAATTGTGATTTTTGGGGTTTTTTGGTGACATCCTCAGTATTTCCATGTTTATAGGCCACCTTGGCGGCACCAGCTCTATCGCTGAACTGGAGAAGGTTCTGAGGAATTCCACAGGACACCAAATAGCTTCCTGGGTGAAGAAAGATTAGATAGATCAGCACTTTTTGGCTCAGAAAAGAGATGGCCATGAGAAGATGAGACAGAGGTGAGCAAAACAGAGAGGCTGGAAGGATTGTTCAAAGGCTAGTAGGTGTTGTGTGAAACAGGCAGCAGGTTTAAAATTTAACTTCCTTGAAGAGAAAAAGCTCTTGGGTTTTTTCCTACCCATCATCACAGAATCCCAGCACACAGAACATTGTGGAGGCCAGAAGTATGAGTATTTTGACCAGGAATTCAATAATGTGAAGTCAGTATAGTCCACTGAGTGCAACCAGATATGCAACTGCAGATATGACTGGCACAAATGGTGACCTGTGGCAGCACGGGGACCTGGCTGGCCTGCAGGTACTCCTCACGTGGGGTGTATCCTGTGGCCAGGCCCTGCTGCCCTTTGAGAATAACTGCAATGTAGTCTGTTGTGGGTTTTTTGCCTGTTGTTGTTGTTGTTTGTTTGGTGGTTTGTGGTTTTTTGGTTTTGGTTTTTTGTTTTTGTTTTCTTTTTTTCCAGTGGGTTTTCTTGTTTGGTTGGTTTTGTCATGGGGGTTGTTGTTGATTTTTTTCTTTTTCCTTTCAAGACCTGTGTGATCTTCAAGGCCATTCTATAGTTCTGTGATTCTGTGTTTATTCTTCCCAGTTGTAGGATGTTTTTGTTTGGTTTTTTTTTTTCCCCCAAAAACAGCACAGTATGACTCAGTCATCCATTCCTCCTTTCCCTCGTGCTCACAGGACAGTGTTGGAGAGGCTGGTACAAGATGGGGCTGATGGAAACAACTTTTAACAATTCAGCTGAGCTGTTTTTGTGCAGGGCCAAACTGCATCACTTTTGATGAAGGTGCCAATTGTCTCTCCCCACTGAACTGCTGCTTACAGCTCTGCTTTGTTTACTGCAGGATGGGAAGCTCTTGAGTATTTTTGAAAATGAGATGTGTTCTCTGAAATGGAGATCCTATAAATGTTGCACCTGCCTAATATAGTGTTGCTATCTCTGAAGGTGTCCCGTTGCGTTTGAGCACTCCCTCCGTTCATGAGTCCTGTGTGTGAAAGGTGGATGGTGCAGCTCACGATGGTTTTGGTTAAGCACTGAGACCACTTGTAACTCCTTTGTGGTTTTACACTACTATTAATGAGTAAGTGGCTCTCTAGGCTGGCACTGGAGCTGGGAACAGCTGTGCAGGCACAGGGGAATGGCTCTCCAGACAGAGTTCAGCAGGGTGATGCTACGTGTGCAGCTGGGCAGCTGACCTTACCTGTGCCACAGTTATCCTAAGGCTCTGTTCTGCTTTTCCCTTTACCATCCTGAAAGGATTAAACCCAACGGAAATATTTCACATCTGAGATGCACTTTCTCATTATCGGAACAATTTGCAAGGAAAAAAGGTCTCATTCCTAAGGAATAAAAGGATTCAAGTTAGAAAAAGTATAAGTATACCTCTGCTTGCAACAAAGTCCCTTCAATCTGCATCTAAATAAAGGTATTGACTATGTAAAACACAAGGCTGCCCAAGGCAGAACATAAATAGTGTTTGCCAGGCATAGTGTTTGATGTGGGCTTCCACATAAGGTATTGAAGGCACACATCGGTAAATCCTGAACCTGCCAACTCTTTCCTGTGCAGTGTCACTCCAGTCTAGTTAGAGTGTATTTAGAAAGTAGCTAAACACACTTTTGTGGAAATCATTAAATAACACAGCAATTCATACATTTGCAGCAGACAGCTTCTAATGCACATTATTAACTGAAAATAAAATCTCAGCATTTATCTTATACGTTATTTTATCCTTAAAAAAATCAGATGCCCAGTATGACTGAGAATATAATACCCTAAAGTTTAAGACTGGTTTGTAAACACAGTCCCTAGCGTCTACTATTGATCTTTTGCTATTTTAATGCATTTTTACTGACCGACATGTCCTGTGGTAAAGAATATTGCCTAAATTAGTTATCTGATTGGTTCTTTTGATTAATGATGGGACTGTGCTTCATTACACATGACAACATGATCAGAATAATCACTGCAGCCATAGAAGTTGGGACTGGCATTTTTTATTCCTTCATTTTTAAAGTTCATTTATAAAATTATTTAATGTATACGTCCTAAGTTGTAATTTATTTACATGACACTTTTTTCGATGGGAACTGTTGTACTGTGTCACAAATGGCTAAGAAAACAAGGTAAACTAGATGTACAAATCAATGTCTTCTGGCTCAAGGGGAAAAAAACATAATCAAGATTCAAGAGCTGACCTTGTCCAAAGTCCAACTTGTCACACAACAAACAGTGAGGTGCCCAACAAATCACTGGGATCAGCAGGATGTATTCAAAGGAATGTTTAAATGATGTTATTCCTTGCTGAAGTTCTTACCAAAACTTCAGAGATCGCGTGTGTCGGGGTGGAATCAGCCCAGGACTCAGCGTGCAGGGTGGGTACACTGAAGTCGAGAAATGCCTCCCCCAGCATCTGCTGAGATTCCATCAGATGCTGCACAGCATTCCTGACATCCCTTCCTGGATGTGGGGCCATTCCTGAGCAACGGGCTTGCAAAGCCACACGAGGCTGCAAACGGGTCTGCAGGGTGAAAAGGTTTCTTCATTAAACCCCAGAGCCAATCTGAGCAAACACTGACAACCTGCAATTGCACCCCCTTAAATTCTGCAAAATTAAACCGTGCTTTGTGTAGAGGACCACGAGCAGATGTGCTGCTCAGCATCATCTTATCCCTGTGCTATCTGCCATGGTTTATAGCACCTTCACATGCTTTGAGGTTCTTGATTGCTTTTTAGTAGGTCATTCTGGGATTGATCTGTTTGAATTTATAAGGACATGCATGCCACCTTATGTCATGTTGATGAATGATTCAAAATTTTAAATGGCAATTCAACATTTAATGTTTTGAAAAATGTTTAAATGGTGTCATGCACAGAATAAATGGCAGCTTTCATTTTCTTTCTTCAAAATTCCCTGCCAGCCTGTTTACACGATGTTGACAGACATTTTAGCGTTTGCCAGAGAAATAATGTGAAGGGTTGGATACTTGCCATAAAATGGTTTCCTCTCTATGGCAAGTGTGGAAACAAATGTGTGCATGCACAGTACATACATACATATATATTTTAAACATATTTCCAAACAAAAAAATGTTTGTTTGCGGTTACAACTACAGAAATGTATCTCCAAGCAGGACTAACTCCAAAAGGGGTAGCTGGCAGGAGCCAGAGCATGACTGACTCCTGACTGAGTCCAGCTCACTGTGTACAATGTGATATATTCATTCCAAACCTCGGGAATGCTCTTGCTGGTCAGCAGCTCAACAATTTTATTTAAACCCCAAATTTAGTTAAATTTTGATGCAACAACTAAAGACTGCATTTGTAACCTGAATGCTTCATATGCTGATATACTCCTCTTCTTACTGTACCATCTTTATTATGCTTTGTCTCACTCTAAGACTTTATTGTACTGGCTCCATATAGCACATTATCTGCATATAAAAGTAAATGTCTATCCAGATTTAGGGCCCAATCCTTTACATAAATATGCGCTTTAAACGGATCTCAGCATTACTGCAGTAGATTTTCCTTCTGGGATTGCAAGGGAAAGGCTGATCTTTGTTGTGTGAAGTAAATCTGAAACTTTAATATGCCAATAATTCAATTTCTGTGGAATATCTGTGGATCTAGGGTGTTGCACTGAGTCCATTTTAGCTTGTGTTTAGACGTTCATTTTGTGACTAACATTTGATAATTGGGGGGAATACCAAGCTTCTGTTTCCTGGGAAGGGATTGCTGTTGTATGAAATATGTTTAACTGTGGTTAAACACCCTTTGACTTCTCAAAAGGCTGGTTCAAGCTTCAGAAAAGCTGTGTGATGTTACCTTCACATGTAGGTGACTGAAACATTAATTTTTCTTTTATGAAAGCAATTCTGAGTGATGGATTGATACACAGAGTTTATGATTCTTGTATTCCAGGGTTGTTTTGTTACCAGCACATTAGAAATTGTGACCAGTCAATGAAATGTCAGCATTTTGGGGCTTTCTGAATCAGGACCTATCTCAAAAGCAGTTGCAAACTACTGAATGGGTCACTGAGTTTTACTATTAGAGGTATATGAAATATTAGAGGACATTGAAGGTTTCACACTGTACTTAAAAAGTAAATTTTTAATTGGCAGATGCATGAACAGAAAATAATTATTTTTTTTCTCTTGAAATTGATGAATATATTATATATAGAGCATGGACCTTTACCTCCAGATAAGGAATTGATGCATTTTTATATTCAAAAGTTGTTGTCTATCAATACAAGCCGATAATTGGTTGCCCTAGTCAAATCTCTGTGTGTGTATGTATGTGCTACTGAAAAGTTTACCAATTGACACAGTACATTCTGGAGCTTGCTGTATGGCAATGCAACTTTTTATGCATTATAGGATTAGAGCATGTGAAATTGATGTTGAATATGCAAGTTATATGTTAATCTGATTAAACGAATGGAGAATTGCCCAATGCAATCAATTGAAATATTCAAAAACTTTGTGTTGAACTTGAAGGAAATTATCACCTTGAGGCTGCCAAACCCATGAAACAACTTTGCATTTGCAATAATATTTGCCTATTTATCATTAAAAACCATACATATATAGTGTTTTTGTAATGAATTAAGATTAGTCCATGAAGGAGAGACTTGTTAGAACTAGAAATGCAACAGTCTCCACTACCTAGGTATGTTAAATGTTGGATGGAGTGTATTAGAGCGGTTTTACTCATATTGCATGTTTTCTTACAAAAAGAAATGCAAAGGCATCTATATTATTTTATCACTTTATTATTTGTTTATTTTCCCTAAAAATAAAATGACTTGATTTAAGTGCGTGATGCTATTTACTTGTATTTTAAAGCCTCGCATAAGATTATACAGCAGATTGAAATGCATACTTATGTCTGTTTCTTTCATTGGACAGCTATGCTAAAGCAAATAAAATCAAACACATACATTCCCTCTCAGTGGTTTACAAACTGTAAGTGATGGGAGGAAAAACCTGCAGCCATTCCACTGAATTCTATTATTGACAACAGCAGAAGTAAAAAAATTAGAAAACAAATCCCTTTTTAAATAAAATGAAGTAAAAGACCTACATTGCTTGGAGGAAATGCTAATTGAAAATACCTTGCTAATGCTAGCTAGTCACAGGAAGGAAACATTAAGTTATTATTTTTAATAATGTTTACAAGTATATCCAGCCATTTCCAGCCAGTGAAAAATGTTAGCCTTGGTAAAATGTGGCAGTGCTACTTTTCACTGGTGATGCTGCTCATCTTCTCTCTGATAGCAATCATTAATTTTATTTTTTAACCCAGTCTTCAAATGAAGACAGATGAGCAGGAGAGTTTTAAATGCAAGCTGCTTATGTTCAGAAAAATGGCTGCGAGATTACAGATCACCGTGCCTGAGCTGAGTCCAGCGACTGTTTGGAAAGGGGGAGAAAAAAACAAACAAGCATTAGGTGAGCGACAAACAGGCAGAGCCCGAGTGTGTGTGTGTGTACAGGGGTGCGTGTCCCTGCCTGTGTTTTGGGATGTGAGGGCAGCACAAGGAGGGAGAGGTAAAAGAGTCCTGCACGATGGTGCAGCAATCCGATTCATTTCCTAATTGCTATGGAGACCCACAGATATGATTATTGCTAATTGCACTTGATAATTTTAATGTTACGTTTTAACATCTATTTTTCATTAGGACCAGCAGGATTGTTAGAGACCAGAATGTGTAATGTATCACATCACTGGTAACATCATCCTGCAGCCTTTTATTTGTCCTTTTAGCATCACCAGTGTTGTCTTTTTAGTCAAGTGTCAATGAGCACAATGCAGTTTCTACATCTTTTAAGCTGTGATTTTTGGTATCTGACAGCTTTACCTCGGTTGTTTCTTACCACAGACACACAGGATTTGTTCTCACGCTCCCAATGCTCACAAGACTGATGTTTTTAGACTTGGTCCTGCCCACAGTGACCTCATGACTGGTTATTCGGGTACACCTTTTTGTATTTTTGGAAAGGAAGTGGTGACTTGGGCAGTGCATTTATAACAACAAGAGGTAGTTAAAATGCTCCTCATTTAGTGTAGTAGAGAGTTGATTGTGGCTCTGCAGAGCCAGTCCCACTCTGCCAATGGGTTGCCTTGGACAGACCTCCCAAACACCCTCCTTTCCGGATCCCCACAGGTGACCAAACCCCTGGGTGTCCCTGTGTTGCTCATGACAAAAGCCCTCTGGCTCACTGAAGGGGAATTTTTAAAATAAAAGTTCAGAACTGATTAGATCAAGTCTGTAATTTCCTGTGAAAGGATGGAAGGGCAGATCTGGGACTGTAACTCTGCTCAGGTGCGGGAGCCTGGTACCTGCAGTCTGGGAGAGCAGTCCCTGTAGCTCCTCTAACATGCAATTTTTGATCAGTTCTTGCAAGGAGCTCTGCTGGCTCAGAGTTTGAGCAAAGACAGCATCGAACATGCCTCCCCTACACTTCAGGGTTTTCTGCCAGCCCAACTGCTCCTGGGGAGTGACCTTGTCTCTAGGAATTAGGCCTTTCGTTACAGTCCCTTGTAAGGAGTTGAGAGAGGATTAATTGGTTTGCTCACTGCAGTTTCTGGAAGTATCTCACATTTTTCAGTGGAAGATGACTCTGGAAGTACTTTCCTACAGTGAAACAAATCCCTGCCAAAATAAAATGATGAATCCTGAATATTACTGGCAGCACTTCATGCCAATTTTTGAACAGTGCGTTTCTATCTGCACCTCCGTTGCACACGTTCGGTGAGTTTAATGCCCAGCTGTCAGTGTTTTCCTCCTGAGCTGACCATCAGTATGGGAAGCACAGGTGCAAGTGTCCTGAGCTCCCCCAGGCCTCACGTGGGAGACATGCACTGGGCTCAGCAGAAACCCACCACACTGTCGGGGCAGATGTGAGTCTGCATCTGAGACAGGGTGGCTCCTGTGAGAAAATGCTTATAGGGAATGTACAGCAAAGGTGGAATGTTACTTAAGCCTTTTTTTTCCTCTACAGTCACAGCACCTGTAACTGGGAGATCACTAAAAAATCCTCCAAGGGAAAAGTTTTTTTCAAGGTTTGCCAGAATAGTCTCATCCTTGTGGTGGGATAACATCCCCACCCACACCTGGCAGAGGGCGAGCAGACACGCTGCTGACCCAGGTGAGGATTGGTTGTCCTGATGCCCAAGGTGGGAGATGTTTTGCCCTTGGCAGTGAGGAGGAAAGGGGTTGCTGCCCTTCCTGGGGCCAGCAGCAGCCAGAGGAAGTGTTTTGGTGCTTGCCCTTGAAAACCTGCAACACCTGAGGGATTCCTGGAAGCTTTCAGGATCTTCATGTGTTAGCTATGGGAGTGAATTAAATAACCCATGGATATTTAACTCCTGTTCTAACTGGATTTCCACAGTTAGCTGAAAGGGGATTGTTTAGTGCAAAACCAGCCCTCGGAAGGTGAAAGCAGCTTCTGGATGATGGCAGGTCCTGGGTGGTGGCGGCGCCGGCTCTCTTGCATTTCTCACAAGGTGAGTGCAGAGGTAGAGAGAAAGTTGGAGAGTGGTGGGAGGTGTGCTGAGAGCGAACAAAGGCCTTCAAAGTAAGAGTGATGTTAGAGGGTGTCAGGAGGCAGAAGGTGCCAGCTGCCTGACAAAAGAAATATCATTACTCACTATTAAAGAACACTCCAGATGCTTGATATAGTCATGGGTGTTCTTCAGAAAATTTTTTTAGCAAAGCTTCTAGCCTGCCTACAGTATTGTTTTCTGGAGTCCAGGCCAAAATCTGTGAGCTTTTGTTCAAGCAAATAGACCATGAATCTCATGAGTGAGAACCAGTCTTACCGTCTAATGCTGCAGAGTGGTGGTTGCCTCTTCAAAAATACTAAAATCCTCTTCACACTGTCTTATTCCTCTGGGACATCATTACTAACAGGGACAGATTGTGCAGATCCTCTCTCAGCAGTCCAGGGTGGGATGAACATTTGCTCTAGGCACTCTCCAGTGTTTCTGCATCATAGATCTCTCTCCATCTCCACTCTCTTCTGTGCCTTTATAACGAGCTAATGGACAACTGTTACTCATGCCTAGAGATGTGTCTGTATCAAGAAAAATGAAAGCATGAAAAAGTGAAAAAGTTCATCTGTTAACTTTCATTGGCAGAAATGTTATAGTGGATTGTACTCAAACTGCAGGACTCTTCCCAGACTTTACAAACACAGGGGTGATTGAAACAGAATAGGGAAAAAATGGTATTAAAACAGGACTGCTGAAATTAAACAGGTTGAAAGTTGTCTGGCAGCTCCAAATATAGCAGAGAAGTATAGCCCTAGAGTGCAGCAAATTTAATCTTTGAACAGGTTTATTGTTTTATCAGGTTTTTGTTTAAGAAGGGTTTCATTATATATAACATTGAGATAAATTTTTACATAGCAGATTTATTCAACAGGTTTATCCTTTTAACAGCCCTCATTGTATTTCAGCAGTTGGTGCGTGGGGTCTTATACATCAAGCAAGTTTATTACTTTATCAAGTATGAATTTTAAGAAGTTTTCCTAATAATAGAAGATGTGTGGAGATTTATAGGCGGCACATTGTTCTATTCAGTGTTTGAGCTGTTTTACCTAAAGTAAGCTACATCGTAGCTACATGACAATGCTGCTCCAAATGGTGGTAATTGTGCTGTAACTCATACTATCTTCCCACCACTGTAATAGATCTCACTTTGCTGTCCCAGTGTTTTAAAAACCCTTAAAAGTCCAAGTACAACTACCCTGACTAAATTGTCTCTGTAAATTAGAAGAACAAAGTGAGGTAAAAAGCAGTATTGACATTAGTAAGTAAAAGGATTGTGCTGAGCTGTTTTGATAAAAATTCAGTACTTCTGGACCGCAGGAATTACAAAATCTCCAAAATGGGATGGAGAACTTGCTTTGGCATCTGCAATAGGGAACTAGCAGTGTTTGGTCTCATCATAAATTTTTTGATCCAAGGGTTTTCTTCCAAAAATATCCATTACTGATCATTCAATCCGGAAATCAGTTTTGGAAGTTATATCTTCCAGAGGGAATGGCTTGAAAATTCAGGCAGCTGGCCCTGATTTGTGGCTCTTGCTAAGGAAAGTAATTAAAGAATACTTGGGGTTTATGGCTTTTTTTTAGGATTGTTTTAATCTTTCTGCTTCTGCTTGGAAAGAGAAAAGTAATATCAAAAAAATCCTTTGAGATGTAAGTCAGTTCCCTATAAATGTTATTATTATTTTTGTACTTTTACAGCATGCAAATCAAGCTGGATCTCACTGATTTGTTCTAATGACAAAAGAAAGATCTATCACAAATTTCTTCATGTTGTGAAGTAGCAATTAATTTGTAGAGCTGGTTCAGTGTTTGCTGATGAAATGTTTTCTTATCAGAAAATGCTGATTCATCAAAACTAGCTTGTTTATAGATAAAAGTTAATTTAAATTTATTTGTCTCAGAAATATTGGAGGAAATCTGAAATTTGGTTGAATGACAACCTGTATGTCTGTAGTTTGGGTTAAAAGGATTTTTTTTTAGAAACCTAAAATAATTTAAACAGAAATTAAGTGCTTCAAAATGAATAGATGATTTGTTTTGTACTGGGTCATTTTTCTTTTTATTTCATACTTTGATTCATTAATATATTTGAGGGTTCAGGTTTTCATCATGGCTTTGGACAGGACATTTCTTGTACCTCACATTTTTACAGATGAGAGGAGTTTTCCTCCTTGCATGTTGGAAACAAAAGTATAAAAAGGGTATTCCACTGCAAAGTACACTGCAGATTTATATTATGATGCAAATAATCTGCAAATTTAATCCTTGCCTCTAACAGGTCCTGTTTTCCTGACACCTTTCCTCACATGAGGAGTTCTGACCCAAGCAAAGCCATTTGTGACTATGGGATACATTCAGTAATTTATGCTCCATTGGCATGTTTACATCCGAATATATTGTCTTGCTGTTCTCTCATATTAAAACTTTTCTGATCAGTGGGATGCTGCCATCTAAAACGTGAAAATTACCAGGCTTGTTTATTTGGGAAGGGAACATTAGCCATGTCCTAGTTTAGAGCTGATATTTGTACTTCTAAAACTCTTATTGTGATCACAGGGATTGGTACAATGTGATAGCTCTAATAAAATAGGTGTACTTCTATGCAGTAATCACATAGCTCTTTTCAGTGGTTCTAGTATAGAAGTTCTTACTTCTAAAGACTAATTTGATTGACATGTACTTGATATTCTGTGATGACTTTGACATATAGTATATCTGGTTGACAGGTGCGTTGGGTGTACTCTACAGATATAGATAGACTTAAAAAATGTATTTTCTAGAGGTAATTGTATGGTTTAGATAAAATCTGCAGTTCCTCCCAATGTAACTGTTATAACTGGCAGCTCTCAGCTCATGAAATATTCTAGTTTAAGACCACTTAAAAAAAGAGACTGACACTTTAGATGAACAGATAAATTCAGTGAGAGTTTTG
Organism: Melanocharis versteri; assembly: GCA_013397845.1. Lineage (NCBI taxonomy): Eukaryota > Metazoa > Chordata > Aves > Passeriformes > Melanocharitidae > Melanocharis > Melanocharis versteri. The sequence goes on along the minus strand of VZTG01008972.1, from coordinate 284,718 downwards.
TCACTGCCTTTAGTGTGGCCAGGAGCTATGGCAGATCTCCCACTTTGAAGGGACTTGGGTAGACAGGGAATTGGCACTTTACGTTGCTCCTGCTTCCCAAACATTGCCGGGCTGTGCCCTGAGCTTTCCTCCTTCCCTTCCCAACTGTGTAACGTGTCTTTATACCACTCCCAGTGGGACAAAACCACCTTTTGTTTATGTTAACTTAATTCCACTGGCATCACTGGGGTTATTTTTGGCTTCAAGCACATACGTTGGCACAATAAATAGGTCAAATTTCTGTAGCATCTTTAGTCAGGGCATAGGAGGAAGATGTTAAAGGGCAATGTTTATTTCCCTGTTAAGTACTGTTTTTAAATGATGAGGCTTTTGGAGCCAGAAGTTTGGTATTTGTTTCACACTTCAAGAAAGGCCTGGCTAAGTTCATGTTAAATTGTGAGGGTTTTTTTCCTGAATCTCATGCTTTTAATTTAACAGGCAGGTTTGAGAATGACAAGCACTGTCCTTCGTTTATAAGACTGCTGCCAATCCAGCTCTGCTGAGCTCCCATGTGGTGTTGATGATGCCTTTCTGCTTGCACTGTTGTTTCCTACTAATTGGTGTTCTTCCTCTTCCTGACTCACCACAACTACTGGTGCCTTCCTTGAAAGTTTTGATGGATCTAACGTAGTTGAGGGTCTGGCACGGTGGGTCTGCCACGTGAGGTGTTGTGGTGCAAAGTTACAGCAGCAGCCAGGTACTGTCTCTCTGTTCCTGCTCAACCTTCCTTCTCCCACACTTCTAAATTGCTCTATGGAGATGATCCATTAAGAATCACAATAAAGCTTGAACGTTTGAATAACCTTTGAAATTATTGACAAATCGGCCCCAATGGACTGCTGAGGAGCCTAATGTAGAAGAAAGAGATCGATGACAATGCTGCAGAGACAGGATCCAGGCTGCACAAGCAAGGGGATATGCTATATGATTTTTGCACGCTGCCACTGGAGCACAAATATAGCAGGAATGAGGCACTCTTGAGTGGACCTGCTTTTCTCCTCATGTTCTTTTGGCAAATTGACTTCACCCGGTGCCTTCTCACAGCAGGGCCTGAGCTCATCAGGAACTTTGGAAGAAGTGACAAGCTGAAGCCACCAAGGGCTATAACCCAGTGAGGACTTGCTCAAAGCTTATCTTGTGTGAACCTGGAAAGTCCAATGCACCTTCTCATCTCTGCAATTTCACCCACCATGTAAGGAATTCACTCCAAATCCTTGTGTGATCCCTGCTGCCATCACACAGAAGCATCTACAATCCAAAACATCCATTCAGCCACAAACTAGCCTCATATTATTTCCAGTTTTCAACTGGGGAAGAAATAGTTTGTTCAGAATCTCAAAGGAAATCTGTTTTAAAACCCAAGTCACCACTGTTTGAGTCAAGTTCACGTTACTTTTCTTCCTTCCTTTCTCATGAGAACTGAGATCCTTGAGTTTAACCATTTCCATAGGAGTCCTGGCCATTGGCAGGGCTTGGCACAAGGGCCACGTTCACGTTTTTCACTCTCTCTGATTTTTCTGGGCCACCCAGGAGGCTTGAAGTGAATATGCATACACTTGAAAGCTAGGTAACAAAGTTAATTTATTAATGGCTGTTACACCCTATTCTACAGGAAAAGGGTTAGCTGGCAGAGTTTATTCATAAAGCTTAGATGTTTGGTGGGCTAATGATCCTTTACTCCACTATTTTCTTTTACCAGACAAATGTGTCCCACCCAGGCCTGTTTGGCACAACAGTGACCTCTAAAGGCTTCTTAGATTAATGGTGTCTCCAGAGTTACCTGGCTTTAATTCTTATTTAAAGGTAGATGTGTGGCTCTGTATCAGGTATTACCCCCTTCATGCTGAGCACATCTTTAGAAAGGTCAGCTCTTGGAAGGATCTGAAAGCCTGCTCCTTTTCCCTTGTGCTGTATAAAGGCACCTGACCTTTCAGTGATCCTAATTTCTCTTCCTTTCCTCTTCCCTCCACCCTCCCTCCAGCCTATTATCTATTGAAGTGGAAAGGACTTTTTTCCCTCCCTCCCCTTTTTTTTCCCCCAAATGTTTTCTAAAATAAGTGACCAAACCCAGTGATGACACAATTTAAAATCCAGGCTACTGTGATATTTCTCCAGGAACCTCTTCTTTTCAGGGCAATCCCATTGTGCAAAATTTGGAGCTGTCTATATGGTTGTGCTGTGTCTTGCACTGGGAGACCCTATGTTATCTTTAGTAGATGAGTGCATTTAAATGCAAGATATGTGTGTTTGGAGCGGGGGGGGTTCACTTCAAAATGTATTTTTCACTAATACCAAGAAAGTGGTGTTTGATTGGGCTGGTTAAAGATGGGAAGAAGAAGAAATAAAGCCCAGGGGAAGAGGCAAGAGAGGATAATGGGTTAGTGAGGGTTGAAATAAAGCAGAGGAAGCAGAGTGTAAATATGAGCAAAGGGGCAAAGTGAGAAAGGGGACAGTGAAGACCTGGGGGAAATAGGAAAGCCTTGAGTAATTGCAGGATTTTAAAGACAGCTGTGATGGGAAGGGGGCAAAAGTTGAAGCAAAACCTGTGATCCTACCTAGACACCTTAATTATCACTGCAGCTTTGCAGCTGTGGGTTGTGCATGTCTCCTGTTCAATTGACTTGCTGTCCCTTTCCCCAAACCACTTTACCTCTGTTTCTAAAGGGGAAGTTTTCTAGTTTAACAGTTGTATTTTTTTTTTAATTGAAAAGTGACATGGTTTTGGCAAACTTGTTTTCTGTCAGCAAGAAGCTGGTTAGCTCTTTGGTTGGTTCCACTTGCCTGGGAATTATCACCAATTGATTTTTTTTGTTCAAATCACTGCACTCCAGGGGCTTGTCTTTCTTGCTAAAATAAGACTAAAACCAACTGCAGTTGGAGGTGGTATCCCTGCCTGGGCTGTTCAATTCTTAGACTTTTATCATGAACATCTTTGCCCTTTTTGTATAGTCCTGATGGCATTCTTTGCTTCGGAGTTTTCCTCCCAAAGGCTTGCTCTCTCCCACTCAACTTAGCTGGGGATTTGCTGCTTGTTTTTCTATGGAGCTGGGTTCATCTGGGATTAATAAAAAGGTCTTTTAATTCAGTTTGGCCAACGCCAGCATAGCATGATTGAGAGAAGCACATTATAGATAAAATTATTTTGTTTTGGACCTCACAAGAGCACCCTTTTGCTCGGGTTTGGGACTCAGAACAATGAGATTCTGCTGGAAATTTATCACGTGCCTGGTGACAAGAAGCTGGAAAATTATCTAATATTACTCAAAAAGAGTGCACAATGCATGCAAAGCTGTTCAGAAACAATATTAGCCAGACTCATTATTAAAAACCTTCTAGAATTCAAAGTGCGACTGTAGACAAAAACTTAGCTTGAGGGGATGGGAAGGAAATGAAACACCCTGTGCTTTAAAGGACTCATACGAAAATGTTGTGAAGGAGAACTAGCTCCAGTTTACAGGAATAAAACCAGTGGCTGAGAGATCTGAGGAAGACGATGCTGTTCGAATTGCTGAGCAAAGTATGTCTGGGTCTGAGCAGTGGGTTCACCTCCCAGCCATCCCCAGAGAGAGGCACGAGCTCCCCAGCAGCACCGAGGGTCCCCTCTGTGGTGGCAGCAGTGTGTGTAGCCAAATGCAGAGTGACCCCACGTCGGTGGCGGAGCTGGCCCAGGACAGCCTGGAGTGAAGTTGTGGGGGTTATTCCTGCGTAAGGGCTTGGGAGGTGTGGGGTTTGCCTCTGCTTGATTAGCACTCCCTGTGACCAGGGGCACTTTGGATGTACCTCACTCTGTTTATGTTTTTGGTTCTTGTAATGAAAATGAGATCCCTCGTGTAGCCCTCTGCCATTTTGCACGTCAAACTGAAAGTATATATGCTCGTTGTGGGTATTAGTGTCTCAGCTTAATGACAGAAGCCTCGGACAAATAAATCTGTGTGCCATGGAGGATTTTCCTAATGAAACTGAAGTACAATACTGTTTACATAATGTCCTTTAGACTCTATTCAAAACAGCAAATGCTGGACGTCGCCGTTATCCTCCGACACCAGCTAATACAGGCAGAAATGAAAATGTAATGCAAAGTGGCAGCTCCTTTTAAGTTTTCTCCAAGTCTCTCTGTAGTGGCTCTGAGCATCCCCTCTGAACTTTTCCCCTCCTGGGTACTGGGGTTTTTTATATGTTGGTTTTTGGTTGGCTTTTTTTTTTTTTTTTCCTTTAATATATTGACATTCCAGCCCTTGGAACAAGGTCTTCACTCCTTTTCTCATTTCGAGATCTTGTTTTGGGAGAGCTCTAACACCTGTCCACTGATCGCCTGCCAGTCTGCATCTGTGCCCAGCTGACAGAGCTGTCTGCTTTGACTAATGATGTGATTGATGGACAAAATAAGGAAGAACACACAAAAAACCATTTCTGTCTGGTCTGGTGTGTCAGCAAGCCTTCATCAAGTGGCTGCTGAAGGTATATTTTGCTGCATGCCTCATTACACAGTAATGGCATTCCCAGGCAAAGCTGTTTCTTTTCATGACACAAGACAGCAGGCAGCTTTATGGACTCTGGGCCTATCGAGCCTGGAGGAGAGAAGCACTAAAGAGTGGTCATTTCCAAAAGTGCCTCAAGTTGCTTTTTTGTTGTCATGAATTTAATATGAATCAACACAATATGAAATGAGCATGAGGAATTTTAGTGACTAGTCATTTTTTAAGACTGCTGTCTAAACAGCCATCAAGGAAAAAAAACCAAAACATTTTCTTCTACCAAACCTGTTGCAAAAAGAAGTCATCTGTCAATTTTATTACATTAAAAAAGTATACAGAGGTGTATAGACCAAACAAATGTGTGCTTCAGTGCTAAACATGTGGAAAACACCACACATGTAAAGTAAAAAAATAGCAGGTGACTGGCAGAGTGAATGCAGTGCTTAACAACAAAGGTTTAAATGGCTCTGTGTTCGAAGAAGGCTCTTGTGCAGTTCATATATCACGTTAGGGACTGCCTGCTTCATGAAACACAACAATTAAGCGATAGTCATTAGGCAACAGGGCATGGGGCTGTGCAAGGGTGGCCACTAAACCCCCAGCACACCTTTCACTGCAGTGAAGGAGGAGCAGGACTGATCCAAGGAGAGAGGGAGGGAGGTTCCTCCCCTGCACACAGCATCAGCCTCCATTTTCCTCTGCTCAAAGTTGTGCCATTCACATCTATCCTCCATCCTTCCCACAGCTGGTTTTTACTCGGTGTCTCCCCTCCTCTTACTTCCCATGGAGTTTTTGCATTTTGAAATACTTAATTTCATACATGAAAAGAACCAGAAAATTAGTTATGCTTGTTCACAAAAAAATTTTGGATTGTTTTCCTGTTCCTAATACAAGAGGTCTTTTACCATGGGCTATTTGGGATAATTTGTGAATTTAATGAGTTGTGATTAGTTAAGAAATTGTTCTTCATGTAATAAATGCTACACACTAAATTAAAAAATGTACATGAGTTCTTTATACCCACTTAAAGAGAGAAAAACATCGATGTAAATTCTTGTTATGACAAATGTAAAAGATAATCTTTTAAAGTGCATTTAATTTACTGTAATAGTAAGAACCACTTTATCGATGCCTAAGAGTACAGAAAAAATGAATACAAGATAATTCAAAGCAAATAAATAGCATGATTAAATTCAGTATGGCACTTACTTACAGACACAATCATGTTACCCTTACATACCAGTTGAAATAATAATAACAGAAATACTATTTTTGATTCAGGAATAAAAGGCTTCTGCACAGATGTGAATAACTAGGCAGGCTGTTAACCTGCTTTCTCTAGTCTTGATACTAAATAAGGCAAATCCAGGCTCAGGGGAAGAAGAAATTTGGTTGATTGAAAAGTTTAAACAAAGTAATTATTCTATCAAGTGCAGTAGGGGAGCTAAGTACCACGAAATATCAAACACCTGCAGGTTTCCAAGAAGTTCTCTGCTGAAAACCAGAAGCAGCTGGGTGGAGGAGAGGCCATTTTATCAGTAACCAATGGGTTTCTGTGCTCCACTGACCTTGAAGTCAATACCAGTGCCAAGAGCTCACTGTCTGCTGTTTCTTCTTGCATTATTGGTTTGAGAACCATAAAAATGTCAGAGATTTACTATAAATCACAATTCAGCAGGGTTTTGTTGTCTTGGTTCATTTTTTTTTTTTTTGCTTTAGCTGAGCCTGACCATATTCATTTGTGAATTGAGGGCAAATAGTTAGCAGAATGTGTCTCGTTGCCTTTTCCGGGGAGCTTTGCTGTTTCTCTAACGGGGAATTTTGTGTTTCTGTGCTAATTTGGCAGTGCTGCTGGGTGGGGCTGGGTGGGGGCAGCTGGTAGGAGCTGTGGTGTGAGCCCTAACAGGACAAATGGCTATTTTCTTATCTCCCTTGCTGCTTTTTTTTAATCACTCGGATTCAGTTTCTGCTTTGGTAAGGTAGACATTCCATTTTTTTGGCCTGTTTTCCCTGAAGTTGTTGTGTGTGTCAAATTTGTCATGGTTTAATGGCTTACTGTATTTCCCTGCACTGGAACCACTAAACACATTTTCATTTAAGTTGGGATCTTTAAAGAATGATCATCTTATCCATCTGTTCAGAAAGCACGAAGACACAAATCTGGGTCAGAAAAGAGACTTGGAAAAATCCCCTGTACTCAATCAGTTTCTGGCAAGTGAATTTGTCTCATGACTTCAGGAGCTGGTGGAAAAAGAGAGAATTTAGCTGCAAAAATATTCTGTTATTAGCTCTTTGCTTGGAGCCATGGCAAACAGGTTTCCAGTTTTGTAGATGGTAGCAGAGGAACTCAAAAGGATATTTAACCTTAGGTTATTTTCTTTAATCTTAGAAGAACCAGCCACCCGTTAACATGACTATATATATATATATATTTATATATAGGAACATACAATCTTTTCTTTCCTAATCAGGTTTGTGTATCTCCCTTGATTGATTTTTCTTTTTCCTAAATCTTTAATAATTTGTCTTCATGGTTCCTGCATCCTGTCCAGGCTTTTCTTTCTGTTCTCTGTACGTGATGCTGTAGTTAAAGCCTATGGCTCTAGAAGAAATCTGCTTATTTCTTCATTGTTTCTGACAGGGGGGAAAAAGCCTCTGAAGATCAGATGGCTTAATTAAGTGTCATTTGGATTGGAGGATGGGGGGCAGGGAGTACATTTGAGGTATTGGAACTATTTTATAAGATTGTATTTATATAGGGATCATCTGTACACAAAGAAAAGCAGGTTTTGTCCTTGCCTGCTTTTTGGACCTGGGTCCTGGGAGTGGACTACATAGTTCACTGAATGTTTGAATTACAGACTCCATTTTTTCTAGGGTGAGCACCTTACTCCAGGGAAGTTCCTGGTGACAGAAATGGGGATTTGACATGTACAGGGCTTTTGAACGCTGTGTTGTTGGCCTGTGCTGCTGAGGTTGAGCTGCTCCTTGTTCCCACCAGAATGACAGGAACCTGTGAACCCACCCCAGAGCACCTGGCCTCTTGGGAAAGGCTTTAGGTTCTGCAAACTTGGTATTGGTGTTTGCATTATTTGGTTCTGTTGAAGGCATTGTGAGGTCCTCTCAATTGTTATTTATCAGTATTGGTCATCACTGATATAATTTGTTCATATTTATTGGCACAAATGAGCAGGATTGAAAGGACAAATATGCAAATATGCTGGGGAAGGGAGCGAGATGGTCCTGCACAACCAGGATGGAGATGCTCTCTGTTGGTGGTGAGGAACTCTGTTCCCTCTGAAGAGGTGACACGCGAGGTCCTGGGGAAGCGTTTGGCTCAGGCCACGCTCTCCACACTCCTTTCTCCCTGCTCACTTTGGGTATGATCCTGCAGGAGCCTGTCTGAAATGCAGAGCAAAGCTTTTTCTGGGAACCACCAGCCCTGCCTATGCATGGCAAACAATGGTGGCAGCAAGGCTGGCACACACAGCAGTGGTGAAGGTCCTGTTCTGGGAAAAAGCCACAAAAAAAAGTTCAATAAACCAGGGATTGCAGGACTAGAATGCTGCAGACATGTAAAAGCCTGGAAAGTTTAATGGAAAATCTTACATTCTTGTTGATTATTAACATGAGGACATTTTTCCACTTAAAAAGGAGAAAAACTAATTATTAGCTCTTGAGTGCTCTGTGACCACTGATCTTTATAGAGTGCTATGATGACTGGAGCTGTGCGAATAACTGATGTTTCCCTTCCTTGGCAATACTAAATGCGGATAAATAGTTCAGTCAAATGATTTTTTTTTCTTCTTCTTCTTCTTGACTGTTGACTTTTATTTCTTTTTGTAGCTTTCAAAACAGGATGGAAGAAAATGTCAAGGAAAACTTCAGTTTAAAATGCTTCAGTATTCTCAGATTTTTATTTTGTAGTGTTGCTGTGCTCTTAGCAATGCAAATGGTGCAGTGAAGTAGAAGTAAATTTCTAGCTGTTCTCCTGTTTTCATATTTGGTTTTGGCTGTTTTCCTGTTTTCATATTTGATTTTGGTTTTGTTTGGTTTTCTTGTTGTTTTGGACATTTTTTGTTTTTTGTTTTTTTTTTTTAACTTGAGAGGAGGATTTTCATAGAATAATTTTGCTTATATCTAGTGACAGTACCTTGCATATGGAAATTATTAAGATGTGAGGTTAAGAACCTATCAGCTAAAGGCAATAAAATCGATTTTAAGCTTCTGGTGTCCACAAGGGGGGAAGAATCCTGCTCCTTGTTAGCGTGTCCCTCAGGCTGTAAGGCTGATAGGGAGTTTAAGACCCCATCCAGTGACCCCTCAGACCAAGCTGCTGAAGGCTGCTTTGTGATTTTGTGAGTGGGGAGAGATCCTCAGCCACCACAGAAGTTTCCTCCCCATTTATGCTGCATTTTTTTGTCCCTGCAGAGCTTTGGGTGTGGCTCTGTACATCCAAAGCAGAGGGCTCCAGTGCATTTTGACCACACCTTTGCCCCTTAAACGAGTCCAGCGAGGGGCAGAGTGGAGGAGCTGTGCTGTGCATCAGCTCACAATCTGCTCGTGTGAAATGCATGGTGAATATACACACTATTGTATTAAATGTTATATGCATGTGCAATGCATTAGGAGAATGCCGTGTATAATGCAGCCACCATATGTCATATAAAATAAAAATGAAGAGGGTATATGAGCAAATACTGCACAGCATATGGCAATATGAATATTAACCTCAATCTATAAATAGCTTCTGAAGTATCTGTTTTAAAACAGGGAAAGAAACCTAACATAATAACAATTGAGTAGAAATTGGGCATCCTTTAAAGTTCTTGATGTCAAGGAGGCAAAATACCATTTCAATACTTAGATTTAATATGTACTTCACACAAAAATAAATCATGTAATATTTTCATGGCAGGCATAGAATTTTATGATTTTTATGACTATCATGGAATTGGGATTCATATTTTATAGATAGCACTAATAACATAAAGAAAATGCATGCGAGAAAAGGTCTTAAGGAGGGAGGAATCGCAGCGAAGTCACAGAAAGGAATGGAAAACTTAGTGTAATTAGGCATTTTTATAGGGTTGGGGTTTGTATTCAGAATAGCTTTTGGTACATTCACAAGGCAAGCACATTGATTTTAGATGTTTAAAATGGAAAACAATAAATTGCCCAGGTTCTGATTGCAGTCACAGTAAGACTGAACTAATTGCTTTGGAGGTAATTTAACGTGTTTGATCTTAAGGCTGGTTTTGTTCATATGTGGAGTTTGTACATGCTGACCATTAACCAGTGTCTAACTCTCTTACCACCAGATCTCCTGGAAGACAGAGCAGTGTAGCACACTTGGGTCACTCCTGTTTGCTCGTTGCATTCCCTCTCAGTGAATGTACCAAAACCTAATCTCATACGGAGAGACTCTTGTTAACGATGCCTTGTCAGCCAGCATTACCCCAAGGAAAACAGTATTTCCTTCTATGTGGGATGCTTTGAAGAGAGGGCAGAGAGCACTATGAATTTATGCCCTGAGCAAAATTAAAAGATGAACCTTGATTATCTTGAGCTTCCCTGGCATATGGGGCAGCATTAGAACAGGGACAACAGACAACAGTTTTACCAAGCAGCTTAATTGGGATATTCTGCCAGGACAATGTGGGGACTTGGATTCGATGCCCACCTTTGCTTATCAGGGGACTTTTACTCAGGTTTCCTGCTCCCTTAGATGTGCAGTACAGATTTGGTTACACTGGGGTACCACGAGGGAAATATTCCACATCTTTCGCATGGAAACTGCTTCAGTTTTCACCCAGGCTTAGGTTCTATTCTGGATTTTTTACCATTTTTTACCATATTTTTTTACCAAAATTTACCATATTTTGCTTTCTTTGCGAGTGGTGCTGCCATGTGAATACGAGTCTGGCTGGTTGATCAGTGCTCTGGGTTCCCAAAGGGTGACTCCAGTCCTCATGGGTTATTTTCAGCTTAATTGCTTCTCATTTGAGAAGAGGGTGCCAGCTAGCTGGAGGAGAAGCAGGCTGTAAGGAGAAGGGGAACTGCTTGGGGAAGAAAGGGGAATAGTGCAGTAGGAAGAGAGGGAAATCCATTTCTGTTATAGAAGACATGAGGTGCTCAGGAAGGAAGGCCCTGGCTGTGGGAGTTTTCAGCTTCTGCCTTGAAGCAGCCAAGCAGCAGTGCCTGCCAAGAAAATGAAAAAGAATATTTTCTTTTACCAGGAATTAGCCCAGTCCGTGTTTTCGTTGCTGAGGGGGCAGAGGATAATGCTGCTATCAGCTTCGTTATTTACTTCATCTCTGGCTCACTCAGCAGCTGCTTCCTTGAATCAACACGTCCCTACCAAATGATGGTAAGGTTTTTTTACTTAATTTCTGGAACAAGCCAAAAGTCTTTTAAGACAAGGAATGGATTGCTAGGGCAGACTGCTTTGGGGCCAGTTTTAACAGCATTTCATAGAGCAGAAACCTTGGGGAGATGGCCCTTTGAGCTGCCATGGATTTTCTAAAGACCAGGTTGTATGTGAAGGGCTCGGTCCATGCCCCTGTCCCAGGATGCAGCACTAAGAAATGCAGTGGTGTTATTGATGTGGTACTTTCTCACAGAATTCGTAAGAATTTATCCTAAGAGACTTTCCAGGTGTCACCTAACAGGAAAAGTTTTAAAAGCAGCAGCTCCTTCTCTTCATCTCTTCAACCAGCAAAGGTCAATACTGGGAGCACTGGTAGCAGTGGGGAACATGTCTGCTGTAAGTATTTCAATTTCTACCACCTTATCTCAGATGTTTGGACTGGTGCTGGCCTTAGGCAGGGAAAATCTGCTCTGTGAGGGTGAATTACAGCGTCACCTGTACACACACCATATTGCAAATGCAGAGGGGCAGGTGCCAAAGTGCAGCTTGTGCTTTATCACGTAGTCTGTGGATGTGCTTTCATGGCCGCTGTCAGTGCCTGGGGTTTGTTACCTGTGCACTAAAGACCTGCAGCTTGGGAAGCAGGACGGCCCAACTCCGGATTTTCCTGGGAATGTGAACTATGGTTTGTGGAACATGGGAGGCCAAAGGTAGATGCAAGCTATTTTGGTTTTGGTTTTTTTTTCAGAGGTTAGTAACAGCCCTGCATTAACCTGAGTCACCCACTATCAAGGCTTTAGAGGAGAAACCATCTTGTTGTAGCGCATGGCAGGGTCACCCTGCAGCAGGCTGCTCGCCTGGCAGGAGTTACTCCTAAATACCTTGTGATGCTCTAGCATTGCTGATTTTCCATATTACTAGGCCATGGTGGTCCCAAAAGGCTTGTAATGTGTGTGAGTTTTATTTCTCTGAGTGCATATTCATCTGATTGAACTGGTAGCATGCTCTGACAGTGTGTCTCTCACACTTCCCCTCAGCTACTGAATTCACTGGGGTCTGCTGGGGGGACATTTCATGTCATGTTCTGTAATGTCTGTCAGGAAGGTAAGGAAAGAAGGACTCCACAAAATATCTGAATTTTACCTTCTAAATTAGCATGATTTTTTAGCTCTAGGTGAGATGCTTTGGTCCAGCCATGTTTTGCTTTCCACCAGGTTAATAACAGTTAGCAGAAATAATACAGCAGAGCAGCCTTCTCATAGCAGTTGTCATTACTAGCAAGCATAGTAAAGAAAAATAATTGACTAGCAAAAGGTTTGATAACTCAGAGTTTTATGTTTCTCAGAAATGACTCATTCCCATATGCATCCTCCAAACTGCATTCTGCACGCTGAACTTGCCATAACCTGCTCTTAGAGAGGCTCTTCTCTCACATTCCCATTTTGGCATTAGAAGCAATAAAAGTAACAGCAGCTTTGAAGAGTATGTAAATGTATAATGGCTTTCCAAAGTGGATTGATAATTACTTATTGCACTAAATAATCCTAGAAGTGTGTTAGAGGAGGAATGTGAGAAGAACGAATGAACTTACATAAGTAGAGAAATCTATGCATCCCTTCTGCTGTCTGATTCATTTAAACAGTCTTATTACAGTATCAGTGTGGAGGGGAGATAATGAAGGCTGTCTTATGTTGTTATATCTTTTTTCCAGCTTGTTTTATTTTAAGAAATGCAATGGTAGCTCTGGGTGGAGTTAGCAGTCACCACTGCCACTAGAATGTTGCATTTACTTCACTCTGCATAACGTGGGGCATACAGCAAACATGTTAAATGTAAAAAGTTTAATTCTTGTGCAGTAATTATTTAGTATTTTGATGGTTATGGAGTTTTGTTATTTTGAAAAATATTTCGTTTTGTTGATTTTTTTAAAAATAAGCTTTCAGCTGGCACCAAGTAGATTAATTTGACCTTTTGAAAGCTAATTTCCAAGAATTACCTCCTCTTTTAAGCTAAATTATTTTGTAAATAAAAAGGTGTGACACAGGAGCATAGGAAGCAATTGAGCTTTATTCATCAATGCCTGTCTCTTGAAATCAGTCAGCACAGCAGAGCTCGATACTTCTGTTAGAGGACAGGTGGTAACATATTGTTGGCTACTTTTTCCTTTCTTTCTTTTTTTTTCTTTTTTTCTTAATAATTTTTGGAGGTTGGCTTTTCTGCAGGTAGCTTTTAATTTCGTGGGTAAGAAATAACACTTGTGCTTTATCCATTCACAGTGAATATAAGATTCCTTCTTATGGTGTGAAGGACTTGTTTTGGTGTCGGCTGCAGGGATACTGGGAAAGCGGAATTTTTGGAGGTGCTGAATGACACATGAAAAGAGGTAGCTTGGGTTGCATCCAGCTGAAATTCAAGTCTTCAAACTGAGGCAGCTGCAAACATCCGCTTAAACCTTCAACTGAGTTGTGAGTAATTTAAAACTAATTGTTACTTGAGATGTACACAGAGTGGGACTAAGAATGTGTGTCCTTCCCCCCTTCCGGTGGTTGGGTTTAAACTGAATTTTCGTGGGCTCTGCCCTGTGCTGGGCCACCAGGCCCCCCTGGCTGCCAGCAGTGGAGGCACCGAGGGCTTGAGCAGCAGCTATTTTCGAAGCAGTGCCACGGTGGAGGACAAGGCCTGGATATTGCAGAGGGGGAAAGTGCACGTCTCTTTTCCGATGTAATTTATTTTTATTTCTATCTGTGATCACAGTTTTTGCCCTCGATGAAGTCTTGGGACCGGGAACCTTATCCCTGGTGTAGGTGAAAGATGATGCAATGCTGACACGGTTGGTGCCTCCTCGTGTTCCCGTGTCCCACCTTCAACTCTGGCACGAGGGTTACTGTGCTAGGCATGGGCAGGAATATTCGCTCCATTTAACCAGTTAAGGGAGCAGTTATTTTGTAGCTGGTATTTCAAATCTCATCTATCTGGTGGCTCTCACTGAGGAGGGTTGAAAGAACTACTTACTTGTCACAGAATCCATGACAAATGCATTGATATTGAATATATTTCAATTAGCAAAATTAACTGGAAACATTTAACATTAATTGGTCAGTGCTTTTTTTTTACTTTTTTGATGCCTACCTCTCCCTTCTGGAAAAGAATGTTTGCTTGTTTTCCTAAGTAAAATCCTATGGAAAATGTTTGGAAATATCTTATTTTAGGACTAAAATCCTTGGAAGAAATCAGCTAGAATTACACCTTCTCTGTGAAATAGCAGCAATTAGGACAGGCGCCCTCCTCTAACTCTGAGCCAGGCAGCTTGGGTGACAAATATGTCAAATTAATACATCACCAGGTATGAAAGCGCAGTTAGAATTTGACTGAGGTACTTCCAGCCTGAAAAAGAGAACGATTTATCAATGCAAACTTAATAACATCTATTTGAATCTAACTAAAAATCAATATTTCATTACCAAATTGTTAGTGAGAATGAAGAAAAATTGCGGAAGTCGGGCAGTTTGGTGGAAGAGAAGCATCAGGAGTTCAATGTGAAGACGGGATGATTCATGAGGCCAAGCTGGTGGAAGGGTGAAGGAGGACGAATGCAGAAAACTTGGAGGGCCCTCTCTCTGGTGACCTTGGCAGCAAAAGGAAAAAAATACCAGAAAATGAAAGTGACTGTCAACTCCCAACAGGGATGGATCACACCATAAATCAAGCATAGCCCTGAGAGGGAAGAGAGGGGCTTAGGGTGGGGGGCAAGCGCGGCGGAGGAAACCATTGGGTAATTTAACTCTTTGAACCTTGGATGCCTTTTATTCGTAGTTTAGCAGAGTTGGTAAAACACATGTGAATCCCTTCCCTTTGCAGCGGTTTACATAAAAGTGTGTCAGGGGCAGATAGATGGTGAAACATTGCTTTCCATTGGCTGGGGTTTAGAGTACAGTACCAATAAGTATTTCCTTCAGCCCAGGAAAAGAGAAAAATGAGAGACGGAGGCTCCTCTGACACATAACTAAATCAGTTGGTTGGGAGGCCTAATCTGGGAGAGACTTTTTGGTGATTTGCTGGGGAAAAAAATATAGATTTAAGGACATTAGTATTTCTATTACTGAAATAATCTATTGATCCAAACAGCAAGCAAAAAAATCACTCCTTTAAGCCTCGAATACAAGAGCCTGAAGGGCCCTTGGCTTTTTTTAACTTTTAATATTTGTTTAGTTCTTGAAATCTGTTCTCTGACAGAAGTGAAGGAGGTGACTACCACAGAGGGGGAGGTGACTGCCACAGAGGGGCTTGTAACTGTCATCTGACAGGGGTGGAAGGGGATTTGCAGGAAATGTGAATATTACCTCTCTCAATTGGAATTAAAACAGTGTCTGAGCACTTTATTTGCTAAAGAGAGGCACTCCTTCCTGCTTTTTACAGAGACTACTTTTTACCCTTTGTCTTAATACATTTTCTTACATTTTAAGACTTTTTTTTTTTTTCTTTTTTTATCCATCACCATAAGAGACCTGTGTTTTATTTGAGACCCAAATGGGCGTGTATTCATACCATCCATGAACAGCGAGCACCTTTCCTTTCCAGTTGTGAGAAAAGACTGACAGCAGAGCATCTGTAATCCTGCTGTGGTGGGAGGCAAGCCCTGCGTTCATCCACAGGTTTCCATGAAGGCACAGTGCAGCATGTTCTGGTCCCTACTGCCAGGAAAGTAACCATGGTTGCTGCGTTTGACTTCTGCCTTTTTTAAACATTGAGGGGTGGCAGAAATAGCAGTGCTAGAGGCATTAGAAATACACCTTGGGAATTCCATGCTGGAATGCTCCAGTGCTGGGGCTCCTGCTGCAGTCCAGAGGCTGTGGCCACATCTTTGGAAGCAGCATCAGGGGGTTGTTGTTGTGTTTCCACACCCCTTACAGTGGCCTTCACCATGGGTCTGGCATGGTTTTCACTCCTCTGGGGAGAATGCAAAGGAGGGAGCTGGCTCCCAAGTCCTTAGAGCTTGAAGGTGGTGGAAAGATGCAAGGAAATGAGAATGGTGGGTTGAGGGAGAGGGACTGGTGCACTGCACTGAATAGCTGCCATTTCCAAAGAGGAGGAGAGCCCAGGAACTGTGGCACTACACTGCATTAGGCCAGTGGAAGTCAGACTTGCTTGTGCCTGAGGTATTCTTTGGCCCACCTTTGTGTGGAGTGAGCCTGAAAACTAATATTTTTGTTCTTTCTTGCCTTAGTTTTCAGTTGAACCAACTTGCTGCTCTGTCTTGAGGCATTTGCCTGCCTGGTGCTGGCCACAAGAGAGTGGATGGTGTCTGGCACCATGCAGTTATGGGGCACCAGGCAAGGGCTGCCACCTTCACCAGTGCTCCCAAGGTGACCTCTGCACGGGGAGCCATCACAGACTGGATTTTGGGAGCAGCCTGATGCATCGGCTCTGAATTAATCGGTAAGAAACTGCTTGCTACAATTTCCCAGCACAGCTGTCGTGCTGACAAGGTACTGTGGCACTCTGGGGGATGCTCCCAAGGATGTGGGTGGCAGAGACTGTCCACAGAGCTCAGAGGGCTCCTGGGATTTTGTTAGCAGGCTGCTCCTGAGAGGCACTGTGGTAAACCAGCGACCAGGAGGAGAGCAGGTAAGGGGCAATGGTGTGGTTCAGAAAACATGCCACAGTATGTAGAGATCCTTACACGCCTGGCAGTTCACTTCTGGTAGTGCTTTTTTATCTAAATATAGGACTCATCTCAAAGCCTCACATGAGAAGTTGCAGATCTAATCAAGGTCAGAAGAACATTAAAAAAAATTGGAACAGGAAAAGGCCATCAGGACCAATGTTTCTGTTCCTTTTTTCCTCCTGTCTTAGCTCTGGATCTTGGCTCTAATTGCCATTTATTTTTTATTGCTCTCACTATACTTCTCATATAATGTTTATATTAATGGGCAGGGGGAGGGGGGAAGTGAAGAAACACCAGGAAATGGAGTGCAATTGGAGTATGTGAGATGTGGCTTTTGTCTTCTTTATCACTGTTTTCTTGTAGTACTTCCAGCTCAGATATTAATTTATCATTGAGAGTGCTGCAGAAGTGTGGTCCCTTGTATTTTATTGAAGGCTTGATCTAAATTCCAGATGGTCACCATGTGATCAAACCAGCCCTGGGCAAATAGGATATTTCTTTGTGTCTATATTTGATTTCTTTGCCAAATTCATACCTATCTAATCTTCTGCCCATGAGCCTGCATTCATTCATTCTTTAAAGTGTGCAACAGCTCCACCTCCTCATGGGTTAGAGACAATGAGGGTGATTGCAAATATTCCCCATCTAAATGTGGTTAAAATGTGATGCTGCTGCATGCAAATAATAGCTTTTCATGTCACAAAAATGTCTAGCTAAAGTTTACAACAGACAAATAATTCCTCTCCTCGAAGGATGAAGGCTTCTCAGGAAATATGCAGCGGGGGACATGGGTGTATTGACACGACGCTGCTGCAAGAAAGTGCTTTGATTTTGGGGATGTGAAATGCTCTGAAATATTACTCAGGAAAATCCACAGAGCCCTTCTGCTTGTGGAGTTCCTGCTTTACTGTAGGAGTTTAATGGATGTGAATGAGACACTGTACCAAGCAGGTTCTTCCTTCTTTAAAAAAATGGCAAATTTCAGATTATAACAAAATTCTATATACTTCAGAACACAGAAGTAACAATATAAAAACCTTCTTAATCATGATATGATTAAAGGATTTTTAAAATGTGCCTTGTAGTCACATTTCCATTTCCTGATAAATTCCGTACTTTCTTTCAAATCACTTCTCCTCATAGTAATACAAACTGTAAAAAATCCTTCCATTTCTGCAGCGTGCTATGAGAAAAATGGGGGTGGAAAGGAGAGAATTAAGAAAGCTCCAAGTTTTATCATTCTGTTCATAAAGCAGCACAGCAACCATAACTGCAGCGCAGAAAAGAAACAGATACTGTAATGTCTGAGGTATTCTGTGCCATAAACTCCCATAATAGAAACAGATGGCAAAAACGCGTTGGAAGTAAGGGAAGTACTGTACATGCAGCTCTACCCTAACATATGAAGAGATTCAGGCCTGACACGTAAAGGAATACGTCTGGAGCTCTGCCAGCGCTACTGTGTAGTGCAGCAGTTGGTGCTGGAGATGAGAGAACCCGCGATTTTGGGGTTGGGGCTCCGTGGCAGCTCAGCAGCAGGACTTTTTCCTGCGCTTCAGTGGGTGTGGTGTTCTGGCTGGGACAGCAGAGAAGGATGGGAACCCCTGTGGGGTGTCACTGGGAGCTCCCCCAAGGGCCCCTGGCACTGTGGCAGCTTGGGCGTGCTGCAAAGCACTGCGTGCCAGGGAGTGCTCTGATGCCTCTTTCTCTCTCTGCCTCATCTTTCTCTCCCTGCCTCTGCTAAGCAGAGATCTTAATATCTAACGTGAGCCAAGCAAAGTTGTGTGGTGGGTATCATACGTGCAGTGAAAATGGCAAAGCTATTTTATTCATTCCTGGCATCTCGCTGAGGAAACGTCACTTGTTTCATCCGGCGCTGTTTCACCGGTCCTGCCGTGAGTGAAAGGAAATATAATGTGTGCATTGCACTAGAGGGGGAGCTGAAGGTCAGGAGTGAAATATGGCTTTCTGCTGCACTTGGTCTCAGTCTGAATGTTACCTACATTATCATCAGAGCTCACTGTCATAATGGGGAGACCTTGTCACAGGAGGGAGGTCACCTAGAAACAGGAAGAAAAATTGGGGGGAAAATACTAAATAAGATAAACTAAAAAGAAGACCAGTAGGGTACCCAAACTTCCTTTGTGTATTTTTGAGAGCAGTAAATTACCTGCAAAAGACATGCTTGTCCTCCAGCTCCTGAAATCCCACTGTTGTCCTAGGCTTGAAATGCCATTCTCCTAACTTCCTGGAGTTGTGTTATCAGCATCTTTCCACCAGGGAGTCCAGCTTTGGCCTCTGTGCTTTTGTGATGGGTTGGATTTAAAAAATCCAATTGAATTTTGGGGAAGTCACCTTTAAAATACTCTTGCAAGAGGGCCATAAGTCAGGTTATTTTCTTTAGAAAACAGACCACAATAAAGAAACTTCACTATTCTCTGTGCCCCAAGACTTCACGTCAGACCTCTGGGATGGGCACCGTGCTGCAGGATGGCCTGAGATCATGGCTGGGCATGAGCTCTTCTTCAGCACTACGGGGGAATTTTGCTGCAAAGTTTTTGGAGGTGAGACCTGTCCTACACTCGTGTGGCTGAAATGTCTGCCTAATTGCAGGGCAGGAGGGATTTTAAACATCAGTGCAAAGAGCTAAGTGTTGTGTGGGTCCGCACTGTCTGCATACCCTCCGGCCACCCAATTAACAGCCTAATCTATGTGCGTATCCACTTTCATCTAAAGATGTCAGAGAGCTTTGCAAACATTAATTCACATTAATATGTTGCTAAAAACAAACAAACAAACGTTTCCGTGGTGCTTCCAGGACTCTCTTCCCCCTGACACCAATTGAAACCCGTAATCTCCAAGGTGGTGCTGGTCACCTGTTTTGACAAGGGGGCCGCCCAGTGCTGTGTTTTGTTGGCAGCACAGGTTGGGTTTCCCGAGACCATGAGCAGCCAAACTGGCTGCAGTCCAGCAAGGCGCAGAGGTCACCTTCCCTTTCGTGTGCCATGTTAAAGGCTGATGTGGTTCCTCCCTGGTGCTGTTGCAATAATCTGGATCAGCAGCTGCTGTTACTAACGGAGTAGGAGTTACTCCAGATTGCTGTGGCCGTGCAAGGGCAGAAACCTCTGGGGCTGCAGCAGCTGCGGGGGGCGTGAGCACAGCCAAGCCATGGGGCTGCCACCTTTTGGGCTCAGCCTTGGCTCGGGGGATGCTGAGCTCTGGGCACATCTGCCCCTGGATGCCTCAGCTGGAGAGACAGCTGTCTGTCTGCAAATGAGATTTACTGCAAAGCTATTGCAGTAAATATCCAAAATTCAAATCATTGGCCATGTGTTGGCTCCTCTCTGGTTTGCAATAAATCCTTTGGGGGCTCACCAGAATTTAAGGTTTAACAGCTAATATTTAGACAAAAAGATTTCACTTTTCAGTCTACTGGAAGGAAGTCCAGGGAAAGAAGCCTAATTTTATCTTTGTCTAAAAAGAACCTCCAGCCACCAAACACACAACCGGGACAAACCGAGACTCAATATTTAGAGTGATGGTTTGTACAACTCCAAACCATTCTGATGGGTTTCATTCCCGTGTCAGATGTTGTGGTATCACTAACAGGTATTTGGAGATGGGAGTGCAGCTGCCTTAGCGCAGTCACCAGGAGCTGCTGAAGGGGATCTTTGTGGATATTTCCTTTGGAAGGTATTCAGCTGCTGAAATACAAAGCCAGGTACCAATATGAGCATTAGTTCCCATAAAATGCACTCTTTCATCTCGGTGTAGTTGTTGCTCTGACAGTTTAAGCTTCTCAAGTACCATATCTCTTTTTAATGAAGAAATTGCACACTCATATACAGAAATCACGTATTTACAGCATAGAGCACCTATTGATACATTTTGGTCATTTTAACTGAATTTGGAAGTCTTCATAAAGTGAGAAATACAACGTTTCATTACACAATTACAGCTAATTATTTTAGAAATACAGTTTAAATGCAAGTTATCTTAAATTTATTGCTTATCTGACTGGAAAGATCTAAGCAAAACCTGAAAATCATAAACCCTTCCAGAACATTATATTTTATGCAGTCCAAAATGTGACACATGGGGTCTTTAATAATTCACTGCTTGTTAACATTAAACAACTGTTAACATGCTCAAATAATTAGTTATGCTTGCTTGACATGTTTGCATCTTTAATAATTGATGCATTTATCTTAATTACTAACAGTATTATGGTCGTAATATGCATCTTTTTTCTATCTTAAAATTTTAACAAAAACTGACTTTTTGCCAAAAATGATTATCCTCTAAGTTTTAATTACTCATTGTAATTAAATTGCAAGCTGCAGTATTTTATTAAAAATATCTTTCACGAAAAATATTTAATGGAAAAGAGGTGATTTGTTGTTTATGCATCACACTTAGTAAATATTTCATAAGTTTCATATTACCCTTTCAGAGCAGATATAAAAAACATAACATTCTTAATATAAGAGTCAATTTAAAAGCTGCTATAGTAGCCTTCATTTCTCCTCCCAAAGGTTTGCAGAAGTCAGTGAATAAAAGAAGACAAAAAAACAAACAAAAAATGTGGTGGTGATTGCAAATGGGGCGCCCACAGTGACAGGAACCGAGGTTGAAGATGTTGTGCTGGTGAGTATATCACACGTTCTCCAGTGGAATTAGTCTGACTTGAAATAGAGATGAGCATTAAAACTTTTTTTCATTCTTCAGTGTTCTTCTGATTCAACTTTTGCTTGCAGGCTGCTGATAACAATAGTGGCACTAGTTTGACTGTAATCATTTATTTATTGCAATGCTGATAGAGATAAGGGCGAGCTTTGTGTCATCCAATTCAAAAACACTGTGTTTTCAAGGCCTTCCCATTGCTCAGACAGGCTGCTTCAGATTGAGGTGGCTCTTTCTGGTCCCTAAATGTTGTGGAGGCAATTACCACTCCTGTGGAATGACAAAACTTGTTAATGATGTCAAAGAATTCAGTCACATCCGTGTTCTGGTCTGTGGTTGTGTTCCTTCCCAAATGACACATGAAGATGCTTGAAAAGGCGTCAGCATATTGGCAGGAAAAAGTCCATTTGTGAGACAAAAATATTGTCCAAAGTTTTAGATTTAAACCCCAAAAAGCTGGGTAATGCTGTCTCACAGGACTACGTTTAGCAAGTGACTAATGAGAGCTCAGCTCGTCTCTGAGGTAGGTGGTTTCTGAGGAACTAATACTTGCACTGTGAGCCAAAGTCAGCCAAAAAATCTGCATTTTTAATGACAAAATGTGCCTGGGAATAGACCGTGTATAACTTTTTTTTTAAGATGAGTCAGTAAACCTAAGTGGTAGAAATGTCCCGTGTGTCAGACAGTGTGGGCAGGGAGATTGTGGCCAGATCCAGAAGTGTCTCCTCCAAGCCATCAGCTTAGAAGCATTCTTTCAGCAGGATTTACTCCAGATATGACCCTTTGCCAGAAAAGCAGCGTGAGATCGAGGGGAGAAAAATGCTGAACTGAGACGTTGAGCTCTATGCTCTCTCCCATCTTTGGGGCTTTCCTGCCTGCACTGAATAAAACCCACATTATCCTCAGCTGCCAGCAGAGCCTCTGGTGCTTCAGCTTCGGCAGCAGCCTCAAAACTGTGGTGAAGGTTTAAACTGACTGAGAGAACTGGATATAGAGCAAGAGCAGTATGAAGTTTAGTCTCCAGGAATCACTCAAAGCAAACTGCTGGAGTGTCTCACAGGCAGGGCTGTGCTCCCTCCTGCCACGATGTCCAGCAGCAGCTGGCACATCCCCTGTGTGCAGGTGGGAATGGCAAAACCATGGCCAAGGCCACCCTTCCCACTGCTGCTTCCAGATTCACTGTGTGCTTTTAATCTGTCCTGTCTCTTCTGACAGATTTAGAAGATTCTCACTATTGCAAAGTCCTCATGTCCTTGACATGGTGTTCTGCAAAAAGCGATTTCTAGTCTGATTTTAGAGTTAAATAAAAATTTACACATCACAGATCTATTAATCATTTTTCCCCTTCTGTGGGTGTATCTTCAGATTTCAGTGATTGATTTATGTGGCCAGATGGGTGCATTTGTTTCCTGCTGTCTTTCAGTCCAGCAGAATCCGTGCATGCTGTGCAGTACAGTGGGCTTGAACTTTCACTTGAAATGCACTACTGTACATAAATCCTGAATACTATTCCTCCTTTGGAACAAATGGGATTCAGATGTGACTCCTTTGGATGTGGCACAAGCTGAGGTTTCCCTCTCAGTCAGTAAAGAAGCCGTTCCTTTCAGCTTTGAGAGGAAAACTTCAGTATGACAGGAGGTCCTCTTCATGTCCTCCAGGTTTTTGCTCCACAAGCCTTTGTCTCTCCTGTCACCACATAGTGTGTGGAGGCTCATTAGCTCTTGCCAGAGAAGCTGATGGTGGGGAGAGCAATCTGTGGTGTACACGAGCATTTATGCTGACATATGCTAACACTGTAAAAAGTATTTGCATATTGTCAGGTCAGTGTTCCCACATCCTGGACTGTGAGAACAGGGACCGTGAGGACCTGGGAGGGGTTCTGTGGGAAGAGCCAGGGTTGGAATAGAATGGACATAACAGTTTGATTCTCAGCAATATTTTATGCATGGGTACACGTGGGTATGTGAGGCTGTTCTGGGCTCCAGTAGCTGAATGTAAACCTTGATCCAGACGATGCCAACGCTTGTGATGACAATTCCATTTCTGACAGGGCAGGGGAAGTCTCAGAAGCAGCAGGTTCCCCAAGGCCGTGTGGAGGCAAGCGGGTGGTAGGAGAGGGAAATCCAAATGAATGCTCCTACTGGGGGACCAACTTCAGAGAATCCACATGTGAGAGAGGTCTCCCAATAGCACAGGCACGAGCTCACACTTCATTAGGCCAGGAAGTCTCATTATGACATGTGAAGTCACAAGAAATTAGCTTCAGAAGTTTTCCCACTCGGGAAGTGAGTTATTTTGCATGTAAGGTGTGTGTATTTCTGTATGAAATGGAATTTTTTGCTTCTTTATGCAATTAAAAGATAACCTCTTCTGGTTTATAATTCATGGCCACTTTTCCAGCCCTGGTGGTGCATTAGGGAGAGGCCAATAGAGTTGCAGTGTTGAAAAGGCTCTGGCCAAGCAGCAGCAGGTGTTTGGGTGGGAGTATTGCTGTGGTGTGACAATGTTTTACACTTCCAGTGAAAGAAAATGCAGTGCAAAATCAGTGTTCTCAGTGGTCTGTCTTGCTTCTGCCATCCATTTCTCTCAAAAGTCTGTCTTAATGGGATGGTAATTTCTAGTTTTCTCAGTTTTTAAGTCTTGACATTGACTGAAACTCTAACCCAGATTTGCTAAAGCCCAAGTAAGGCTGTCCCGGGTGCTGCTGCCAAAGCAGGAGTCCTGTTTGCAGAGTGCCACATCGTGGCATCCAGTTCAGAGCAGGAACTTTCACCAGAAACCAACCAGCAGGGCTGTGAGGCAACCTCTGCAGCTGGGACTGCTCAGCCCTGCTGAGCTGGCACCTTTGGCATTTCGTTTCCTTTTTTTTTTAATCGGAATATTGGGAAAAGACAGCGTGGGCAGGGGAGCTGCTCCTTGCAGGAGCTGGCAGGGGATGCTGCATTCCCCAGAGAAGGTTCCCTTGGGACCAGCCACCCATGCTGCTCGCTGCTGGGAAAAGTTTGGCCAAAACTTGGGCTAATTCCTGTGTTCACTGACGCTGGTGAGGAAAGGAATGAGCTCCTTACGAGTTTCTTGCTGACATTGAAAGTGTGATGCAGAGAACAGAGGCTGGCAGAATGGCTGGAAACGATGGCAAGCGCTGATGTGCAGAGAGGTGAATTTCCAGGAGAGGGCTTTCAGAAAATACTGCCCACAGAAATACAGGTGCTTCCCTGTGAACTCTTTGTGATTTGCAAAACATACATATGAGTTTTACAGAATTTTCAATATGATCATGTTCAAGTTTATGACCCAGAATATTTCAAGTGTGAGCTAAATTCTTTCTGGCTCACTCAGGGTTTTGACATTTGTAAGTCTTTGCTCGCTCTAGGAGTATTTTTAATGGCTTGTATTAATTCAAGGTGTCCCTTTATGAACTTAAAATTAAAAAAAAACCCACTACCTTTTAATGACATTTCCATTTATTCAGAATTATTATTTAAAATCCTAAATTAGCATTCTGCTCTTAGATTCTGACAGAGCCATTATATTTTATACTACAAGAGTTTAGTTAATTTTAAATTATTAAACCCCATTGGCTGCATGAAGTGAGCATTTTAAGCAAGTTTCTGTAGTTTGGGTGCATTCCAATCAACTGTGACTGCAAACTTAATTCAATTTTTTTTTTGCCTGTGTTGCTTTTTATCCTTGTATGTGACAGTTATTATTCTGAATTTCACTTTCTGGCCTGAGAAGTTAAATAGCAGCTGAACACAGTAAGAGCAGTATGGGGAGCAACCTGTCCTGGGCAACACAGCTCTTCAAACTGAAGGCAGAAAAATCACAGAAATAACAGTAAGTCTTTTTTTCTGAAAGAGAAATTTAAAAGTTCATGTTATAAACTTTTCCTACATAGGAAACTAATTTCTTCCAGCTGCAATATGTATT
This sequence comes from Melanocharis versteri, assembly GCA_013397845.1. NCBI lineage: Eukaryota > Metazoa > Chordata > Aves > Passeriformes > Melanocharitidae > Melanocharis > Melanocharis versteri. The sequence continues at coordinate 259,556 of VZTG01008972.1, read as the reverse complement.
TACTTTGCATGTAAAATAATTTTATTTTGATTTTCAAAGATATTTGTTCCTTTCAGTTGTCGCCTGGCATGACTTAAGTAACATTCTGATTTCTTCATGAATTAAGGATGATAATTCCTTCAGACATTTAAGTAGGGAAACAATTTCAAAGCCACTCGTCTTACAGGGTGACATCTAGTAGGTGGGAAGAGCTTTGTATAGGTGGGGTCTAACAGTCCTAATTGACTGCAAAGGAGCACAGTGGGGATTATAATAATGTATTCAAAATGGGTCAGAATATAATGGGAAGTATGGACGCTTTTCTCTTAAAACTGAAATTGCACTTCAAGGGCAGTATGGATATCTAGCAATAAGCATCATTTTAAAGCCCTTCAGCTGCTGTGACTTCAGGTGAAATTTGCTGCAAGCTATATAGATCTGCTTTAATTATTTTTTGAATCTGCAAACTCTCATCATTTGCATGCATTGCTAATACACTTGTCTCCTGAAACCTGAGCTGCGCAGTTTGGGCTTTACAGATTTATCAAGTGAAACAATTCAGCTAATATCACATTAATTTAATTAACTTTAATTTTAAATGACTTGCTGGAGCACCTAACAAATGTAACATCTCCAAGACATTTTAGCAGATAGCTGTGGCTTTGTTGTACGCTCTTGTCTTCATAGTGAGAAAACATCTTGTTAGCATGAAAGGCCCCTCACTACTTTAGAAGAGAATATTTTGTTTATACTCTAACGTTTGCCTTGATTGCCTGGCTGTCATTTCAGAGGTGAAAGAAAACAGCAGAAGTGCAGATTGGTGGGGGGCTGATATAATTTAACATCTGCACTGTTCTGCAAAGATCTCTTTCAATTTCGAGTGGTATTGATAATTTATCGTCTGTTTGGGATACCCACAGGGAGCTGCCTGCAGCCTGGGACTGAGTGCATGCCCAGTTCCTGGACTGCAGCACCTTCAGGAGAGCTGGACCTGCATTCCTGCTGGAAAAAGCAGCAGGCTGCATGCAAGGCTGGTCTCAGAAAGGAGGGCAAATGTGGTACTCATTCTTCCCTCACTTTTTTTTTCTTCCTTTTTTTTTTCTTTCTATGATAAAAATAGTCCAGGGAAAATTCAGACAATCTAAAATCAGTCATCAGCTCTTCAGCTGTCCCATTGTTGATTCAAAGTTTAATGTCAACTACTAAATATAGAGCAAAATATTTTTATATTTATGCGAACATATAGATATCTAAAATATATCTAATGGCTAAGGAGGTATATATCCTGTCTGACAGCAAGGTAGGTATGCTAAATATTTCCAGAAATATAAATATAGTCCATTCCAAACATTCAGTTTACAGTTGCAAACTGGCAAAAATACGAGATAAGGCCATAATCCATGTGTGGACACAGTCAGGAAGATAAAGGAAGGAAGCTGGTATAGGAACAGCAGTTTATTCACATTCTCTTTTCATCATACATATACATTAAATATTAATAACACTGTATGAATATTCATCTCTGTTTAATATTCATTTATACACAGAAGTTTACAGCTGATCCCTTTAACTTTTGGTGCCAAAACCAGTGTTCAAAGGGTTGTGCTGCCATTGTTTCTGCAAAACGTTTACATTTATCTGCTGTGAAAGAGGCTGAATGGCACCGAAGAGTGTCGTGTTTAGTTTTAAAATGCCACAAATAACAGATTTATAGATTTTTCTAAATACATTATTTTACCTTGACAGCATTAATCATTCATGCTTCCTTCTTTCATTTTTCTACCTGCAATGGATTATTGAAACAGAAAATAACAACGGGAAAGGCTACAAGCAGTATCAAAATGTCAAGTTTGTACTTACAGTTGTATGTGCGTAGACAGGGTCAAGAGCCTCAATTATTTGTATATGTACACAGTGGTACTACATGAAAGGTTATGTCACCTGCAGCTATTTTCTTGCAGATTTAAATAGGACTGATATTCAACTCCACAGTCAGCCACTGACATGGAACATAGAATTGTAAAATACTATGAACTCTTATGTCAGGACCTAAAATATGAACTGGGTGATTGCAAGGTGTAGCTGTGGGCAATCCTATGTATTGCAGTGTAAGTCCTTTAAATTACTTTGTGTTATCCCTGACCTGTTCTTTTCATTTAAGCATAAGCCAGACCAACATGGAAGTACTTCCCAGGGAGAAGAAAAACCCTTGATATTGCCCATTTTTGCAGTAGCATTTGCTTGGGTTTTGAGGGGTTTTGTGGTTTTCTTTTTTTCTTTTTTTTCTTTTTTTTTTTTGATTCTTGGCTTGATTTTTGTTCTTTTATGCTTTATATTTTCATGAATCCACGTATGAAAAGTTTATGTTAAAAAGCTTATTTTGCATATTATTTTAAAAGTTATTTTCCATAACCCAGGTATGATAATTTTAAAAAATCCAAGAGCATGTCTTGCATCTTAATGAAGTGCAAGTCTTATATCAAAACTGGCAGCAGCATTATTTGGAGTGGGATGTGTGGTGGAGCTAATCAGTATATTTTCACGGTGCAGGGAGGAGGAGAGAAGCTAATCAGTAGATTTTTTGCTGGTGATTTGCTTATTTAAGATATAGTTAAAAAAAAAAAAAAGAAGAAAACAATAGCATGGAGTTTTCTTGAGCAAGCTCCTTGTGGGTAATAGTCACTCTTTTGAAAGGTCAGCACGAGACCTCCAGCTCAGAAAGTCTTATTTTTGAAGAAGTGATTGATATAAAAGTACTTTATATCTTTAAAGCAACCTACTAAACCAGCAGTAATAATCATATAAATCAATAGACTTGTACATCACTGATGAATGACAGCATGAGGGACACAGTTAAAATTGTATATTCAGCTTTGGCATTGACATTTGTGAGTTCTTGAGAGTAACTTACTACTTCCATATCTTTCGCCTAGAAAAAAAGCTTTACTGAAGGCCTAGCTGTACAACATTTATGTACTGTTAAGCTTGCTTTGATTTAAATTATTTATAGATATTGATATAATTAGCACTGGGAAATAACTATCTTAACAGACAAAAACATTTCAAAGAATAAATAAGTAAATTATTAGATATTAACATCAACCTCTCTATCTCTAGTCAGGTAACACAAACCAGATGCATATGCTGAATTAATAGAATTGTAATTGCAAATTTATTTTGAGACATACCATGCTCTCAGTAATCATGCTAATTCGTCTTGCCAGTTTTTACACTTCTGCCACGAGAAAATTCTGTTCATTTTTGGTTTTTATCAAATCTTAAAATACTGATTTCACTGTCTCAAAGTACATTAGAAGTAAATTAAGGCATTAAGTATTGCTGAATGAATATGGTTTTTAGAACTTACTACTAAATTCTGTTACACATCCAGAAGTTTGATCCCTTCTTTCTGGGAGGATGAAATTGGTCATTATTTCCTCTGGAGCAAGGCATTACCATTAAATAATGCACTCTCCTCTGTGTAGTTTTTGTTTTCACCATTTTAGGCATTTTCCCCCCTGTTATTTAATCTCTAGAGTTATCTCATTCAATTATAAGAGATAATTGATTTTAATAAGTGCTAATTGTTCTGCAAAAATTCTTCATATGCATACACATCCTTATATCCACACACGGAGGCATTCATGCTACAGAATTTAATATCAGTTCCAGGGAAATTACTTTGAGCTGCTTAACTGAAATAGCAATGATATGAAAATCCTGAGGGCTCCTGCTTACAAATATAACAGGGAAAATAGCATGTATAAGTCGGGATCACTAATATACAGGCGGTGCCTTTAAGTTTTAGGACTATAATTAGATCTATCTGATGAGTGAAATACCAAGGAAGGAGAATAGATGGTCAGAGGGAGGACTGGAAGAGGGAGCAGTGGCTGCTTGCGGTTTGTCTTCCCAAGAGAGATCCTTCAGAGTGGGAGGTGCCTCTGGCAAAGCTGACTTCCAGGGAAGGGATTCTCCTTGGAGCACCAGAGCAAGCCCTGGGGCCCGTGGGGTGGCCAGGGCTGGGGGCACTGCTGCCTGGCACTCCCTGGGGGCTCCTGCCTTCTGGTGGGTAATTTGGCTCCACGCTGGCTATCTGGGGAGAGATTATCGCGGGATTTTTTTCCCCATGCTTTCTTTCCTTTTCTTCCCTGTTTTCTGCAAGAGCAGGTTTCATGAGTCACGTTAAAAATGTTTTAATACCAGGGCACTATTGATTGACCATGAAGAAACCTCCTCGTGATAGTCAGTATACTCCAAGTAATAATGTAAGTGAATAATGTTTTACAGTCACTTTGCATCAGTCTCTTCTTCCAGGTCCAATCCATCTGTATCCAGTTAGAAAAGACTCCTCCAAGGCAAGTTATTCATGGGTTCTTCCCAATTCCCCTCTTTAGATCCTGTAAACAAATCCAATCACTGGCTGTTTAACATTTTTATTACATAAATTCTAACATGCAGCAGAACATTACTGGGTACTGCTAATAATGGTGTGCATTTCAGACGTATTCTCTTTTTGTCACAAAACCCCTTAAACCATATTCTAATAACTGTGTATAAGATATAATTGGAAAGAAGCATCACATTCAACGACCAAAAGAAATATCTCTGTAGTGCTTTTTGTTGTTTCTGTTTTCATCTAGAGTAACCACCAGACATTTCAGTTCCTTCAAGGAAAAACAACCCATGTCTCCTGTGATAACCCAAATGTGCAGACATGCTGATAAATAAGATACATTTACAGTTCTGTTATTACTGTATTCTATGACAAGATCAAATAAACAGTATTTCGTGGAATATTACAACTTACAACAAAGCTAAGCTACTGTCCAAAGATGCTGAAAAATTCCAGTATAAATGCACTTTATTTTCAGCTGGCTCATGGATGATTAGGGCATCCCAACACTTTGACAATTTTCATATACTACTATGAAGAATTTTGTGATTTCCCTTCATCTTACTGCTGCTGCCAGCTCAATACATCTTTTTCTTGTAAAAAATTATACAAATCTGTGGTTTTTACTTTTCTCATACAACATAAATCCTCAAGATAGTTTCATATATGTTAACTACAATCTCTCTCTCTTCCCCCCACCTCCCCTCCCTGGGGTTCAACCAGCAAAACCTCAGATATATTGCACAGAAGAGGAGCAGAACATAAGGAAACATCACTTTGGTGAGATTTGAGGAATTTCTATTTATAAATATCTACCTGTATTTCTTTCACATAAACAATAGTGAAAGACCAGGAAAAGGTTGGGTCATCAACTGGCATCTGTTTCTCTGCATGAGATGTCCCAAGAGAATAATATTTACTGAGCAAACATGAGTTACATGATGGACCATAATGTGGAGTTTTCAAATTGTCTTGGCAGCTGTTCACCTGTTGAATAGCTCTGTGACTTTTTGAGGAATTATTTGCTTGATCCTGTCAAGGCAAAAGAAAGAATTTTGATATATACAAAAAGCCATCTATGCTTTTCTCTTCAATAATTCCCCTTCACAATATACTCATTTATGAAGCCTGACTTTACTGATGAGAAGGGACAGGCAGATCTTTGGCCTTAAGAGGTTGTCTCTGCCTTTGTTTTAGAGGACTTTCTTTGGGTTAGATCTCTGGTTTTTCCTGCTTTGCTTATCCTCAAGATATTCCCCTTGCTCCCTGGGCCTCCTGGCAGCCCGGCTGCCTGAATCTGTGGATTCCTCTGTTGGAAGGAAGGTGTTTCTTACAACACCCAGACCCTGGGTGCTCCCTCCATCCCTTCCCACGGCTCCCAGTGAGCAGCTCTCCAGGACCCACCACGGAGGGCCAGATTGGTGGTGATGGTGGGAGGACATGCTGGGGTCTCTGCCTGGCCCCTTCGGCTACTGGGGAAGAAAATCCAAATACAATTTAAATGCTGTAAGACCTGAAATCCCACCAAAACTCATTTCCCTGGGGTTCTCTTCTGCTCGGTTCCTTTTTAATTTTACCACCTGTAGTGTATCATCCTCTTTTGCTAGCCTTCTGTCATAAAAATTTATGACAGAAGGCTAGCAAAAGAGGATAATACCTTTTTTTAGTGTGCCACTGACTGCTATTTTCCCTGTTTTTCTATTACACATAGGGGTTTATTCTCATTTAAAAATTCTATTTACTGTCCACTTAGGCTTCCTTTCTCTCTCAATTTAATTTTTAAGTGCTTTGATTATTTAAGCAATAAAATTTCCTTTGTGTGGGTCAGGGGTTTTTTTGGCATAAAGAGAAGTTCCTCGTAGCCTATCCCACAAAGAAGTTCTTGCATGCAAGGAATAGTTACTATATTTTGAAAAATAAACAAAGAAATGAAAAATACCCTCCAGTTAAGGGTGCAATCAGACTGTCTGTTCCAGAGTTGAGGGCTAGCTGTGTTATCAACTCAACTACCACAACTTCAAAAGGCATTCAGAATACAAAATATGTTTTACTCTTTTGTTCTTAAAAAATTTAATCCAGATTAAATCTAGATTAAATGCTGAAGATGGAAACAAATCTCTCACTGGAGAGAGATTTGCACTTTCAATCCATAGCTTGAAGCTGATCTGTGTGAAGTCCTCAGAGATGATAGTGAGAGTCCCAAAATCTTAAAGATGTTATTGTACAGGACTGCGATGCTGAGACTGAGATTCTGCAAAGAACTTTTTGAAATGCACCAAAAAGCTTTCCTTCTGTTCCTGCAACTGGCTCCTAATTAGGTAGGCACATCTGTTGACTTAAAACATGTAATCTGCACGTGGAGGAGACTAAAAAAATTATATTTCTAATTTTGACAAATAGTTATATTTTGTTCTCTCTGCCATGAGTTAGGGCACACTATTGTTCTTTGTTTCTAGCAAGTAACTGAAGTATTATTAAGATTTTCTTTCCATTTCTTAGAACTCCCCAGGGTCTATAGTTTTCTTTGCAGAAACAGTTGCCATTAAATATGCTGTATGTCAATGCAGCAGTGAGGTGGTTAATTTTGACTGAATATTATGCTATATAACCACTTGGCATTTAACTTGAAAAATGACTTTCTGCTTCACCTGTCAGCAGCCCAGTTCTCATCAAATAAGTGAGTGAGAAAAATTTTTAAATTTCAATTTCCTGATGCTATTAGACACTACTTCTTCCATACTTAAACAGTTTAGCAGTGCATGTACATGTTTTGGTATTCATGCCATGCATCACACTACATGCTATTACAATAGCTTTTTTGTTTAAAGGGTAAAGAGATGCATGGATCTTTATCTTGGGGTTAGGAAAATGTATTGCAGGAACATGGCCAATCAGGTTTCTGAATAACTTTGTAACATAGTACCATAACCCTGGTGCAGTGCAAGGAATTTAAAATACTAGGTGCCTTCGAGTCCACAGAAAGAAAGCATTCTAGATGGAGACACCAGCACAGCAATCCTGCACTGCACTTCCTCAGAAAAGCAGTGCCTCATGGAGTATTCATCTATTTTAGTCTTTCAGGTGTCAGACACATAATTCTGATAAATCATGCAAATTTTTTTTTTTTTTTTTTGCAATTTCTGTATATTTTAGAGATTTAAACCATTGTAATTTAACACTGGTGGTAAGTTTCCTTTGTTTCTATTTCAAATACAAGACCAGTTTTCACTGATGGCTAATACATCCCCAAACAGAAAGTACACTACATTGAGAGAGGGAAGGCATTGACAGGAGGAATCAAATTAGATTTCCCCATTTCATTTTCAGTTCTTATGCTTCTTCACACGGTTTTCACTTTACCACTACCAAGGCTGGAGACATTTTACTCAAGTGGAAAAATGCATCATCCCTCCTGTATTTCCCTTTAATTTTTGCGTTAGTTTTTATAAAATGCAGAAATCCATAGTTATAAATTAACAAACATCAAACATCATTTGAAATAATAAATATGAAAAAATATCACTAAAGTCAATATTATTTGTTTATTCATTTGGTTGGTCTTGACAATTGAGTCAGTCCAGTGGGTTATAGAACAGGGTGGACAGTTTGGTTCAGCATCATTTGCTGTCTTAAAAATAGAAATATAGCATCCAGGTGGTACTTAGGGATCCAGGGGTGAAAAATACACACTGGTATTTTAAGGCATTCTTACAGTTAAAAAAAAAAGAAAAAAAAAAGGCATGTCGGTGTAAGTTTTATACCTTTTAAGAAGTACCAAGTTATGGATTGGAATAATCTGTCTAGTATTTTCATTTTATTGTAGTGTAACTTTGCTAAAATAAAGAAAGGTTCATCAGCATGAACATGAGGCCCTACATTAAAAGAACTGCAGAACTGCCAGGTGTTTTTTTAAGTGCCTCTATTCCTGGTAACACTCTTCAGGGGCTTTAGTCTTTCCAAAAATGTGTGTTTTCCCAGCCTGCAGCTGATCTCCTGAAGCTGTGGAGGAGAGCAGCCCCAGCACACGACTCTGCTTGGAGCACCATGGTGATCCTCTGCCTTGGTGCAGGTTTGTAGGCACAAAACCACGTCTGGGAGGGAGCACAGTCTCCTGAACTTTTGATATTAATTTGTGAGAAGGTAAGGCTGTGTGAGAATATTAAATATACCTTGTACCATGTGGAAATAAGTATGGTGGTTTAGTGGCAGTGACAATAGGAACACCATGCCCTTAGGGTTGATTACAGCTATGCTCTCAAATTTAAAGGAATTATTATTTAATGAAACAGCAGTAGACACCTCTAACCTGTGGGTAAATTAGTATACTGCTTGCAGTCGAATGTTGAATTTATCCATTGCCCTGGATTTACTCTGTGGTTACTGAGCAAGGTTTGCCCTTCTTCTCCACCCCTGGCAGCAGAGGTGGAGTACAAGATGTCCCCTTTTGTGGGCTGATTTTTCCCCACAGAAAAGTCTTCTCTTATTTCCTAGGCTGAGAAATGTGGGAACTCATCAGTAGGTGTGGCATTCTCTGTGTAAAGAAGAAATGAGTTTGGGTTTTGTTTCTTTTTCTCTTCTAGGTATATGCACACATTTACAATTATATTTTATGAGGTCTGCATGTGAGCATAGTAGGTTCTTGCAGGACTCCACATCCTATGGACAGTTCCTTCTGCTGAATGTGATTATATATCATATCCTTGTGGTGCTTTGTGCTCCTAAATCCTCAAGGGAAGAGTACAAGCTCTACAAACAGCCCCTTCAGAAGATCATCTGTGTTATAGCTGTGAGTGGGTTGAAAATTGCATCTTCCAGTATCAGCTGGATGCTGCAAGACTGACAGAAGTACTGGGACTGTGAGGCCATGGATAGTGGCCTGTGGAGCCCCTGTCCAGCCCCTGCACAGGTGAGGGTCTGTGGCAGCTGGACACTGCTTCTTTCCCAAGAGCTTACAGGAGTCCATGTGGCAGCAGCCTCGGGGGACAGCAAAAGTAACACAGAGATGATACCTTTAGTTTTAGCTTTCATATTTTTTAGATTTTATACTGCGTTAGTGTGTCTGTAACTCTGGGCTTCGTGTACAGTGCTAACAGCTCTTCTCCTGGCCTGGCTGGACAAAACACACCATTTGCAGCCCAAAGAACCAAGGACAGTTGCAGCTTCAGACCCCAAGAATGTAAACAGCCACGGATTGAGAGGGGACAGTCCGTAAGGATGGGACTGCTTGGTCTGAAGCTGTGGTTGGACAATGGGCCCGAATATGTAAATGGGCCAAAACTTATAAAAAGGGCGAGAACCCGTGACCCAGAGTCCATCTTAGGGGAGAACCCGTGACCCAGGGTCCATCTTAGGGGTCCATCTTAAGTGTAGTCTTGGCCAGGCTTTTGTACTCCCAGGGTGTGTCCTGTGAAGGCCTTTCAATAAATATCTATTTTATTCTTTAACTCTGTCCAGCCTCTGTTCCAGGTAGCCTTCTTTTAGGCATCAGAGAGATGTATTGGTTATCTTCAAATCTGTCCCAGGGTCAGGGCAAAACAGGACTGGCATAGCTAGAACAGTGAGAGCAAGAACTTAAGGCAGCAAGGTGCAGAAATCATTGAGCTATCCCAGGTGGAATCTCTGGCCACGGCAAATGTCAGTGTGGTGTTGCACCCATGCCAAGCAGCTCTTCTGGGAGGTGGCTTCATTAGCACTGGCTTTGCACTGCTCCAGGCACACACACGGACGCTTCCCTTCCTTCCCAGGGACTGTGGAGCTCACCAAAATGACGTTCCATGTGCCAACATGTCCTGCAGAGGCCTGTGGAGGGATGATAGTGGCTGTAAGACTTGTCAAAGTCTAATTAGTTGCTCACAGAAGAGAGATTTCAATTTTTTTGGCCAAATCTTTTTTGTTTGGAAAGATCCCAAACCCCTGCTTCCCGGGAGCTTGTCTTTGCTGTTAAATCCGCAAAGGGCTGCTCCATGGGATGACAGATTTTATTTTTAATTTTTTCATAACATTCTGCTTTACAACGGGATTTTTTTTCAAGGTTAAATAAATGATAATTAGAGTTGAGTGTCTTCTAACCCAATGGGTTGTATGGGATGTTTCCTCACTGGCCTCCTTCCTGGCAGCACCAAGGGGAGGGAGTTCATGTATCACTGCAGAAAGCTTACGAGTCCCCTTGAAGCATTATGAAAATTGCTGTGCACAGCTATTTTGTTTCTGAAAGGCAAATTCTGTGGAAAAGGTAAGAGACAACAAGTGGTGCTGCTGTGGCAGTGCAGGTCTGTGCATCAGCTCCTGTTCACTTGGTGAGAGCATCAGGTGAGTGTCAGCCAGCCCTGTCTCCTCCTGCCCTCCAGCCATAGATAAAGAAATCCAGCCAGAGAAATGCACAAATACCCCTATGCAAAATCCCAGGCAGTTGAGGCTCGTGTTCAGATTCATCAGTCCCACCTGCTCAGATTCCTAGACACCACAGGAGCAGTGCTTTCCACCCCAACTCCTGCTGATGGCTGAAGCCCCAGAGGCTCACTGGGTGCATGCGACCCCAGACCTGCTGTGTGTGGGGTCAGCTCCTGTGGGAACCTGGGGCAAGCCTGCCCTGCACGGTTCAGGGTCAAAATCTAGGTGGTCTGGCTTCACAAACTTTCAGCTGGAAGGAAAATGGTTACAAGTGCTGTGATTCCCTCTCAGTGCAACAACATAGGGAGAAAGACCATATCTCCTAATTCTGTTCTCATCTGTTAACATCTCATCCTCCACAAATTTCTTTAATCATTGGAGGGCATTTGCAAATATTTAAAAATGCTTTCTCTTCCTTCAGGAATTTTTATATTGGGTTTTATAGAAGGATTACAATAGAGCAAATAACAGTTTGGATGAAATTCTGGGAATTCTTCTGTAGTGTGCTTCTGCATGATAATCATTATGAGATTGCTTCCCCACTGCTTGCTTAATGCAGCTGTCCAAGTTTTGTATTTACTGGGAATCCAATTTGTTTTAAGAAATTAACAAAACAAATACTTAAGTACTGTGCTGAACCTATCGTAAAGTTTTTATTCATTTTGGTGAGAAGGAAAAAAAGCATTATAGTGCTTATGGAACAGCATTTGAAGCCACATTTATGAAATTGAATCCCTACCAAAATAATTTGCTCATGTTAATACAGATGTCGTATGGCATTGAAACAATTATTCTGTTGGTTTTGTCTCCAAATTGTGTCGAACTTCACTGTGGCAGTGGGCAAATATCTGCTCAGAGAGGCAGGCTGGCTGCTTAGCTAAAGCAGCAATGCCCTGATCTGCAGAGATGCTGATGGGACTGTGTGGTCCTCAGATCCAGTGACAATATTTATGGTCCTCAGAGGAAGGAGTGCCCTGGCACTTTCAGACAGGGCTGCCAAGTCCTCCTGTCCCTTCTGTAGCCCAGCACATGAGATAATTTCTGTGCTCTTCAGGGCAGACACTGTTACTCCCTGAGATCTTGGCCACTGTGGCATCGCTCCTCTGAATGTCCTTTGCTTAAAAGCTCTGGGGGGAAACCAGGTCTTTCTGGTGGCAGGAGCACTGTGCACCTCATACTGGGCTTTGCAGCTCCTTTCTCTCTCAGCGTGGCCTCTGGAAAACTTCCTCCAGCTCAGGGGTGCCTGGAACTCTGCAGCAGGTCCTGGTGACTCGCTGTGCTGGGAGTCATTGCAATCCCCCCTTTCAGCCCCAGGACCTGCTGCACCAGGGTCTGGCTCTGCTCTCTACCTCCCTCCTCTCAAAATTGTTCAGATTTGGGTCTTTTTGCTCATGTGCACTGCTAGCATCCGTTTCTCCCCAGAATAGTCTGTCTTTTGCTACCAAATTCTGAGCTTTCTCAGCAGGATAACCAGAATGGTGAGCCACCCCGGTTCTTCCCAGATATCTGCTGGCATTTTTGAAACAGCATATGTAATTGTGCTCCTAGCAGCGTGGGTAAAGAGTACCTGAGAAGTTCATTGGTTGTTATTATTGTTAGGGTTTGTTGTTGTTTTTAAAGGAGAAAATACTTGCTAATTGCAAAAATTCAGAGTTGAAAAGGAATACCTGATACCAAGTATTTTTAGGGTAGCAAGAAGGTCGTGGATCTTGCAGACTGCCAAGCTGTTGGATGAGTTTGGTGCCAAGCTCATAACCAGTAGGTTATATTTGTCTGTGCTTGGAAGCTCATGTTTTTTATTTCACTTTTAAAGTCTTAAAAAAAGAAAACAAACCTCTAGATCTTACCTAATACATGTTCTTAGACCTTGTATACTTGCTTCTTATGGATGTGTCTGTGCTTGATCAGGCAACCAGAGCAGTACCCATACATTGGACTCTGTTTTCATGAGGGTGAACAATGAGCCGTGAGGCAGCAAAGAGCTACAGGCCTTTCAGAAGAAGCCTTTAATTCTACCCAAAATTCTCTCAGGCAGTAGCCAGTCTGTGGCTTCAGAATATGACCCCTGTGCCAGGGAGATTAGCAGGGCATGTCCGTGGAGCCCGTATCACACCCCAGTCAGGGCAGGCACAGGGAGAGGCCGTGGAAGAGCAGTGTTGGGCACTGGTTGTTTACACCTGTGATGGCAACAGGTGACATTTTCTTCAGGGGAAGGATAGGGCCAAAGGAAGGATGTGCAGCTGTTGAGTCAGCTTTGCTTTTTGGGGAGGAGGGGAGCTTGGAGGGCTTTTTTCTTACTGCACAGGGCAGCGGAGCATGTCCTGGGCTGAGCCACCCCCTGGGCCTCCCCAGAAATGGAGCAGGGCTGCACTTCTGGCAGGAGGGCTTTTGTTTGTTAGTCTGTTCATTTTTTTTTTTTTTTCCTTTTTCCCCCTCAGTGATGCAAACTGCATTGGGCTTTCCAGCTGCTTGTTGTTTCGCATCTAGAAAAACTTCACTGTGCATTGAAGGGGAGAAAAAAGATGTTCTGGCAATGAGATGTCTTACTGGTTTCTGAAACTGGGGCTTTAAAACCTTTCTTAATATGGTGGCTGAGTGCCTGAATCAGAATAGGCAAATTTCAGATTACTTCACTGCCTGTCCATTAACAACTCAGACTGAAACAGTGAAATACACTTTGGTTTAAAACTAATCCACAGTGCAACTCTATACTGGTTTGAGTCAAGCATCTGTAGCATTGCTGGGTCTACAAATACCTGTGACTTCAGGATCAGTCTAATTGTTTGTACGTTAATTTATGCCAAATTGCTCACACAGCTACCTCAGCATTGTCAGTTTGCTCCCTCCCCTTGGAGGAACGTGCAGTACAAAAGTTTCCTCCCTGTGATGCTGACAGGGATGTGATCCCACCCTCCACACGGCTCCTTAATAACTCTCTTGCTACGTTGTGTGTTGGATGCTAACAGCAGGAAGCATTATTTTAGAAGATTTAAATTAGCAGATTTTATTTACTACACCAGTATTCTCACAAGGCATCTCACTTCTATCTAAAAAGGTTTTAAATTATCAGCTTTTATTTATCACAATGGTATATTCCTGATTTATCACACTTTCCTGTGTCTTATTTACTCAGACCAATACAGCATAAAAATAGCTGTGTAATGTAGAGAACTCAGAAATACTCATGTGAATTTTCTGAAAGCAGGGAGGAGTTGCAAACAGTGGAAAATATCACAGAAATATTAACTGATACAACTTTTGAGTCTACTTTTGACTGCTTATGCTATTGAAAGCAATGCAAGAGGACCTAATTTAAAAGCTTTGCCAGTGCTTACGAATGCAGGGTTTGAATTAAAGTCTAAAATGTAAGGCTGCTGCAGCTGTCTTTAAGACTCTAAGTTAAAGCTATACCAGTTGCAAGACAAACTGATAGGAGCTTTTGGGCTTTGTGTCAGTCAGGAGACTGATGTCTAGTTTCAGATGTCATTTCAGTTAGACCCCTGCATAAAAAACATTTAAGAGTATCTCATTTTACTTTTTTCATCTCTGTAACTGCTCCACTTTTTTTCTACTTACAGAAACATCAAAAGGAATTCAGGCTTACTTGGTCATAGTCTGGACATCAGGTTTTCATAGGAACAAAGAAAGATGTGGTGTGCCCTTCACACATGCTCATATTAAAAATTTATTAGGGAAGTTTCGACATCTTTCAATTATTAGGCAGATTTTAAGGCCTTTGTAAGTGGTACAGTAGTAGCAAATGCCAGCTGATATTTTACAGAAATATTCCAAATAAAAATACCATTTGATTGCAAGGGGGAGCAGAACCTGCAGGAACATATCTTCATTTTTGGTAGTTTAGTCCACAGTAACAAAAACCACATTGTACCAATCAGATATTTAATGAGCCTCTAACTCCATTTCTACCTTATCCCAAAGGTATAGCAAATAGTGCTGCTTTTTTAAAATATCGAGAAAACATCATTTGCTCTAAAATGTCCCTAAAAGCAGGTCTAAATTGCCAATAAAGGCTAGGTAATTGTATCAGCATGGATCAGAAAGCATTTCTCAGAACTGATGAAATAGTTTGCGGTATTGCAGAACCTGAATGATGCTCTCTGTACATTACACTGGAAATATCAAAGACTGGTCTCAGTTTAATTTGCTCACTACTGTGTATTTTGGATTCTCAGGAAATATTTCTCGCTAATGTCATTCTGTTTTTCTTCAAATGTAATTTGTTTGGGGAAAGTCAGACGATTTCTGCAATCCAGGGTTCACTTGGAAGAACTTTTTGTTTGGTTTTAGATTATAGGATACTATTTTTCTGAGAAAATTGCATGTTTTAAAATTCTCAAATCCTGTGTTCTTTATTGGATTCAAGATTTTAAACACTTCAAATTTGAAAAAATAATAATTTTTAAGATTGTTGCCCAGCTTATCAGGTCTTTCTCAGTAGTTATACAATCATTTGACAACCAAACACACATACAGTATAAATATTTAAGAAAAAGTAAATTCCATTAAGCTGCAGTGTGATAGATGCAGTAGTAGGTACTTATCTTTGAAATATTAAACTCTAGACATTTATATCTGTACAAAAAAGAGTTTCCTGCCATTTGATGAGAATTATGTGCCTGGCACTAATAAAATATTAAACTCCAATTTAAAAGATAAGTATCTTACCCACTTTTTTTCATAATAAAACATTTTACAGTGCATATGAGAGCTAATATGCATCAGAATTTCCATACAATACTGTATTTACAAACTTTTATGAAAGTTTTGTGTCTGCATTTATTAGTTGCTGTCTCTATTTAAGCACTTATTATTTCATATAATGACATTGTGTGCTTCAATAATGCATGATAGAAGGTATACAAACAGGCTATATTTTTTGCAGTGGAGTTTTCTTTTGTTACAGGCGACTGCTGCTAGTTAATTAAATGTAGATAGCCCCTGAAAATTGCATTATCCTTTTCTGTCCCTATTATATAAATTAATGTCAAATTGATGCAATGTTTCATGTTTAAAATAATAGATACATGTGTTAAAAATTATAGCCTGCAGTTTTCTTGTTTGACAATGCATTATTTTCAACTGGAAATGTCAGTCTCTAACCTTCTGTCCAGAATATTTTGCAAAGGGCAGTAAGCATTAAGTGTTAGTTATAAAATATAGTGTTTTTTGAAACTTCAACAATACTATTTGTAAAGGAAAAGTCATAGTCTAGGGACTTTCTGTTTTGAAAATAATCTCATAAAATTAAATGTTCAACAGATGGTTATCAATAAAAGGAGAAGTTCCTTTGAATGAAGAAAAGTCACCTTTTCCTGCAGATGGATTTCAGTGTCACCTGCTCCATTTTCAGCAAGTGGCTAATTTGCCTTTTCTTTCCCAACTCTTTATATGAAAAGGTGAGAATTATTTTATTTATTTTTTCTTATCTCGGGTATCATCCCATGAAGTCACCTGAAGGTGCAAAAGCATAAATATATTTGTGATTGTCCTATCAAACTTCATGATCTCCCAGCTTTGGTTCGCTACCTTAACTGAGCGATGTCATATCGATGTCATTAAAAGAAGCTGTACAGTTAGGATATTTTTTCCTGTTCTCATAATTATCCTTTTTCACAATTTACAAAAATGTTTCATTAGACTCTTTGTACTACAGCTTTTTGTATTGTGATCAATGTCAGTAGACAACTCTGCCTTTTTTTAATTACTGAACTGGGTGATTAGAGTTAATAAGCTATGAGATGTAAATACTGCCATTTCAAATAAACAAGAAAGCACTTAGAAACCAAAACAAAGCCTTTCACTGAACTCAGGCACAACATCCTCCGAGAGATATGTGGCACAAGTGATTCAGTATATTACTTGCTGTAAAGAAGGATGCACCTTGTTACTTTAAACAGCAAAATCCAGCAGCAGGTTTTCAGGGTTTGAGATATTCTTTTAAAAGGTGCAGCTTAAAAACTACCATATTTTCAGATCACAAAGGTATTTTATTTATATTTTCTACTCTCCAGCTGAAAAGACAGTCATTCTCTCATAAAAATACTTTATAAAAACAGCTTTGGTTTTCACTTTTCTTCTGTAAAGGACACCCTCCCTGCTCTCAAAGGCAGCAGGTTTCCACAGAGCCATCCACTGCTGCTGTTCCAAAGCAGAAAGCCTTTCTATGTGTATGTAGTCAGTAACATTTAGGTTATGGAATATTTAAACTACGAATTTGGGTTAAGAACTAAGAAATGCTTGTTTTTGGAATAGCAAGTACATGTTGGTTTAACAAGGAAATTTCCTTCCACCTTATGATTCCTTGTATTTCTTCCTGTAAATTCTGCAAGTATGGATGGCAAGGTCCACACACATATGTCCTTGTGCATCACTGACAACTTTACTGGCTTGTTTTAAAATCAGTTATCTATGTGATCTTGAATAAGAGTTAGTTACTTGTAAGATGGATGCATTTTTGTAGTTTCTGATGAACTTTCCATTTTTGTCCTTAATACCTATTTTTACTCTTTTCAGCAGGTATCTGTTAAAATTGCAGTGTTTTGTAAGCTCTTTAAAAATAAAGAAAAACTGTTATGATCATAAAGCGGGGTAAGTAAGCTGCCTAATTGCGGCCAGGATAAACTGCACTTAATATCTGTTGTCAACAAAGCAATTTGCCTGACGATATCCTTAAATCCTGTCCTTAATTTGTTTCTAGCACAAATTACTGTAGATGGTTACATCCAAGAGCCCATTCCAAAGAGCTGCCTTTGAAAAAAAAAAAAAAAAAAAGAAAAAAAATATGAAAAGCCCCCCAACAATTAGCTACGTCCGTGCTAGCAGGATGAGGGTTTATTTAGGTTTTCCGTGGAGGTCTCTGTGCTCACTCTGTCGAGTCTGCAGCAGCACAATATCCTGAGAGCAGCGTGCGCTGCTGCCGCGTGATTCCATTAGCGCGGCTGCCCAGCGCTCTACAAGGTTACGTGGCTGCTGCCCCGGGCACTCCTGGCGCCCACAGCGTGTGGGACAAGGACCTGCTGCTTCCCCACGGCCTCTGGATGGGCTGCAGGGCCCCAGGAGCTGGGTCACCCCCGTGCTGAGCGTGGCTCTGGCAGTGCTGCCCCACTGGGCATCCCCGTTTTCGTGGGTCCCTCCATGGGCTGCGGCTCTGGATCTCCAGGGCTGCGGCTTCACTCGTGCAGTTGGGGATTTTTCATCTCTACCCTTCTTAAATCTTTTTGCGGTGAGATTTCCAGTCAAATGTGCTTCAGCACACTTTTCCTGAGAAGGCAGATTTACATATGCATTAGGTTCATTTTATCGGAGTACACACACAGCAATGACACATCTCATTGACAATGTGCTGTCTGATGGATAACTCCATACAAAACACATATTTGAAAGGAAAATTGGAGGAGGAATAGGATTAAGAGTCTGTACATAAGTGACATCATGTTTTGTGAAGATGAACTGCAGGAATGTCTTGCCCTACTTCATAGTTTTGGATTATTCGAAGATCCAACAAGTGTTTTGCAAGTGTAAAAAACTCCTTGCTGCATACCATCACCAGGCAGAAACTGCTGGGACCAAGTCTGTCCATACCTGAAATCACTATATGCTTTATTTAATAATGAAAATGCTAAAAAAGCTCCTACAAACTTTGATTTTCAGTGCCATGCTGCCACACGGGACTAATTCCTTGTCTACGCAATGCAGCATTGTGGCTTTTTCTCTCAAAGGGGAACAGCAGTGCTTAAATACTGTGGTTTAATCATGTCCTGAGTAATGGGTAACAACAGCATTTCCAGCTGGGTGGCTGCTGTTGTCCATTTTCATGTCTCTTCTTGCCAGGCTGGTGTTGGGCACTTTGCTTGGCTGGAGGGAAGTGGGATGGGAGCTGGCACAGTTTTGGTGGCCGTGGCCACTTGTCAGCTTTATAGGGTGCCAGTGGATAAGAGTTGTGGAAGATTTTAGAAGCCAAAGTCTGTGTTGTAACATTCCTTGGTGAGGAATATCCATGTACTGCCAGCCATCCTTCTTACTGCACCGCAGAGGCTTCTTCCTACTTTCCTTTTTTTCTCCCTTTCTGTTTCTTGATTGCAAGGATTTTTAATAATTTAAAATATATGCAGCTCTGAGTCAAGGTAGACAGTTTCTTCTCTATGTCCATGGGAAAAATAGAATAATTACAAAGGAAAAATATAAATATAATATCATGGTGTTTCTAGGGAAAGATTCATTGCTTCTGGGATTTATCACCATCACCAAGAATGAATGGGGCAGCAATACCTCCAAAGCCCAGAGCTGTAACCCTGACAATTTGTGGCATTGGCCTCAGCAACCTTTTCAGGCTTTTCTTGGACTGGTCACCCTGGACGTTCTCTTGTTTATTTTTCTGCTGAAGGGAGATGTTACCCATCCTGTGCCAAACCTACAGAATAAAAATGTCTGATTAATTTCATGTAGAACCTGATCTCTGATTTGTGGTAGTGGTGTTTTCTGTGGAGATAACACTGGTCACACTCAAGTCTATGACCCGAGCTCCACCTTTGCTGCTGGTTCCTGCTACTCACAAGTGAAAGCTTGCACAGAAGTGCACTCCAGTGCAATTTTACCTTGGGAGTGAAAAACGTTTGGATTCCATCTTGGCTTGTTCGTTTAATGTCTCGGTGAGATAGTACATATCTTTGAATTCCTACCTCAGGTTTCCCCTCTATAAAATGGCACAATAATACTGTCTCGGCGCCTTTCAAGGAGAGTCTTCTAAGGATCTGTTAATAAATGTCAGTGGTGCACTTTAGAGATCCTCTAAGGAGTATCCTGTAGAAGTATACCATGAATTATTGACTCTCTCTTTCTGACCCACTCTCTAGCACACATTCACACTCCTGAAATCCCTTAGAAATAAGGTGCTGGCACCACAGCTTTAAATTACACTGGTTTATGCAAAAGTAAGCACTTAGGTACCCAGCTACCTATATATATATACCCTAACCCTATCTTTGATGGGGAAGTTGGCTAGTTGTGTATTAAGTAGGCAGATTTTTTTCAATTATAAACCAAACTTCTACAGAAATAGGAACCTCTACCCACCCCAAAAGAAAGAAAAAAAAAGAGGCTGAACTATCGGCTATGTCTTAAAATACATCTAATTCTTGGATGCTGCACAGAGCCCCATCAGCCCACTAGGGATCTGGGGGACTTCCAGGACTAGGAAGGACCATGGAAGAAAAATGCTTCAACTTCTTCATCCCATGGGGAGGTGGGGGAGAGGAAGCAGAGATGGCAGATATTGTTCATGTCAACCAGCTCATCCTGGTGAGCGCTACAGCCCAATTGCCAGGAGCACCTAAGAAACTACATAGCTTTGCTCAGGCCTTAGGGTTTCCAGCTTAGGGGGCTGTGCAACAGCATAGCAGATACCTCAGTCTGGCTTTAGGAGAGGCCTCAGCATTATCCTCAGCCTGTCTCCAAAGATGAGCTCTAATTTCAGGTTTGTCTTCAATGGTTGGTTGAGCATGTTTAGCACCTTTCCAGATCATCTGGGTAAGTGTCTGTGTGTTGGTTTACATGAACAACAGAGCAAAAATTTTCATTTGAATCCTTTTTTATATGTTTGTGTGTGAAAAAAAAGAGAATCGGCAATACTAAAACCTCGTTAAATTCTTCTTGGCTGTGCTAGATTGTTCACATAAAGAAAGGCAACAAAAACATCCAGAAAATTTCTTACTGTTTCACCCCTGTGTTTTCCAACTATGTCATTTCACTGTCTTCATTTAGTGTTTCATCCAGACATTTTCAAAACAGATAATGTTGTTTTATTTCACTTGACTTTGTTCTGAATTTTCCTTCTATTTTTTTATTTATTATTTTAATTTACTTTTAATCTAAATGAAAAAAATATTTGAAATAAATACAGCACCTTTATCTTCTAAGGATTACTTTCCTTCTCTTCCAGTTTTACAACAAGCTGGGGAAAAAGAGATTGACCTCACTCAGCTGAAGCTTATTTTATTGCTCTAGGCCTGTTGTGGAGTAAGAAACCTCATCTACAAGCACGGTTATGTACAGATACAGACCTCACCTGTGACCTTGCCTGGGTCAAACCACTCCCATGGAAGGGAGGGAATGGGGAAGAGATGAAGAAGGGATGAGGTGGCAGGAGAGATCCCTGAAGAGGTCAGCCAGCAGCCGGGGCTGTCCTCCCAGCATTTGGGGATGGGAAAGGAAAGGCTGATGGTGAGACCACAAAACCTGGGCTGCTGTAACCAGCACCGGCGTTCACTAACATCTATACTTTTGTGCTAAGTTTTGGAGGAGGAAAAAAATTATCTCTGTGCCTCTCAGCCTTGATTTAAAGGTGGTGTTATTATCTATCTTCATTTGGTATACATTTTTTATGAGCCTGTATTTGACTCCGCCTAGGTCTCTGTGCAGCTTGAGGCACTACTCCAGGGAGAGCTCCCTCCTCGCTGTTGTGCAAGTTGATTCTGGAAAACAGAGATGGCTCCTAGGAGGAATCACGATCTCATCAGCTAAAGGGTGGATATTCAGTTTTTGCTTGTTTGAGATATTTGCACGTGACAGGTTGGCCTTGCTGGCCTGGCTTGTGTGGGAAATCAGTTCGGCATTTATGGGTGCTCCTGCCTTGGAGAAGATGCCAAAATGATTGTGGACCATTAAAGACAGTCTAATATACCTTGAGGTTAACTCACACACTGGTGGTGAGTATCAGGATTTCCATAATTTTTTGGCAAGCATCCTTTCTATTTATGTAGCCAACTATTGATATTCATAGCATAAAAACTGGTTATTCAGCTAAAACCCCTGTGCAATCAATCAGTAATACAGTCTATCAAGTGTCTCAGTCAGCCTCATGTCATTACTATGTTGGGTTGTTTTTTTGTTTTTTTTTTCATTTGGAGACATTTGGGATGACTCAATTGCTCTGATCTTGTAGCATTCCCTGTGTCTTTAGAGGGGAATTTGTAATTGTTGAATTATTCTTGGCCATCCTTCATTCGGAATTTATGTTGTAATTTCAGCAAAAGCCAGACCTTGTACGGCAGTTTTCATCTTTCTCAAGGCTGCTTCTATTTCTTGAAATGCTGGAGGGTTTCCAATTATTCCTTCTGGTCGCTTTGGATGTGAATTGTAACAGATCATCCCAGAGTCGTGGCTCAACATTGTTAAGCTTATCAATATAAATATAATGTTAAACCCTTTTTAGATAATTGGGGGCTAGGTGTGAAAATGTGACCAATTTATGCATAAATTGGTCCTACATTTCTCTTTTTTCCCTTATCAGAAAGAATCTCATCATGAACAGGTTTCAGACTGTTCCTTGTCAGGGCTTCTTCTATACCTGTTAACGGTTGATTAGGTTGTTATATCACATTTCAAT
This sequence comes from Melanocharis versteri, assembly GCA_013397845.1. Lineage (NCBI taxonomy): Eukaryota > Metazoa > Chordata > Aves > Passeriformes > Melanocharitidae > Melanocharis > Melanocharis versteri. The sequence continues at coordinate 237,387 of VZTG01008972.1, read as the reverse complement.
ACCTGCTTAACCTGATGCCAGTCAACTATGCAAACAAAATTCATTAAGGCAAACAGAAGCCTCCGAGCTGGAATTGTGAGGTAAAAAAAAAGAAAAAAAAAGGGTTGATATATCAGCTTTTACTGTATGAAACAATGAAGCTTTCTAAATCCATATGTTGGGAGAGCACTGGATCATGAGTGAAACTGAAAATGAGGAATGAGATAACACAGGAGTCTTTGTATCTGTATCCATGCTTTGATGCCTGCTGGTGTGAGTCTCTGCCAGACACACGGACATGCTGGAGGGCAGTTTCAGGGGGCAGCTGAATGCTGGTTGACGTCCCAGTTCCAGTTGGTATTTGCCATAGTGCTTTTACAGTAGTTTGTCTTTTTCACCGTGCTTATTATGTTCATAGGAGGCTCGTTTGTAGCCTATCATTATGATGAAGTGAAGTTTAAAATTACATTGGGAGCCTGCTTAAGGACCATCATGCAGGTCCAGGGAGAGGGCTTTTCCAGCCTGCTCAGACCCACCTCAGCCCTGGAGCTCCATTATTCACACCGACCAAAGCAGCTCCTCAGGACGACTTGCAGGGGCAGCACGGCTTGGTCAGGGACACAAAATGCACCAGAGGGAATGTTCAGAGAGGGATTTATCTGGTAAGTTATTCTTTCAGAAATATTACGGGTAAGAGAGTTGAAGCCAGAGAAGTTTTGCATTCAAACACATTGTTTCTGGATTTCTTTAGTGAGTGTACACTTGGAACAAGCCAAGTGCCTTGGAAAACTTTTCATGCTCATCCAGTGCCTGCTTTGGATTTATGGCTTGAGACCTGTGGATGCCTATAAAAGAAAAAGTGTGGTTTATTTTGGTAATGTCTAGTCATTTGATTTAATATATAAAAGAATGCCATCTTAGTATTAACTATAACAAATAGAAGCTGGATTGTGAAAGAGAGGATGTCCCTACTCACTAAATATGCATGAAAAGACTAGAATTGCTACCTCTTACAACAGAATCATGACAGTAATTTGTCCCTTGTTGGAATACATCAATTTTAGCCCCTCGCTTTCTAGCTTTGGAGAAGAGGGAACTGGGATTAAATTGTCTTGATTCTAAAACATCTATAGAAAAATATCAAATAAGCCATATTCTCAAACAGTTCCTGTTCCTTCAGAATGTTTCTGTTAAGAGCTTAGTATGTTTTAATGAATTGTGCTGAAGGGCATCATTACCTGCTCCCTAATACTATTCCTTTTGGGTCAAGAAAGAGGATTGTTTGGAAATATGATTTCTACCAAGTATGCTTTGGTGGTTACGGTAAAATTCAAGAGCACTAAGTTTGTTTGCATAGCTTTATTTGTATAAATGATCCCATGCCTAAGCAATTTCAGCATCACCATTGTGCATGTTGCATCCATGCCTGAGCCCAGGGGCACAGTTTCAAAGTCAAGATTTCATACTGGGCTGGATATTTGGCCCACACAGTTTAAGAAAACAGAAAATCTGGTGATATGCATTTAATAGCAATATAAAATAAAACCCAATAAAAATAATGAGAATTATATTTCTATTGGGAGGACATTAAAGTCATAATGGTACAAATGGGCTTTGGATAATTGATAATACTGATGCAGAAAATTATTTTCAGTTCCCCCTCCTTTGCAGTAAAATACAGCTGCATTTAAAGAGAAGAAAAAAGAACTTTTATTTTCTTTTCTGTTGGCAAACAATAACAGCGCTTTGACCAGCATTGCTTAGTAAACCTCAGAGCCTCATTGAGAATGAACGTGTGAGTTTGCTGCGTTGGCATCCAGAGCAGCAGCAGCAAGTCCCACCTTGGGAACCGTGGGATGGTGGAAGGATGTCACCCCTCGGCTACAACCTTGCTGATCGCTGCACACCCGAGTAAAGGTTAATCATTCTTAATCTGTGGTTTTACTGAGCCAGTGTCTTCCTGCTGCAGCTGTGGAGAGGGAGGCGGCTCCCCCAGCTGATTTGCATCGAGCCTTACTGCAGTTACTTTCCTTTGGAAACGCATGGCCTGGAACGTGGGAGAAGAGGAAGAGGAGGTTGTCCCACTTCTCTCCGGGAGCAGGTAATGGGGTTTTGCCTGCCCAGTGCTGGGCAGCAGCTTGTAGGTGCTCTGCAGGAGAGTGGAGTGAAGGCTGTTCTAGTCCTCTGGCCTATTTGAAGTCACTGGTATTGCTCCATCGCTTGCTGAGCTTATCAGCCTGTCTACGTTCAGTCACCACCCCAAATTAAAGAGGATTTCCCATTCATGCCGTCCTGAGGCATCTTCAGTGACAAGGCAAAAACTTCTATTTGAGCTCACGGATGGTGGGGTAGATGTCCCAGATTTTGTCCAAGTTAGACCCGTGTGAGACCCTTCCCATTGCACAGCTTCCCCGTGGTCTGTTTGGCTTCATCTTAAAGCATAAAAATGCAAATTAGCAAATTTCACTAAGGAAAGAAGGTTTCGAAGTCTGTTTTATGAAAAGGGAATATTTTTGCACAGTCAGGGTAAGTGTAGACTGAAGTGGGCAAGCACTTACACAGCCATGGAGTAATGGAAAACAAGAGCAGGTGGCAGAAGTGCCAAAGCAAAATATATTCTATAAACAAAATGATCAAGAAAGAGATTTCATCCAGGCCAGCTGGACTGGCCAGCCAGTCAGTCTGTAAGGGACAATGCTCTTCTGTTCAAGAGCTCGCCAGGCTATATTTAATGCAATGGATTTTCACATGAAGGCTCTAAATACTCTGTTTTCTCCAGCAAAGCAAAGGGAAGAAATAAGTTGGAATAGCTGAAAGTTAAAACAGACTTGGACTGAAAAAAAAAAAAATCTGTGTTTGTTTGTAGTACTGGGACAGAAATCTTGTAATTTCTTTTAACACTTGTTTAGTATTTCTGTGCTTTAGATTCCTAAACTTACAAAAAAGATACCTCTATTTAGTTTCCTGGATTGCTGCATGAATGATTGTTGCACTGAAACTTAGATAATGTAATATTTATAAAGCATTTTCAGATCATTGAGTAGTAGACAATTTGGAAACCTTTTCTATTGTACTGAATCTTAACTAAATCTCTAGTTTTTGTCAAAAGATGTCTCTTCACAGTTTAAACAAGGAAGTGTTTGTAGGTTTGTGCTTATAAATCTAAGTCTATATGAGGCTGATTTTATAATTGATCAAGTTAAAGAAAAGATATGAAATGTTACTGAGCCACAGCCACTCACCTATAAAACAGGATAGCCAGTTGTGTCCCTGGAAGTGTCACTTTCATAGAGACCAGAGACATTTTGCTGGGGGTGTGTTGTTGATTTTGAAAATGTAGATAGGTGTAGGTTAAATTCTATCTTTATTTATTTTTATTTTTAGCTATAATATGCCTGTTGTGCTAACCATTTCAGTCATGCTCTGATGAATAATTGGCATGGTAGTTAAAAATTTGCAAGAGTGGCCAAGCATTACAGTTTGAAAACCCCTCAGTGCCAGGGCCCATTCCTGGGGTCTAGCTGGTATTTGTAAAGGAATGCCAGTTGATAAGGTAAAGTGCCTGTGGTTTTTAGATGCACATCCTTTTAGAGCACTGGTCACACTGCAGGAAGGTGGGGGCTTCTTTGCAATGTCCTGCTGTCACCTCTGTTATTGCTGCAAATATTCCTTGTGTGGCTGAAACTGGAAAACGTTATGTATGAAAACAGCTGTACGTGCGTGGTGGCCCTTCATCCTGCAGTGCATGCAAGGTAATGGTTCAAACCAAGCAGTGAGGAATAAAAAGAGAAGAACAGGTACCTTGTGCAGGTGCTGTGACCCCCACCGGGTCTCTGCTGTGCCCAGCTCTGCTGCTGCAGGCTCTGGTGCCAAGTTCTGGACCCACAACTGATGGCAAGTGTGGGCTGACAGATAAAGCATGGAATTTAGCACAAGGAGAAATCTATGCTTGAATCTTATTGCAGTGTGTTATCTGACTCCTCTGACTGCAGCATGTGACTGAATTAAAGTGAATGATGAAATTATGTACAGTCATTTTCATAAGCAGAAGTCAGTTACAAAGTGCTTCCAGATGTATGTTTAATGTATTTCTGTTTTATTATGGTGTCTATTTGATGTACGTGGTACTGACTAAATGGTTAAAAACACTGCAATGTGTACAGAAGTATATTGTACTCAATTTTTTCCCAAAGTGTCAGTGTTGATAACTAAAAACTGAAATACTGCAATCTAATCAACAGTGCTTTTATGGGCCTATGAGCATAGGCTTTTAACATTTGGGTAACTCTACTGTTGGTAGACATAAAAATAAATGGCCCTAAAATTATTTTAGGATTGTAGGTTTAATATAGGGAACTAGATAAAGCTACAAAAAATAAATCAGAGTAGAATTATTTCTGGCATCACATCTGCCAGGCCCATCAAGGAACAGATATTTTACATGCCTGCTTCCTGGGGTTCAGGAAACCAGCACTCTGCTCAGCTGGATTGATCAGGTGGCCTCACAGAATTTATCTTCTTGGCTCTCTATTTTCTGATATCTTATTTTATGTCCTACAGCCATACCGTTCTGGTTTCAGATCCTATCAGATGTCACAAACCACACCATCTCCAGAGTGGTCAATATTACACCCGTCAAGTCCAAGTGCAGAAAATATTGTTAGTGAATGCGTTGGTATCACTTCTCTTAGAGTTTGTAATGGGCAGCAGCTCCATCACACTGGTATCAGACACTGTATGTTGAAGGCTAATACATAAAACTGGCATTTGGACCCGTAGAGATTCATGACCAGTTTTATAAGGGAAGATGGTTAATCTAAAAACCTTAGCTTCGTCTGATTGTCAGGTTTGTTTTGGGTTTTTTTTTTCCCTCCCCTACCTAATATTTCTCCATGTAGCAATTACTGTGCTAAAGTTAGTTATGTAGTCATAGGGTGAATATTCTCTGTTCAATGCTGTGACATCGAGTCATGCTGCAAGTCCCTTGGCTGGGTGTCACAGTCCTCTGAGGTGACAGGAGAGGATTCTGTGATTGTCGGAGCAGCCACACTGGTCATGTACAGAGAGTCAGACCCACTGGCTGACCATGGTCCAGGCAATCCCCTCACCCCACAGCAGAGCTGCCCAAGCAGAGAGGACTAGATTGGGCATCAGCACTGCTTATTCCTGGAGCATGTGATCATTACATTTCTTATCATTCTGTGGGACAATATTGCATATTCTTCATCTTTTGTTTTCTTCTCTAGCCATCTTTTTTTTTTTTTTCCTGGTTCCTTTTTTATCTTTTTCCTTTCTACATTTCCCTTGGGGAGCAAATTCTGATTTCTCTCAGGAGAACCAACTTTTCACTTCTCCTTCTTATCTGCTAAGATTATTAGCAATTAAGTAGGTAGTGTTAACACGTACAGAGTGATAATTGACCCAAATTAGATGAAAGAGGCTACAGCAAGGGTGACAAGTTCAGTTTCTCACAGGTGGTGTTCTAAATATTTGGTTTTGCAGACAAAAAAGCCCTGTAAATAACCATTTATAGCAAAACAATATATAGAGGTTTCTCTGCCACATGAGTGAGGACTTCAACCTCCTAAAATAAAAATTCAATTTCTATAGGGTGTGAAATGTGAAGATATTGGATGGGCTTAATTTGGTCCAATGGCATAATGCTTTAGATCGTTGCCATATATATATATTAGGGTATATTTAAAATGCATCTGTTTTAAATTACACGTATAAATAACAATTTCTGAGTTCAGGTGTGGTCACCATGGAAAGGACAATTGGGATATTTACTTTGATGTAACAACACCTGGAGTGATTGGGGCCTAATTAGTCAATTTGTAAAAAGACCCCAATGCTGGAATGCTGTGTGAAGCCATAGGTAGCAGAAAGTGTGAGGAGCGCACAGTGGTGTGCACTGTTTCTCACAGGAATAAGAGGTCACCTGATTCTCAGAATTTTTTTTTTTTTTTTCAGAGGAGCTCACAAGTTCTGTGTCTGTTAATTTGCTTGGGAAATTTAATTCATTTTTGCCAGGATGTTATCCTTGGTACATTTGTTTCTCCTCTGCTGTACAAATTACCAGGTATATTCCATTGTATCTTTTTGTCCCTGACTTTTGAGGATGGGAAGGAGGGGAGCTGGAGGAGCTGGTAATTCCCTTGGACAACTCACAGCTGGACATGGGACACCAGAGCAGTGGACCAAACCTCTGAGCTGGGAATGAGAATCTGCTTTCTGTGAGCCCTGCTTGGTCCCTAAAACCTCCAAAGATGATGGCTTGGGAGCAAGGTGGGAAATTCTGTCCCAGTGGAGACCAGTTGGGTCTGGTTTGTTGCCCCTCCATGGTGCAGAAAGGCTGCAGCAGTTCCTGGGTGAGTTGGGTCAGGACAACCGAGGAGCTCGGCCTGGGAGATTCCTGCTCCCAAACCTCTGTGCCTTGCCAGAAGCTTTTCTTCCTTACTCCAGAGGGTCAAAGCCTACCTGCCCTGCATGCAGCGGACTATCAGGATGAGCAAAGGGAATCAATACCCAGTGCAGTATGAATTTAATGCATTTAAGCCACGCTGCATTTTTAATCAGCTATATATTTATTGTAGTGAAGAGTAACAAATTACAGTACCACTACCACACAAAAGCTTATGGCATTCCATTATTCTTAATTAATAGGTAAGTGCAAGCCTTTTTTATTTATACTGGAGGAGATCTTGTTGCTAATTTGGTTGCAAATGTATCTGTAAAAAGGAAAAAATGTATATCTATTTATTTTGCTATTTTAATAATAGAGCACTCATTCTTTCCTTTTAGTTTTTTTGATCATTCCTTGGTTTGCAATCAAATATTAGCATGTTGATTTTGCATATATTTCAAAGACGTCCACTCTTTTTTTTATAAGGAAAACAAACTTGTTTGTAACAAACAAACTAATAAAATGCCTCTGGAATCTAAAATGAACCCTGGAAATGGCACATGTTCCCCGGGTTCTTTTACCTGGAGTCTGGTCAAACAATCTGCCACTGGAATTATCAATCAGTAGATCATTACCAGAAAAGCCTAAGAGCAGGTAACATATTTTGTTGATCCAGTCAGTGGTCTCATTTTCCTTCCACGTAGGTAAGAATACAGAGGTCTCGACAAAACCTACGAGCCTTCATTTGGAGCTTCATTGTTAATTCTGGGGAGGTGAAACCAACTGTGTCAAGTAATTTTTTATCCTTTAACAGAATTTAACTATTCCGTAATTAGTAATTAGAGTCTTTGCATATTTTCCATATTAAGATCAAAAAGCTCTTGGGAAAATTTAAAGTGAGTCTTAAAAAATAGAAATTTATATTTAATATCTTCAATTTTGGTCAAGCTCCCTAAACAGAAAGAGCCATTCCTACGTGGTATCAGTTGGAACAGGGGAAGCTGACTTCTGAATATTAACCTGCTCTACTAGATGTGATATGATTTGGAAGATGATCTTTAAGATGCTATTAAAAAGAAAAAGGAATAAATATGAAATTTTTAAGATATTAAAAAGGAAATAAATAGAAATCTCTTAATATTTAATTTTAGTTTGATTTATTACAGGTAGATTGACAGATTTTGATGAATACCATGAGAATGTGCTGTTAGTATAATCGTGATGGAGATCTGTCAGAATGGAGATGTTCTGTCAGAAGGGCAGGAGATTTGTGACCTGAAGGTAAGCAATGGAATCACTTCAGCTCTCAGAGCAACAAAATAAGAAGTTTTCTTCGGAAGAAGTTTTGCGTACAAAGTTTTTCCGAATCTCTCTTAAAATGGGTGCGAGAGTGGGAGGTGCGTGACTAAGGTTGACTTGGGGGCCAGAATTTGTGCTCATTATATGTCTTGGAAATTGTTTTTTCTGATACCAATGCCCACAGCTTAGATTTAGACCTTCAAATTCTTATAGTCTCCAACTTTGCAACACTTGAATTTTTATGCACTGATCTATAATGATTTTCTGTAGGATGCTGTTGCTGGAGTCCTCTGTTGTGATAGATACCTGAAATTGCCCATTTTCTTCTGATCATTCTCAAAACCTGATGTGTTGGGTTTTTTCAGGCTTTCTAGACTGCTTTCTTTGTACAGAGGTTCATTGTTTGTGAGGAAGAATGTACTGTCAGAGATGCTGAGAGAAGGTAATTTTTTTTAATGGATAAGTGGGGGGCACTCACTAATTTCAAAGTAATCCTTACATATGCTAATCTGTCTCTCCTGCTCTGTGAGGAATAGATGGATTGCAGTCCCAACAGGGTAGAGCATCACTGTTTGGTGAAGAGAGGCTGTCAAGCCATTTTCATCTGTGTGGTGATGGTGGAACTTTACTTAAAGTAACATCACATACAGCAAAAAATATAAGCAACCCCCTCCCGCTGAGCTTTCCAGGACTTGCTGCTTGCAGTAAATGTTCAAAAACACCACAGAACTTGATCAAGAACTGATAATTGAAAAGATGACACGACCTAATTTGAGAGGGGTTATATCTTCACGTGCCCCACACTTGTGTAGTTCAAAATAGTACACATCTTGTCCCTTTAACTTCAGGTGTATGTGTCTTGTCTGGTTCTTGGAAGTGACTGTGTACAGGCAGAGCATAATTGGCAGCCTGTGACATCCCTGTCTGCAAGTGTCTCTCTAAATGCAGCGTATTTCAGCCTTTATCTAGTGATGGCTGTTACCTGAGAGAAGCCCAGGGCCATCTCAAAGGGCTTGTAGCGGCTAATTGTGCCTGTTAGGACTAGCAATTAGCTGGGGATCTCTCCACCAGGCAGCTCCGACACCCACTGGCTTTCAGCTCCTCTCACGTCCTTTCAGCTAACTAGCTGTGCCAGGCTCGGGAGACAGGGACAGCGAGGCAGGCGCCGTGGTGCTGGCAGGGGGAGAGCGGGGATGCGTGCAGGACCGCCGGGCTGGGGAGGAAACAGCCACGGGGCTGTAGTGACACGCCAAAATCCGACCCGCTGATCGCAGAAACACAGCGGCCTTCGTAGGCGTGGGGAGCCAGGCCGCTCGCACAGGCAGCACTTCAGCTTTAAGAAAATAATAAAATCTAATTACGTATAGGTCATAAAAGGGATCACGTACATATGGTGGTTACTGGTTACCATGGTGCAAACAATGGTTTCAATGGAAACATGAAGCAGAACATCGGAGAATTAAGATAATAAATCAGTTTCATTGAATAATAAAGCTTTGCACTTACCCATTAATTAAGGATAATCGTATGCCATAAGCTTTTGTGTGCTAGAAGTAATGTGTTACTCTTTACCATAAATATATAGATGATTAAAAATTCAATACACCTTACAGGTAGCAAATTCGTACCATGCTCCGTATATATTACGAATGAAAGATGAAAGTGTCCTTTTAACGCTTATTATTTTTTGGATTGGGATAGAGTGTTTCAATTACCCACCAGAATTTGAGGTTTTGATAGTGATTGGAAGACTTGAGAAAATCTACTTCTTGAAATCTTTGCGGAAATTTTTAAATACTGATGACATAATTCAAAGGTATCTCCAAATGTTCAAAAAATAGGCTGGGCTTGTCTGCCACATCTGGTTTCCAACAGCGAATTGAGACGTACCACATAATGCAACACGCTGTAACACAATACAGCCTGATCTTGTATTGACCCTTCCACTTGATACATCTTTAGGTGCTTTATAATCCCTAACAAATGTACCTTAAAATCCTATTGAACTGTGTAGGCAATTGAGAACAAATGTCTTCAGACCAGAAATAGCATCTGATTCTCGGACCAAACGAGAGAGACCATGCCAGATCCACAGGGTGTGCAGACTAAAGGACATGAAGGCTTCTGCCTACTCCTGTGAAGCAAGGGCAGAGAAAACCTTGGGAGCCAGCACAGAGCACCAGACAGCTGAGGTTTATTCCCTTTCTCAAATGAACAGAAATGAAACACACAAAACATTTTTAAAATGACATCATTAAATCCCTACCCATCTCAGGATATTTCTTCCCTTTATCTCTAAAGTGGCATTTGCCAGAAAAATTTTCAGACAGAAAAGAGAGGCTGAAGGCGTGGTGGACACAGGCAGTGTGAACCCCAAATCCTCGTTCTGTGCTCTGCACAGTAGTCCAGTTCCTTGGCACAGAAATAAATGTCCAGTAATGTGCACAGACCATTTTTCTTAATTTTAGAAAGGAAACTATGAAGATCTTGGACTTTTTTTCTTTCTGTCCAAGTAGAAAATTATGTATTTGCCTTTGATTCCGTGCCTGCCTCTCTAAAATTATGCCTCAAAATCTCTCAGTGAATCCGTTCAGCTGACAAATATGCACTTTTAAAAATTATATTTTAGAGAAATACCGAATAAACAGAGGCCAACAATACATCAATAATCAAATCAGCTTAGCCTCCCTCCTGTGAAATGCAGAAAGCCAGTTTTCTCACTGGTATTTCAGCTCTGAGATCTCAGTTTGAGTCCAACTTGAACGAATAAGAAAAATTAATTGGGTGATCTGGGTTCAGCTCCTCTTGCACAAAATTGTCATACGTAACTGAGTAGAATTTTGGCTATTCACTCTAAGTACCTCTGCTCAGAAATGGGGCTTTGTTTATATGTAGCTTGAATTTTTTGTAGACCTGACAGAGGGAATTCCTATATACTGCAGACTGATCATAGAGTGAGGGCTGTGTGAGAGGAGCTTGTGCTGCTAACAACACGCTGAACCCTGGCAGAAGGCAGGGAAAGAGCAATCCTTTAATGCTTATCAATACACAAGTGGAGATTTCGCAGAGTATTAACCCGAATTGCAGAGATGTATGCTGGAGTGTGTAAAACATGCAGTGCAAAGAGGGGGTGAAAGCCTTTTGTCTACTCTCAAAAGAGAGCTGGGGGGAAAAAAAAATTATGAGAAACAAATCCAAATCCTTCCAAACTGAACTTAAGTGTTAAACATGACCTTTGGATTTAAGAACCACAAATTTTCACAGGAAGTTGAAAACACGCTGGATGGGGGAACTAAAGAACAGCAGGAACAGATGCCATTATTTGGCACACAGTGGGGAGAGCAGCACAGAAAAGGCAGTCTCTGCAGAAGACATTTGCCTTTAACTCTCTTTGTTTTCTCTTGGGGAGATAAGGGTAGGCACTGTGTGAGATTTTCTCCTTACATCAAAAGGCTTGGGGCAGGGGGGAAGGACAAGTTTAAAAATATTTTAAGAACCTGGCCATAAAAATTTTTAGTTATCTGTTTTACAGCACAAGAGGGTTTGTGAGCAAAGAGCGTCTAGGAGGAATCTCCTTAGATTAACTGCAACAGCCACTTGCTGGCAGGGGAGGAAAGACCTGAGAAAGGGAACAAATAGTGTGCAGTCTTTGTTAAATAGAGTTGTATTCATGGGGAATGTGCATGTGAAATTCAGTGCGTTGCCAGCTTATGGGGCAGAGGGATGAGCCTGGCTCCTGCAGGGTGAGCTCACCCTGTCCATGCTGCTGGGGCTGTGGGGAACCTCTGCAGAGGGGAGGCAGAGGCAAATGACTTTTTCTCACCCACCCAGGGGACGGTCTCAAACACACACAGAAGAATCACCCATTGTAGTCTCACTCGGCTTCTGCATTGTTAGGAGCATGAGAAAAAACCAAAACCCACCTCTTGCACTTTCCTGTGGTTGTTGCATCCTTTAAATCCAGCTTGGACCACAGGAATGGAGCAAGCACATTGCACCACCAGTGAATCTAAAGAAGGTTTATTGGTTGATGTTTGTTTCTGATTCAGAACTAGGAGAGAATTGTGGAATTGACACCAAATGTAATAAATAGCAGAGGCTGGGTACCCAAGATGGGTACAGAAACTATTCAAACAAATTATTCAGAGAAATGGCACGATATTTTGTATAACCTGGTCCACTTACGTGTAAGAGGTTGAATACTTGTGCCAGGGGCCTGATGACCTTTCCTGTAGCAGTCTCTGCTCAGAGACAGTGGGATCAAAGAATTCCTAATTAGTGGTATCACTTTGGGAGGGAGGAGAGAAAGATTATTACTGTGCTTTCACTTCTGAAGATACTACTTATGTATAGTGGTAGCTTATCTTTGCCAACAATTTCAGTACACAAATTATTATTTTAACGACCCTATAAGCATTCCTAGTTCAAAACAAAGAACTAGGGAGCAAAGATAAGATGCAGGGGATGGGTGCAAGAAAAATACTTTTTAAATGGATTGTTGTGAAAATCAACAAAGTCTTAATCAGGTTGTGTCATTATTAAAACTCCTTACTTTGTAAATTCCTGCAGTTTCAGAGGTGAGGCCAGTTTACTGACAAGGGTTCAAATGTCAAACATTGGAATTCTTGGGGGCTTTTGTGCCCAAAAGTTACCAATTGACACAGGGTGTTCTGAACATCATGGTGAAATCAAGCAATAGGACAAATCCTTACCATGGCGAAGGATCAAACAAACCCTTCATTAGACGGAACTAGCAGAGACACATCATTTTTCAAATGCATTTCCTTTAACTTCATCATATTTGTTTGAGATCCTAATCCTTACTAAAATTATTTTTTTTTATTTTGCTAAATTTTGCTCTGAACAAAGCTATGTTCCATGGGTGCAGGAGCAAAGGTGTAAATCTCAGATGGGCCCACCAATGGTATGAGCACAAAACAACTTTAAGCACATAAATTGGGTAAATACCTTTCCCTATCCCTTTATGGAGTTGATTGGCAAATGCAAGTGTATGGTTTTTGCTTTGAAGCTGTGCAACCTTTAAGTTCTTGTATTTCAGCACGCAGAGCCCTGTTGAAATTTATGGTGTTACTTACTTGCTTAAAGTTTTAAAATGTCACTAAAGGGATTGGGATAATCTGGAATGCCAAGAAACTGTCTGTAGTCTTTGAGTGGCATGTCCCAGGGCACTTATTTCCCTCCTCATAAGGTGTTAAATCCTGTAAATATTTATCCATACACATCTATTTTTAACATGGTGTTTAAAACGCAGCTCAGATTTTGGTGAGGTTTAAGGATGGTAACTTAGGAATGGGTCAATTGTGGCAGCAGCCTAAGTGGTTTGCATGTCTAGGGAGCAATGCCTAATATGAAGGTAAAAGGTTGGGTAAAATGGGTATAATCCATGCTGAAAGCTTTTAATTTTTACATGTCCTCTTACTTTCAGTATCTGTGTGGTCTGTTGGGTGTGATTTGCATGATGGTCTTTTCACATCTTTGGCAGAGTGAAGAAGTGCTGATATGTGCTTCGATGTCACAGACCAGGCAGCTTAAAGTTGCTTGCAATGTAAATAAGAATTATTCCTATAGATTCATTGGTATAGTAATACATATCCTGGAGATAAGCAAAAATATAGTGAATAAAAGACTCATATGCCTAACAATTTGCAGAAGTGGACCTAGAGAGAGCAGATTTCTCTTTTGCAGGCAAAACTTATTCCACAAACGAAAATATAAGTGAAAGGAATTAAGGCATTCATCTCATATAAAAATATTGTTTTGTCAGTATATTATAATTTTCTAAATTTGCTCCAAGTCAAAACTATTTGAAAATCAGAAACACTGGAGGCCTCTTGTGTTTAATAAGGGCTGGTGCCTTTTGTCATTTGAGGGAAAAAAAAAAAGAAATGGCAATGGAAGCTATTTTGCTAATGTTTTTATCTGTTCTGTGACTGACATCAATAATACATAACAGTTCCATTGACATTGCATCCTGTCCAATGGGCCCACTGACCTGATTCAATGTCAGCTGAAATGCCTCGTACATCATAAACATCCATGAATTCTCATAGATCCATTATCCTCCTGCCCAGTCCAGGAGTGCCAGGGATCCAACACTAAGCCTACAGGAGTTTGATTTTTTTTTTTTCCAGTTTATATTTTCTTTCGCACTTAGAAGGAGCAGCTCCATACTTGGTAGAATGTAACTGGGAGACCCCTAAACATTTTCTGAATACATGAATGATAATGATGTCAATAGTCATTCAGATACTCAGCTGATAAGCCTGTGGTGTACAAACCCAGATAAATACCTCATACCTTGTCAGGAGAGCCTGCAAACCTGATATGTCATTCTGCTTTATTGTGCAAGAATATATGAATCATAATATTCCTATTAACATTGTACAAAGTCTGCAGTAGTTGGAGACTTCACCCAATGACAGTACAACTTTCATAAAAATATGGATAGTTAGCATGTGCCCCTGCTGTGATTTCATTGCCACTAAGAGCAGAGGGAACACGAATGAAAAATATTCCAAAGTTTTCCATTGGTCCCCCTGAACAGTGCACTGCAGCAGTATATATTTGTTTTACCATTGAGCCTGTTTAGCAGTCAAACTGTAGGAAATTGAATACACACTTACTGTATAAAAATGATATGCTTGGTTAGTGATACTTTAGAAGAAATAAGTGCATCAATCATAGAATAGCAGGTTGTCAAGGCTTTATATGTAGGAAAAACACAGAACAAAGAATGTAATGCATGTTGGGCACCTTTTTACAAAAGTTTCATGCCAAAGTTGATTTACAATGAATGTTTCCCTCCCTCTCTCCTCCCAAATTCTTCTAAAGAAACGTTCAAAGAAATCTGAGCAAACTATCATGCTCTCTGTTCTGACGTGTGTGTAATTACAAGATCATCCTCATTGTGAATTTTCTGTTTGGTTGATTTAAGAAAAAAAAAAAAAGGTGCATACTCTTAATGCTGTTCTGTCACTCAAACTCAGAAGGGTAATTTTCCTCACAAGTTAATGGGAAGGAGACGACTTAATAATCAGCCTGGTTTAGGCAGGGCCAGATCCTTGACAAGGAGAAGTGCCTGCACCCAGGACGTGCCTCGGAGGCTGAGCAGTTCTCAGGGCAAGCCCATCTGCAGAGTTTCATTGTGAGTACTCTGCCCCAAGAAGAGGGTTCTGAGGTGTGCACTGCAGCTGTCCCAGGCACCATTTTTGTCCAGTGGTTCTCCTGGGTATGTTGGTCATGCTCAATTTCCCATCAGAGCCCTCTGAGATGTGCAGACCTGACACACGATCTGTGCAATGCACAAGCTTTCCTGACAGCATGTGAAAACCTACAGATTAAAACTGCCACAAAGTAGTCTATTGCCATGGACTGCTGCATCACTCTGCAGGATCCAGACCCCAGAGCATGACACCGAACCTGCTTCTGCCTAGATGCAAACTCAAAGGCTCTGTTAGCAAACAGTGTAACATTTCAGCTGGTAAAAAGGTCTCTGGATTTCCAGCTCAGCAGCAATTCTCACTCTCTGTTTCTTCTTCGGGGCATCCATCCACCCTCCCATGTGCGTGCCTCACTCCATTATATGGATTTATGCTGCAGACATATGGCTCTAGTTAATCTGACAATAGCTCTTGCTCCCTTCCAAGAGATCTGTTCCGGACAGGTAATCATACATTGTAATGAAATATAACACAAAGACAAGAAAGACCCTTTTATTTCAGCAACAGACAAAGACATCTTTTGAATTTCACCTTAAATATTGTTGGTGCTAATGCAACCACCCCAAATATCATAATAATTGCAGTTCATTTCTGCTGTTGGCCAATATAAAGTCACAAATCTTCAAAATTCTATGCCTAAATCCATATTTGATTGTTTCAATGGTCTGTCCGTGTAACCTCTGCTCACTACTAGGGAGAATCAAAGCAAATAAGCATTGATTAGGCTATCTCAAAACTGCTGAAATGCACAAATGACCACTTGTGCCTCATCACCCCTCTGGTTGCCATGTGTAAAACTCCCCGATTGCCGTTTGTCAGTAGTGGTAAAAGGGCTCAAAAAGTTCAATGCTTCTTTCCCTTTCCGGAAGGCGAATGAGGAGTGGGGTAGGTTCAACCAATTTTTTCTATGAGGAAAAGAACAAAGGTTTTTTGGTTCAGAGAGGGCAGTCTGGACCCCTGCAATCCCTGAGGCCCATAAGGACAGACCATGCACGGAGGAGCATCCCAGTGCCACTTCAGCTTCTGGTGTTTCTCACTCAGGGCTTTCTTCCACCAGAGCTGTTCCAGTGCTTCCAGGACAACTGTCTCCTTCAAACTCTTCATTTCTGGGGGGACTCAGGTGTGAGTCACAGCAATGACATCCTCATGGCACGTTTTTATTCCTCCACCTCAATCCATCTGGCTATGTTTGTGGAGTGGAGTGAAGGCCCAGTAAAAGCGCCTTATCGATTTGACTTCTTAGCATTAAGCAGTTTAGTAGCATGAAGGTTTACAAAATCTGTTATTTAATATATCATTGTCTGGAAAAAATAATATTCTTAACTGAAACATACAGACATCTTTATGGTCTTTTGGCAGAGTAATTTCTAACTGGTCTCCACCTTAATCTCATTTTTGTTGATTTCATTGTTTTTAGAGCCCTTTAATTTCCCTTTAAACTAAACAAACACAACCCAAAACTTATTTTTCCTGGACCAAACAGGTACATATAAATAGATAAGCTCATGCTGCACAAGAATCTAATGAAGATACCGGTACACATCATCTCTGAGTGCAACTGGGAACTGAACTCTATATCTCAAAGTATTCCTGCAGCCAAGTTAGGGGTGCAAGTATATGCAATTGAGATGTCTTCTATAGCACAGTTTTTAAGTGGAGTTTTTATGTAATCTCAAAATAAAAGGATTCAGTGAATTACCCAATGGATCTCTTCTCTTCCTTACCTCCTGGAAGGTATATGCTTTTGTGGTTTTTCTGTTTCATTATTATCAATAGTTTGGCCCTGGTGGATTTCCTTCAGGGTCGTTGCATGACAAATGATTCAGAACCCTCATGCAAAGTGATGCAGAAGAGGATTGTGTGTGTGTACATATATATATATATGTGTGTGTGTATGTATGTATTTATATCTTTAGCACCACCTTGGACTCTAATCTAGCTGAGGACTTTTGTGACCCAAACCCACTATCTATCCACTGTGAAAGGGCTGTTCATCTTTATAACTGCTAAAAGCGTGTCTAGATGAAGATCTTCACGTTTTTATGGCGAGGTTAATGCTGCCACTAAATTGTCTAACACCACGCAGACTCCTTAAAGCCTGGTGAGTTTTCCTAGTGAGGGTTTTGTTATGCTGTAAACTGACTTTGCAAAGCTGCAAAACCTTGTGCACTCAAGAAATTCTGGACACCAGCCAGACTCTTTTCAATAGTCCTAAGCAAGGCACCGTGAGCTTTGGGGCTTGTTAGCCTTTCCTGAAAATCTTGATAGCTGGATGAATAAGTCTACATACAGCTGATGAGTTCTCTCTGATGCTGTAAATGTGATGAACACACACCACAGGTATCTGCCATCCAGCCTTGTTGGACAGCTGCACTGGAGAGCAGCCCTGGACGAAGGAAAACAAAGCCAAGTTGCCATACAAAGAACACAGTGATCGTTTTTGAGTCCCACCAGGACAGGCAGACTCTAGAAGGTATGAGCTCTGTGCATTCCCATCATAGGGAACACTGTTCTGTCCGTAATATAACATGATTTTATGAAAAATTGCCTAAGGGGCGTTACATATCTGCATGGAAATCAGACTTCTTATTTCTAAGTGTGCTACAAAGCATGTGCTAGACTTAAATCACTTTCTGTAAGATTTGAATCTATTCATTTTGACTGTCTCTTTTTCACAGATAGTGTGCCTAGCTCAGTGCCTGGGAAAAGAAGCGCTGCAGTACCTTAGAGCCTCAAACCCCAGCTGTGGGGTTTCAGAAAACCTCACCAGGAAGTACCAGCTGTAGAAGGGAGCTCAGAGAGGGAGTCTGTACTTATCAGATACCCCGGTGGGACTATACTGTAGCCTAATTATGTGAGGGGAACCTTAGAGGTATATTTATCTGGGGATGGATCCCACCACGGCATCCTGATGGGCGATGAGCAAGAGGGAGCACAGCCAAGCTGTGGGACTGGCTCTCAGCTCTCCTGCTACTCTGTGAGTGATCCCCAGGGTGAACAATGCTGGTAGCAATGAAACCAGAGCAAAGCAGAGGTGTCAGAGGGGAAGTGAAAT
The DNA here is from genome assembly GCA_013397845.1 of Melanocharis versteri. Classification (NCBI taxonomy): domain Eukaryota; kingdom Metazoa; phylum Chordata; class Aves; order Passeriformes; family Melanocharitidae; genus Melanocharis; species Melanocharis versteri. Next base: position 219,407 of record VZTG01008972.1, on the reverse strand, counting down.
GGATAATACTCAAAACGTTGCTAAAATTATGAGGTACTTACATCCAGTCATGTAATACAGAGTGGTTTTTATTCTGGGGCAATAGGAGATGGAGGTGGTATTGAAGCCCCTCTGCAGTAGGACAGGAAAGTGGCTTTTTTATGTTACTGGGAGAAGCATGTTGTGTTCGAACATTTCAGATTCAATCCTGTTCTTATAAAAGGGATTACTAATGAAAACAAACAGAAATTATGGCTTCAGTCACTGAGAAATCCAAAGATACTGAAATAGGACAACTCAGATTACCTGCCTAAAAAGTTTGAAAGGTACAGGTAACTTTGCCTATATCGTTATATTTTTTCCCAGATCTAGCTTTTTCTGATGTGGCCTGTTATGGTTTTTTTGTTTCTTGTCTTTCTGTCAAGATAGGTTGCTATTCAGATACTTATTTTTCTTTTTGTTATCAGGGCTGATATGAAAAAAAAAAAAACAAACAACAAACAGATGAGAAACAAGGAGATACATCAGGAATATCTAGAAAGTATTTCCATACTACAGAAGGCTGGTGTAGAAGAATAAAAGACACAATAAGTACTGGATTTCTGCTAAAGACTAATATAGGATATTATCCATCAAATACCTCACACTAACTTATCCAGTCTCTCTTGTCATGAGTTTATTGGCTGCAGTGCTACTTCTGAGTCAGCCCAGGTACCCAGCTATGCTGCAGTTAGTCAAGCAGTACAATAATAGTGTAAAAGTTGCAGGAGGTGGATGCAAGTGCTGGAAATGCTATTGATGGCATTACTTATTTATTTAGTAGACAGAATTTAGAATGGGAATAAGGATTTGTCTGTCACCATCACATCAGCCATCAGTTCAGCGCTGCCCTAGGCAATGAGTATGCTGTTACTAATTTTAGTTTGTTTTGTTGTCATTCAGTCCAGATAATTTTTGAGGTTCATTTAGTTGTTGTTAATAAAAAAGAAAGACAGAAATACTGTGTACTGGCAAAGCAGGGTACTCAGAAATCCACTCCTCAAATCACAGTCCCTTTTGATTTTGCTAGTGACATGACAGCGAGTTAGTTATTTCCTTCAGAGACAGGAGCACTGACTTGACTTCTCTTCATGACTTGGTGCTTTCTCTTGGGGGACCAATGTCACAGCCACGTCCTGCAGACAGCAGAGCATTTGTGCTGCCTTTGGAAAGAGCCTTCCAGTGCTGAGCACTTGAGGGTTCATCCTGCAGAGGAAGAGATTGAGTACTAGGAAAACTCAAAAGAGTGATTGGAGATGAATGAGTTGCTGTTCTGCACATAGCCTCTAAATGCTTTCATTAGAACCAGCTGGGTAGTGGGCAGGTAAAAGGGAGTGTTGCCTTTGCTCAAGTTGTGGTTGAAATTTACAATTCATTTCCATGGGAAAATGAGGCAGAATTTTCTGAAATTTAAAAATACTCTACCTGTCATTTCTTTATTTATTTGCGTAACATTTAGAGCCCAGTGGACAGAGGTAGCTCAACTGACACAAGAGGTCACTTCCTGCTCACAATGGCTTTGGGGCGCAAATTATTCACCTGCCAAAGAAATACTTTGCTATTTCCTAACACCATCCCTGTATTGTCACCACTTTACAGTTATTAAGTGTCTCTAAATCCATCTGCTGCCCCACATGTTGCCTTTGATGTGGGTGATAACAGATATATCCATTTTACAAATGTGTGGTGGGTTGACCCTGGGGGGGACAGACCAGGTGCCCATCAAGGCCAGGCTGTCACTCCTCTCCTCAGCTGAACAGAGGAGGGAAAATACAAAGAAAGGCTCATGAGTCAAGATAAGGACAGGGAGCCATCACTAATCCATTACTGTCAACAGCAAAACAGACTCAACTTGGGAAAAAAAATAATTTTTTTACCAACCAAATCAGAGTAGGATAATGAGAAATAAAGCCAAGTCTTAAAAGCACGTTCTCTTACCCCTCCCTTCTTCCCAGGCTTAACATAACATAAAAGAGAGATTTTCTTTACCTCCTCCTCTACAACAGCCCAGGGGGATGGAGAACGGGGCTGTGGTCAGTTCATCACACATTCTCTGCCACTCCTTCCTCCTCAGGAGGAGGAGTCCTCACACTCCTCCCCTGCTCCAGGGTGGGGTCCTCCCACGGGACACAGTACCCCACAAACTCTTCCAACGTGAGTAGCCAGTGCTGTAGCATGGGCTTCTCTCTCCGTGGGACCCCAGGCCCTGCCAGGAGCTGCTCCAGGATGGTCTTCCCACAGGGTCACAGCCTCCTTTGGGTATCCCCCTGCTCCAGGGTGGTCTTCCCACAGGGTCACAGCCTCCTTTGGGCATCCCCCTGCTGCAGCGTGGGGTCCTCCACAGCCTTCAGGGGGATCTCTGCTCCCCTGGGGTTCTCCCTGGGCTGCAGGGACACAGCTGCCTCGCCATGGTCTGCACCATGAGCAGCAGGGGAATCTCTGCTCTGGCACCTGGAGCAGCTCCTGCCCCTCCTTCCTCACTGGCTTGGTGTCTGCAGCGTTGTTTCTCTCACACACTCCAGCTGCTGCCCTGCCGCCATCGCTGACGGGCTCAGCCTGGGCCAGCCGTGGCTCCCTCAGAGCTGCTGGCATCGGCTCCATCGGACACGGGGCAAGCTAGTGGCAATCTCCCACAGAAGCCACCCTGGAACCCCCCCTTGCCACGCAAACCCGATACAGAAGGATGAGAGTAGCAAAAGGACAGCAGGAATTCGGATGCTGCTGTCCTCACATCGCTGGTGTTACTGCATAATTGAGTTTTCTTGCTTTCAATGTCCAAAGCTGAGATTTTGCAAAACACGGTGGTTTTGTTTGTGCAGAGAACACCTCTGCAAGCCCTGGGAGCATTTTGTGAGGATCCCAGGACAGCTCCCAGCCAGCAAGCTTTGCAAGCGAGGCATCGCAGTATCTGCAGCATCAGTGCAGCATCCAGGAATCCCGCCAAAGTGGATTGCCCTGCTGAGATTGCTGTGATGCTTCCAGGGCTTCAGGGATGCAGTGCCAGGATTTCATGGCTCTGCATCACGCTCCGTGTGTGCACCCAAATCTCCACTGCTCCGCAGCCAGGAGCTCCCAGAAGTGGCAGAACAACATGTTCACAGGAAGGGCAACACTTCTTTTGTGCTGGGGCAGCTACAGCTTTAATTGCAGTGAGGAGCTTTGCCTCCCCTCCATGCCAGTGATTCACTGCCATCCCAGAAGCTTTTGGAGGAGAGGCCCAGCTGACAGTGCAGAGGAGTTTCTCTTTACTCCCCTGAATGAGGAGTGAGTTAGGAGTATCTCCTCATCAGGTCCCCATTCACAGAAAAACAGTGCACGAGGAGAGTGAAAACCAGCCAGGCTGGATAGTGAGAGAATCTCATCTCAGCGATGTTTTTGCTCCCACGAGCTGCCACGCACTAATCTGAAAGCCACCAAAGGATGTCCTCTGAAGGGCCCCGGTCCCAGCAGCTGCCAGGGTTCATTTCCTTTCACTCTCAGAGGGGTGGTGAGGACCACCAGAGGTGCTGCCTTGTGTCGCAATAAGACATTTGTCACGGTCTGAGATGGAAATCCTATCTGGTATAATTATTTTATATTAAAATAGATGAAATTTTGATATGGAAATATAGAATGATGTGTATTACATTAGCCTAAGAACAGGATATTCATCTTTACTTTAATTTGTAGACTTCATAACTTTGTTTGCATTCACTACAAGATAACTACTGTACATTCCTGAAAAATGACATCTTGCATGAAAAGACTTAACAAAAGCCACAGTGCTGATAATTTTGCCGTGGATCAGGGAGGACAGATCTCACTGTGGTTTCACAGACCTGGACCAAGGCTCGCCTTTATCATTTTCAACTAAATTGTAATGCTGTCATGGCCACACATTAAAGGAAGTTTCTCTTGATTAACTATTTTACTCAGTCATGTGAAACTAGATTTATTCTCCTGGAACAAGCATAAAAAGGGCAAAAGTTTCAGTTGGGGGCTTGTTTGGTCGGCAAAATGCAGACATAGTGAATGTTTTAGAAATAGGTATATGCATTTATTTGTTTTTTATCTGCTGTTGCTCAACACATCTGGAATTTTGCAAGCCATTTGTGGGATTATACTTTGAGGCCTGAGAAACTGAAGGCAGGGTGCTGAGAAGTACATGTGAGGAAGGGAGTAACACACTGTCATTGATTATTTTAAACAGTGAGGAGCAAAGTACTTCTTGGGGGACACTGGCAGAAGGGTGAACGATGAAGCTGGCTGCTTTCTGGAGGGTGTTAAAGCATTCAGTTTAAATAATAAAATGTTAATCAGATTATGTCTGTATTTTGGATAGCCTCCCTGGTGCTGTGCCAGCTGAAGTTTCCTGGGACAATCACCTTTTGTAAGCACCTACACACAGTAGTCTTATAGTAAAGACATCATTTAATAGACACCATGTAGTAAAGTCCATCATGCAAAAATATAGCAGATCGCTGTGGCTGAAAGCTGAATCGCCACATATTTAGAGCAGTGATAAAAAAGATTTTTAAGATCAAGAGTCTTTCCAAACTCATGACCTACTCTTGTAATTGTTCCCAGTCTGGTTCTGCTCTGTGGTTGAGGCAAATTTTCAGCTATGCTATACCCAAAAATAAATGCAATTTCCTGTTCAGTTTACATGTTTGCACTTATAGACACTTGCAATCAGGACATCAAGAGAAGTGAACTTTTCAGTTTAAAAATGTAAAAATACCTAATTTTAATTATTTGTAACCAAGGAAATCCCTTAAATATGCCACTTGCACCTTAGATGTGCCACCAGCATTGATTTAGGAGTCTGTGTTCCACAAACTTAATATATTTCAATGGATTAAAAAAAAAAACCAAAAAAAACCCGCTCAACAACCTTTAACTCATGTTATAATAGTTTAAAAGAGTATTAACCGAACCTCCAGGGAAAATGAAAACCTATAGTAGACACAGTCATTACTCTAGATTATGTTCTAAAAGATTTTAATCCCTGTATTATTAAAAAAAAAAAAGTAGATATTTATATTTTTGTTGTTGTTTTTCTCCCTTACTCTGGACATATGGCACTTAAAATTGTGCACAGACCCTTTGTAAAAACAGTGTGAGTTAGACACAGAGTATTGCCCAGACATGAAGCCTTAACTGTGAATTTCTTTGCTTTGGCACCAGAGGGTCAAAGTCAAATTTTAGGTGTTAACCAAACATAGGGTGTGTTCGGTTGTTTTGCCATCAATTTCCGACATGTGAAAAACTTGATGTCTCTTAAATAATTAACTGTTTTTAATAAGTGTCAGAACTGTCTCCCGGTTTCCATTTGTCCTCGTGGCTCAGGCAAAGCCCTGCTCTGGAGCTGTCTCTTGCAGCTGGCTCGGAGGTGGGCGCTCCCCCCACCAAAACTTTTCAGTGACGACAAATCATAACTGGTTTGGAAATGAATCGATTCGCGAGGCCCGTTGCCAGAGGTCAAATTTGCAATTGCATGGAAATGTTAAGGTGCAATTGCTTCAGGCTTTAATGAACTCCAAAAAGAAATATGCAGGCCCGTAAAGCTCATCCATTAGATCCTGACCTACAAATGGCAAGGAGTAACAGCAGCGCAACCACGAGGTGTGCTGACTAAGGGAATTACCTGGGTACAATTAGTTTTACATGTTTTGGCATTTAATCGTGGTGTCCAGGCACAAGAGAGAGCACACAGAAATTACAAATTATGGAAGAAGAGTGTTTCCAATGAAACGCGGGGATTTTCTCCTGCTCTCCCTTGCCCCAAGCAGCAGCAGGGACCACTCTCCTCCAGCTTTGGGAAGGAAAGGGCGGCAGTCCCTGGCTGGTGCAGGGGGCTGCACACCCCAAAAGGCAGATCACCCTGGCCCCTGCAGATGGGAACTCTCCTGGTCAAGGAAATGGGGACAGGACAGTGTTTTTTCTCAGAACTCCTGCCTTCCCAAGAAAAGGGAAGACCAAAAATAGGAGTAATTTGTAGGGCTATTAATAGATTGCACTAGCCAACCTGAGAACAAAGAAAAAAGTAATCACACTCCAAATTAATTAGTGGGTCTTTCTAAGGGGATGACGGGAGGAAAGTTTATTTTGTTTATGGCATTGGTGCTGTATTGTAGAAATTATATTCGTCCTTCATTTCACAGTAAAAATTCTCTGCTTGCTTAAGACCCTGAGATTTTAATTTAAAAAGTTGTTACCAGACATGGACCAGAGATAAACACCCCTGTCTGAGCACGCATTAATTGCTCCCAGTATCTCAGCTAAGCTCTCCCCTCTAATGAGACAAACTTCCCACAGTCCAGGAGAGCCAAAAAATCCAGCCCTGAACGTGCAGCTCCACCTGACCTCGAGTTGTCAAGCTGGAAACTGTCCACATCCACTTCTGTGCTGTTTTGTGAGGCTTGTGCCCTGATGTTGGGATTAAGGTATGCTGGGAAGGGATCTGTCATGTTTCAGTGCCAGTAACAAAACAAACACACAAACAAGCAAACAAACAAACAAATAAATAAATAAACACAGTTCTCATTTGGCACAAACCTCCTAGCAACATAAATAATCGAAACCTGATTAGCAAACTGGTCAGTTTGAAATGAAAGCAATGATCTTCCTTTGCCTTCCTGCTTCCATCAGGATGATCAAAAAAGGTTATCTGTTTGAATAAATTAATTAGAGTCATCAAGCTGGCTTATTTGCCAGTGGGAGGGTTTAGTTTCTGTGACCCAAGGGCAGCTTCCCAGGATGTGCTTTCCCCAAAGGTGCTCCCAGTCGTGGCCTGGCCAAGGCACTTTCAGAAGGTGAGTGCAGGTCTCAGGACCAGCCCTCAGCCAGAGCAGAAGAGCCCTGGCCAGGCTGGCTGAGCCACACCAGCTGATGCTGGGCACAGGCAAGGGGATGAGGTGGGTGTCACCCTATCAGCCCCTGCCCCTCTCATGGCCAGAAGTCATTCCTCTGAAGGAGGTTGACTAGTAGTAAAACAAAATAAGAAGAGAGAAAAGAGTTTCTCTTATTTATGGAGAACCTTGCTTTGAGCCCGAGTACCCAGGAAAGCAGCTCTGGGTGTATGGAGCATGCTATCCTACACTGCATTTCTTTCTCTTTTCTGCCTTGCTTCCTTGCCTTTTTTTCTTTTCTTTTTTTTTTCATTCAAGGGCCAGGTCATTGCTTCTGAACCTCTCTCTCAAGAACTGACACTTAAAGTGCAAATGAAGCTAATGACAAGAGACAATATTTTAATGTTAATTAGATATTTCATGTGTCTTAGCTCATCAGAGCAATATTGCTCTTTTATGTATTACATGAAAGCAGAGCTTTAGCTTGGAGGAAAACAAGGAACACAGTTTGCCATAGAAGTAGCATTCTCGGGTTTGTAATTATTAAAATTATTGTTACATTTAGGAAATCCAGGAAACTTTGAAAGGAAGATACTTAATAATAATAATGGAGCTACTGCTCTATAGGAAGCCCTGGCAAAGGCTTTACATCTTTCTTTTTCCTCCTACATGAGCTGGCATTGTAAAAGCTGTAGTCTCCCAAGCTCTTGCTAGGAGAGCAGATTTGGCTTTTCTGGAGGATTATATTCATATATAATGCAGAAATTAGGACTCTCTTTACCTGGGTTCCCCCCTGCTTCCCTTCCTATGACATATTCTCTTTTTAATAGTTTTGTTAAAACACCATCATGAGCTGCTAATGTTGTGCATCCCGGTGAAATGGCCTAATGATGATGTTCACCAGAACTAGGTACATAATGTACAATATTTTCTGTGAATGTTTGCATTCCTTGTGGCCTGGTTTCTGCTCCTTTTGCGTTCTTTCACTGGCTATTTGAGAAGTTGCATTTCACTGCCAGGAAGTATTTATACAAAGCAAATTTCAAAGTTGTGCACATATTTGAAGAAAATGGAATTTAAGGCCCTGTCACAGCAATGAGCTCCTTCCAGAGAGACCTCATGTGTGGACCCTGAATGCAGAAAACGCCTGGAGAAGGTCACTGCCTCAGTGAGAGCCTTAGTCTTCCCCCTTCCATGGTGTCCTGGCTGTGGACACTCACCAGTGCAGTCATTTTAAGGTAGGTTTTTAAGAGGTAAAAAAAAAAAACACACAAAAATCATGTTGTGATTTCCTGACCATTTGTGCTTCAGCTGGACATGCTTTTGGGATCACTCTGGACAGAATAAATACATTAAAACCAAATTTTGTAAGGAACAACAGGGAATTTCAAAGTGAATTTATATATTCTGGAACAAGAAACATTTTTTATTTAGCAGTTTGTGTGGGTGCCCACACCTAACAAGAACAGCAGAGTAAAAATGTAGTTAAGCTGTCTATTTTTGTCTACAGCTAGTATTTAAAAAAAAAAAGTGTTAGGTCTGTGGTTTCTTTATGTGTTGTAAGAGCAAAGACACAACAGAGAGTGAATTCATTGAATAAAGTAGTACTGCAGATGATTCGCTTGGCTTGGAACATCCTTGCTTTGCTCTACTTTCGTTTTTAGTGTTTAATTGCATTTTTTTTTTCAGCATCATGTATCCTGAAGGAGGATCAAATTTATGGACAAGACCTTCATGTAAAACACTGATTTTTAGATGGTGAGTTTTCTTAGTGGTGCTTACTCAGAAATACTACATCAGTGGTGAGTGTTTCACTCAATGAGCGTGCCTGGGTGACATGAGGAGCTCGGGGCCACAGGAGCTATTTGCAGATCATCCCACGAGGGTTTGGGTTCTCATTAGGCTGGGGAGCTCCCACCAGCCAGGTTTGAACCGGAGACAAGGAGCTGGGCAGTGAGAAAGACTGTGGAAAGCACAGAATCAGCCCATCCTTTTGGGGATCGATGGCAGCACCAGCTCCAGAACACCCCAGGTCTCATCCCTTCCCATCTCCCAGCCCGTGTTAGCACTGGAGATGACACACTGAAAGGATCCCAGAGCGGGGGGTTATTCCTTTATTATGAAATAATTTCATAAACCACTCTTGAACACATAGCCACACATAAAACAGACATATGTGCTCACACACCCTGGCAGCATCAACCTTGGTGCTGTAACTGCTTACAGAAAGGAAGAAAACTTGTGTGTTTGGGGTTCATTAATATACATTAACAATTGTAAACGTTCTGCCTGAATAAAAGCTGTTTGCTTTACTACTTCAGGGTTTCTGCCCTTTTGGGACATTCAGTGGGTAAAAGGAATACACTGATAGCGGGCTATAAGTGCTGTAAGTTATATTTAACTAAAATAAACAGGCAGATACAGACACTTCTGCTCTGCTATAAAAAGACTGCATATGCTCAATGCAGGTTTTCTTAAGGTAAGGGACAGAGCTTAGGAAGCTCTAAGGCAGCTAGATTTGCCCATATGGGAAGGCGGTCTTTCACTGATGATTTTGCAGACAGAAATTGCCCATCTGCACTGTTTGCAGGTGTTTTGAATGATTATATTATTAGCTCTGTCTGTTCAACTTTGCTTTTTTATGGTGGCTTTAGTATTGCAGTAAATAAAAAAAAAAAGAAATATATAAGCAGCCATCTGGTTCCCAATTTTTGACTAGCGCTCTTTGTCAAGAAAGAAAAAAGAATTCTCAGATATTATTTCCTAGTTCTGAAACACTGGCAAATGAGGAGAACAAATCCCCAAATTCTGACCTGAATATAAAACGGGGACAGAATTTTCTGCTTTTTATTTAACTTGCTCTGATTAATCCATTTAAAAGCAATTGTCTCTGTTCTGTTCTCATTTACGCCTCTGTGAAGTCAGCAGAGTAGTTCTGGGCTTACACCACCCTTTTAGGAGCAGAATCTCCTCCTGATGAAATTGGGGAGGGGGGGCAATTAAAGTGAAAGCAATCATTGCGAAACCATTTTCTATTTTTCTAAATGGGCAACAAAGACAGCTGGGAAGTGGTCCTTTGCTGCTGGATTTTTCAGGAAGGATTCACATTTCTCTCAGATATTTTTACAAAGCAATGACAAAACTTTGCGAGACCTCTGGAAATAAAGAACAAACTATCTGCTTTCTCAGCAGTAAGGCCCAAATTCTTTGACTGCATTTAGGTTTCTTTGACTGCATTTAGGTTTCTCCGAGTATAATATTTGATTATTGGCAATATGTTTCCAGTTAAATATTTCATATAGTGCATAAAGGCCTCTTCTGCTCTCCAGCATTCTGTAGATATTAATGAAAGCAGTGGATTTGTAGATTTATATGGTGCCTGAACACCTTTTGCTGCAAATTGTTTCAGAGCTGGATCAGACCTTTACACAGTCCTTTAATGTTGCCTCTGTATTCATGAATCGGAATTATGTATCCAAATGTAGATAGTCTTTGGAGAGATGGTGCCAAGCCTCACAGATATGACCCAAATCCAAGTATTCTCCAAGTTCCCCAATCCCCACGTGGATTTCCTTGTGTCCTCCATGAGCAGCAGTGCCGCACACGGGGCTGGGGAGGGAGGGGAAGGCGTGTGCTGGCTCGGGGGACAGCTGGGAGGGTCCAGCGCCAGCGCTCGCACGACAAAAGCGAGGGTGTGGCCATAATCTGACATTTGCGGTCCCCGAGACGTAAGGATGCCTGAGGCAAGTACTTAGCCTTCAACTGGGGCCTGCGTTTGCCCACCTGTTCTTGGGCCACTTCTGCCTGAAGCTGAAGGCCTTTGGAAAGACAGCAGGATTGCGAGCGTAATTCCAGGAACACCCCAAACCCACGCAGAGTGAGGAGCAAACAGTCAGTCACTGGGTGCACGTGGCAATGCTGATGGGCAAGGAGGAGTCCCTGGCTCTGCTTGCCAGCCAGGTGCTGAGTCCCTGGTGTGGGGTAATAGCACCACAGAGCTGCTGTTTACAGAAGCAGACAATCATAACAGGAACTTGGCAGGACCATGTTGGCTTTAAGGTTGCTCATCATCATCAAATTTGCTTAAATATTCCCTTCCCCACCACTTGCCTTGCTAGTTGAGAAACGAACTCATTTCTTTAGACCTTTTTGTCTTGTTCGAACAATTAACTCTAAGTCATCATTCCTGAGTCGGGGCAAAATATATACATTTGGGTTTTGGGGCATGGATGTAGCACGTGGCAGGTAATTGCTTGGGGCTTGGTTAACGGGGGGTTTATAAATGCACGCTGTATTTCTGCTTGCTTTCCTTCAGTCCAGCTACTAAACTAAAACAACACACTCATATAGTTCATTAATCTTCTGTGCATCTATGCCATTAATATTCTAGTAATTTGATCGTGGTATCCTTAAATTAATAGAAGTCAGCATTCCTAAAAAGATTATGCACTTTTGCATCAGCCATGTGACTAATAGTAACACAGACACTGGCTCCTCCTCATGGAGTGCTCAGGTGATGTAAGTACAGCTGGGATCTCACTTTAATCCTTAGGAGTGCTCTCAATTCCCTTGGCACCATGGCTAAGGCTGAGACGACATGTTTTTCAGCAGACATTGTAATCCGTGCACCGTTACAAGACCGCAGCAGCTGAATGGTGATCTCAGAAATGGGGAAGGTAAACAACTCTGGGCCAACTGTGCACTGCTGTGGGAACTCCTCCGTGAGCTAAGAAAGGAAAATGCTTAAAGAAAACATCCAGCTCTTCATGTCCTGTGATAACTGTGTGGAAGACAATCCTAAGCAAAAAACCCCAAACCAAAACCAAACAAACCACCACCAACCCCCCAGACAACTCCATTGATTTGTTCTCAGTATTTAGCAGCCTGTAGCTGTGTCCCAAAGGCCTTCTGGATACCTTTGTTAAGGCAAAGGTTTATTTTGTGTAGTAAGGTCAGCTGTCGTGGAATGGAACTCACCGAGCAAAGGCATCAGAGGTTCAGCAGCTTTTGTTTGCTCTTGCAGTTTAATAATGTGAGACATATTGCCAGGTTGCCCAGGGAGGTGGTGGACGCTCCAAACGTGGCAGTGCTCAAGGCCAGGCTGGATGAGGCCTTGACAGCCTGGTCTGGTGGGAGGTGTCCCTGCCCATGGCAGGGCAGGGTGAGGACTCAGCGATCCTTGAGGTCCCTTCCATCCCTCAGTATTCTGGGAGTCTGTCATATGAGCCAGGCAGCTTCCTGTCACACCTGTACATGTTCCTCTACCATGCAGTGTGCAGAGGAGAGCCTGGTTCCAAAACCAGAAAAAAACATAAGGTTTGGGATATTACTGGTGTTGCTCCACGCTTTCTCATGTCAGCGCTGTTTGGCATTTTCTGCTCTGCTGGATTTGCCTCTGGCATATCAGCACAGCAGAGCACAAGGAACAGGTACCTTTCGATGGTGAGGAGCAGGTTTGGACATCAAATCACCTCTTTTGTATTTCCTTCTGCCAGCTATAACTTGGAGGTTTTATTTGTTTTCTTAGCTATAAGTTATTCTAAGACTTGTGAAGAAGACTAGAAAAGTCTAGAAAAGCACTATTTTGTTATTATTCATTGACGGATTTGGGAAATGGTTTGAATTGCTCCGGGGTTATCCAGGGCAAAATGTACATTTTGGCTGCAGATCCACAAGAGAGAGTCATGGCACATGAATTCCTGTCCTCTGGATCCTGGGATTGGGTGTGCTTTTATTGCAGATTTTCACTCACTGTTTTCATACCCTAGTTGATCAGTGCAAAATGACTAAAACCTGAGAGATGGATTTATTTTTTAACTAATGCAAATAATCATGTTGGTTATAATTGTTATTAGGGCTCCTTTGGGAATCTGTTGTTACAAGCACTCAACCCTTTTGTCTCTCCTTTGGGTCTCCAGGCTATGTTGCAATTTATAAAGATACCAGACCTTAGGCTAAATCAATGTCCTTAGGGTTATGAGATGTTGCTAAATATCAAAACAAAATCCCAGTGTTCCAGTTCTTTAACTTCACTATGTTTAATTAGCCATTCCAATTAACCTTCCCTTTGTGTTCCCTCATGTTTAAAGGGTTATATTAAAAGTACTGTAGAATTAAAGCCATTTAAAATATGCTGAGTATATTTCAAGGCATTCAGAAAACCTCTTACATGATGCTGTCCTCATTTCAGTTTCACTAATGACTGGTCACTGGGGGCATATTTCCAAACCTCTGCACCTAGGTTGCAGAAATTGTAACAATATCCCTACATGTGCATCCAGGTCACAGCGTGCTCAGATGGGAAATCACTTCTGCAGGTCTCTCATTGCGCTGCTCCGTGAGCCTGTGGGCACAAAGGACGTGTAAGGGAAGAGTTACACATTCTTGCCCTGAGAATTTAGACATGGACAAGCATTTAGTCAACATTTTTTGCTCAGGGGCCTGACAGAAAGACAAACACCAAGCCAGGATTGCTGAATTCTGGTTTCCGAGGTCCTCGAGATAATTCCCAGACTTATAAAAAACAGCGGTGTGAGAAACAAAGGAAAAGCATGGGGAAACATAAACTTTCTCATCCCAACTAGTTCATAAGATTGGATTGCTGCAACATGATGGGCAGATGAGAAATCCCAGGTAAAAACCTGCTCAAACAGTAAGAACAATAAACTATCAGTGCTTTCGTGGGCCTGTGCCCCCACACACACACCTTGTGCCAGGGACAGGCAGTGTCTGGGTCTGCTCAGGGTGATGGGATAGGAGAGTCTCCAAAACTGTTTCTGTAGTCTTTAGGAATCTACGCATTTGGAAATGTATGCTGAGAGCACTCAGTGAGGTAGGAGAATACTATTATGCCCATTTTATTATGCCCAAGGGTGAGTACATTTTTTAGATTTATGTTATATTAGAAAGCTTTTCACTTATTATTCTCTGTGCCTAACTCTCTGGATGCATTTTATAAGTCATCAGGATTTAACTCATGGCTATGGATTTTGTTATGGGAGAGCAGGTACCTAAAAAATCCCTGACTTGTCCAGTGTCGTTCTGTATGTCTGGTGGCAGAACCAGGAACAAAACCCAGTCCATATATCTAATCTCTGACTCTTCCCTAGGTAACTTTCTCCAGTGGTTGTATTGAAAGATCATTTTAATTCATAATTTTGTTTGTTGGAGGATATGAATTTCTCAGGGGTGAAATATGATGACAGAATAGCATTTATTTTTCTATTTTCTATATTTGGAAGGAGCTGAGATAATTCTAAGACCAGACTATGGTGTTATTTTAGTTAAATTTGTTCTCTTAAGGAATTTGTCATTAGATCTTCTTTTGGTTATTGTAAAGAATAGGGAGGAAAAACAAAAGAGGTGTTTATTTTATTGACACTGTGATATCAGGGGCTTTCACTAAAGAAATCTGTGGGAGTCTGTCTTTGTTTTCTAAGACAAAGTCAGTTAAAAATATATCAGGTTTTGTGTTAAATAGTTTGATGGCATAAATTCAATAAAGACATTGTCTGGTATCCTCACTCTATGACTCATATGAGATACAAAGGAAACTAAGAAAAGCAAAGATTCATTTCCCTTTCCTTCTTCTTCTCCTCTGCTTTTCATTGGCAACAGTAAAGTTCAACTGCAAGACATGTGATTGTAATATAATCAAATAACCTGCTGGTGTCTCATAAAGAAGTACTGGTTGTTTTAACGACTATTCATAACAGACTTAGATGTTTCATAGCTGGCGATGGTTTAAGATTCAGATAACATCGAATCAGTTGGAGTATGAGATTCAGCTCCTTTGAAAATGTACAAAGAACAAAGCCAACAGCACTACTGATGACTGACTAGTTGGGGGAGAAGAAAACAACGAATATATTTAGGATTTTTATCAAGCCTGTCGAAGAATCTCAATGTGAGCCGTTCTATAGGCATGTGATAAACATCACAGAAACCAGAGATAGTGAGAGCTGAAGAGTATGGGACACTTAGCATGTCTAGCTCCACAGTAAAATAGTTTATACAGGGAAAAGAGACGGCTCAGTATAAATCATTCCCTAGCAGTTCTTCAGGGCACATTGTTGGGAAATACCTGCCAACAATGGCATCGGTTTATTTTGTATATTGACTTTGAAGGCAGCGCAGGGAAAGGCAGAGCTGCGACTCTGCCTGTGTGCTGAAACCCTGTGCCCCCTGGCAGGGCAGACCCAACCTTGTGCCTTCTGCACAGCCCTTCCTCGAGGGTGTTTCCACAGCAGAGGCAGCGGCTCGAGCTCGCTCCGGGAGTAACTCTTTCCTAGCGAGACATTCCTGCAGAAGCCCAGCTCTGCAGGGAGGCTCGTGTTAGGGAACAAAAGCACTCTAGGAGAACTTAGATGTAGAGAAGTATTTTTTGAGATTCATTTATTAGCCACTGTATTGCTAATTGCTGATCTCCTGTTGAGCTAACCTCAAGTTCGACGGGGACAGTGTTTATGAACCCAACACTTAAAAGAGGAAATCTGGGGCAAAACAAAAGTATATGTAACACTGATCTTTGAAGATGCATTGTTTTGCCTTATCAGCAAAGGTGCATTCAAAAATCAGGCAGTCGCCACTAAGAGTGAGAAATAAAACAACAACAAAAAAATCCCTCCCTTTGCTTCAGGCTTTTGGATGCACTGGATTAAGTTCACTGCTAATTAGACACAATTGTGAAGCACAATTATTTATGAACCTTCAATGGGCCGAATTCATGAAAGGAATAACGAGTATGTATTTCCCTTTTGTAGAATTTTAATGAAGAAATGGCATTACTATTCATTATTTATCCACTTTCAAATTGTAATGAATAGTTCTACTAGCAAACACCAAATTTCTGTATTTACAGAAAGGCGGAACATGTGTAGATAATAACACAGTTCAGTATGTATGAAATTCTGTAATTCTATAAATATAGAAATAAAGAAATTATCAGCAGGACTATTCATTAATTTTTGAAAGTAGTAAATAATAAATAGGAATAACATTTATTCATTAAAATCCTCCAAACAGAAAATATTGTATCTTTCCTTTCTTAAGTAAATCCAGTGCAATATTTCTGAGAGAGAGCTGGAGTTTATGATGATTTTTATTTTTTGTTCCTTTTGACGTTGTTTCTTATGCAGCCTTTATCCTAAATGCATTTTAAATAACATTAACCCGTGTGTTTTCATTAAAAGTTGAAATACTACGCTATGCTGTGAGACAAAGACAATTTAGAGAGCCTGTCTTCCCTGGCTGAACAAACACTTTTTAGCACCATATTCTGACCATGGATACCTGCCTCCTGCAGAAAACGTATTTGTGCCCAGCTCCCAGAGTGGTATTCACATGTCCCAGGCCCCAGTGTGTGAAGATGAGGGTGCAAATGGGGCATTTTGCTGCTTAGACCCCCCAACAGCCCAATTCAAATTGCAGAGCCTGCAGCACCCAACTCCTGCGTGGATTTTACAGCGAGTGGAGCCCAAAGCTCCTCACCACCAGCAGTGGCAGGGCCTGGCACAGCAAGTGCAGAAGGGCCCAGGAGCACAGGTAAGACTGCACAGGTTGCTCTGATGGTTTTTCAGCCTAATAAGTGCCAATATATGAACTAAAATCCAAAGAAAGGTTTTCCCATAATTTAGTTTAAAATGACTGGGAACTGAGCCCGGTGTCTCTCCCCTGTGCGGTGTCATCGCTGTCCTCCAGCCACTGCTTTCCCAATTCCTCCAGCAGAGCTTTGCTGTCCTCTGTTCATGGGGCCACAAGGTCAGTGCTGAAGGTTGAATTCATGTAACCTAAGCATGTCTTCCCTTAAAAATACACCTAAAGTTTAATTATGTATTGTATTAATTAATCTTCAGAAAGCTAAAACTTCAATACCATTTTAATTCCTTATACAGTAATTAAGCTCTCTGAACCTAATAAGAACACAGAGCTTGACTTTTTAAACTCCAATGAAGTACAGGATATTAGAAAAAAGCCCTTGCAGATGAGTCAATTATGGACTTTGATAGACATTGCTTAATATTTTGGCTCAGTGTAGGGCAACCTTAGGGCCTGAGCAGGTGGCCCAAGTTCCTTGCAGTTTGGGGCACCTCTGACACTGCTGAATAGCAACAGATCTATTATTAAAAGTTTATTCCCAATTAGGGAATACTTTTTCCCTTTATAGCTAAGAATCTGAGGTCCTGATAAATCTCAGTGAGTTTAACTCTAGAATCACAGACAGGTTTGGGTTGGAAGGGATTTTTAAGATCATATTGTTCCAGCTCCACCTTCCACTAGACCAGGGTGCTCAAAGCCCCATTTACAGAGAGACCTGTTTATATGGCGAGATGTTCCTTTGATTTAATGATGCTGTAACTAACATTTAGGGTTCAATATGCACAAAACATCTACATGAGTGTTATCGACCCCAGTCACAGCCAAGAATTACAGCAGGAAAAACAGACCAGGAGAATACAAAACTGGTCACAGGTTGTTTGGTTTTTTAATGCTGTAGCTCAAAAACTTGTTTGATTTTGAATGAAGAAATTTAGTAAACAAATACGCTACTTTTACACAACTTTCACTGGGATTAAGCACAGTGCTTGTCACTGAGACATGACCATTATTTTAAAGAAAACCCTTTCCCTTTCCAAGGTCATGATCTGGAGAATATTGGGTGCAGAGTGAGTTGTAAACCTCTTCTGGAAAGCTGCAGGAAGAGCTGAAGTTTGCCTGGAAACGCAGCAGATTTTCCCGTGGCCGGGGACGTGGCAGCGCTGGGGGAACACCACGGAGCCTTCCCCAGCCAGCAGCAGAGCGAGGGCCAGCACAGCAGAGAGCATCAGGGCTCCTCTCTGGCTGCCCCCAAACGCCTTCTGCTCTGTGTCCTGCTCCTGGGTGACGTGGGGAGGAAAAGCCCACGGCTGGAGGGCTGGGCACGAGGCTCACGGCGATTCAGCCGCCTCATCCCGTTCAGCAGATCCTGATCCTGAGCAGCTCAAACCAGGACTGCTTAGATGGAAACTGCATCTGCATTTTTCACACAGCTTTTCAAGGATTTCCACGTGGTTCTCAGTGGCTGAACCAGGACTTACAACCCCAAGTAATCCTGGCCTCCCTCCATAAGAGCTCAGTTACAGATGATGGCACGTGGCCCTTGCCATCAGATTAGCTTAAAAACATCTGTTTGGCTTTGGTGGCTTGGATCCTTCTGCAGCAAGCTGCTTTGCCTTGCTTTTTCAAGTTTGGTTTCTTGTATGTAACATTTTCATCATGATCTAAAAACAATTTTACCCGTAATAAAGTTTAACTATTTGATATTTTTCATTTCAAAACTAAATAACAGACATTTAAGAGAATGTTCTTTTTTTTTTTTTAATGACACACATGATAGTATTTTAAAACAGCAAATGATATCCACTGTAAATTTGTTGATCTTTCTCTAGCAAATCCTCTATGAGTAAAGTTTGCCCATATTTATGATTTTTTTTTCTGAAGATGCTTTACTGCTCTTGGTAGAACTAACATCTGCTTCTCTGGGGAATCTCCTATTTATGACAATTGGAGATGTTTCTGAAAATCCTTTGAATTAAACTTTGCCTGCTCAGAAGTGTTTCCACAGGAGCTGACTGTACATACAGAGTTTCGACTGATGACATTTGACAGAGCTGTTAATCCCTCCTGACTCTGATGTATGATATCACATTACGGGAGCTGGAGCAATCCCGTGATATTCGCACACGCACAATAACATTTACCCATTAGTTACCGCGTGTTCTGCGCGCAAACAAAATCCCTGGGACGAGCTGTTTCATGGGCAAAGGAGGAAGGAGGTGACTTTCCCCATCAATATTCCCCTTCAGCCTGCTTCTGGAGCTGCCGTGGCACCTTCTCCTGCACAGGGTGCTGGTGACCCGAGGGCGGGTCCCTCTGCCCCGTGCTGGCCCAGCTCAACCCTTCTCCCATTCAAACGTAGACTTCTGCCAAGACTTCTGTTTCAACCTCCTGCAGAATGAAATCCAACAGGATACTTGTGAGAAGAAAAACATTTTTGCCAGCTGAGTCTCAATTATCACATCAGCAGCCATATTCTTGTGTATAAAGTGTTTCTTTTTTTTTTTTTTTTTGAGAAAACCAAAATCAACACTCCAAAGGGCAAGAATTCTTCTGGGATTGTTGGTGATGAAATCTCTTATTTTCTCTAAAGAGGGATGGCCCTTACAGAATTGCCATGGGTTTTAAGAAAAGCAAGGTGTTGCAATCTTATGCAACATTATGATTTAAATGCAATACTGTATGATTACCAATTCTCTTAAGTGCTGAATTTGCAGAATCTTTTTTTGCACACTCTAAAGAAACCAAATATAAGGAAAAAAATCCTCCAAAAAAAAAGAAGTGATGCTTCTGATTAAAGTGATACCTGTGCACTTCATAAATTTGATTGCATATATTTTTCTAAGCATGACACTCTTTATGTTGGAAATAAAAAAATTAACAATTTCAGTTGTTTTCAAGTCTCTAAATCAAAGTACTAAATGGACTCTTCCGCAGTAGCCTTTCTGGGTATTTTGCTCATACCTGAATCTTTATACTAAGGCCAGAATATGACAACATGAAAAATAAAAATGAAAAAAATATCTATTTTCTTCTTTTGATGAGGTAAAACCATTTAAGGTTGGATGACTTGAATGAGCGTGGACAATAGGAGTCTTCTTCAGCTAAAGAAAAATGAATATGCAATGTCTTTGACTTTGGAAGGGCATTTCCTTGGTCAAGAGGACCAGGTCCTTTCACTGATTACATACTATCCCTTCTCGTCTACCATATGTCTAATTATTTCTACAATTAAAATAGATTGCATGATCTTTCATCTAAATCTTTCTCTTTAAGAAAAAGAGAATTTAAAACTTAATTTATGAACTCTGATCTTATTAACCTTTCATTTGATTTGCTTCTGGGCCTTGATCTTGTAAACAGGCTATTATACTTTCTGCTATTTTATTTGGTATGTGCTATTTCAAGGCACTCTGAAAACTAAAGCTCACCTGCACAACCAAAACTAAACATTTTTTTTCTTTTCTGCATCTTTTTTCAGTGTTCTATGTCCCATAATTTGCTTCGAACCTTAGGAAAAAGAAATTTAAAAATCTGCATTAATAAATAGGAACTTTGTTGGGTTTTGTCAGTGATTACCCAAGCAGTCCCCTTCTGTCCAGAGTACGCAGCTATTCTCACTTTTGCCTCCTCCCAAAGGAATTTCTGCTCTTCATTCCTGCTGTTTTTTCAGACATGCTTTGTTTTCTTTGTTTCTGCTACTTACATTACCTCAGATTGTCTTTATTTCCTCCATCCCCACAATGTCTTGATTCCTCTTCCTCCTACAGACTTCGGCTTCTAAAAATCAGTCAAGCTGCTTCTTTACCTCCCTAGTTTTTACCATCTTATTTGCTCATCTCAGTTTATGAATGCTCTGCCCTCCATTCTTCATTCCTTTTATTGCAGTCTTGTGTCTTCTTCCTTCCCTTTTATTTTCCAGGATTCTGCCTTGTTCTCTGTCTCAGATCTGATGATTGCCCTGGATTCCCCTTTCTCTGAAGTGCCACATCTGCCTCTGGCTGCTGATGGGCACTTCTACTTCCATTCTCCTGCTGGCACTCAGGATGAGGGAAGGTGTTTCCAAGGATGCAGAGCTGCTCCTCTCAGGAGCAAGAGCTGCATGCAATTCAGATTTTTTTCCCTTATCACTGAACACATCCTACCCGTGAATTTCAGCATTCCTTCCTCTGTGCATTTAAGAACCACAGCCTGAGCAGAGTTTGGTGTTGTGAGGCAGCACCACATAATTCCCCTTCACTCTGGGTATCTCCTAACAAAAGTTCAGGATCACGCAAAGATAGAAAATGTTCTGTATTTAGAATCAGATTTTTGTAATTTCTCTGCTTACAAAGGTTGCTTTGTATAACTTGGCTGGCTTATGCAAAGGAAAAGGATTGTTATTTGGGGGTTTTAGGGTTAATATTTATTTTTAAAGAAGACATATGCAAGTAAAATCAGAGGTTTTACTTCAGGACTAAGAAGGAGGCAAAGAAAAAATGGGGTTTTTGCAAGAAGAAGAAACAACCAACAGTCCAGACCACATTTGCCTTCAATAATATAAGAGCCAGGCAGCACCAGTAGCCCAGCCAAGAGGATTAATCTTTGACCCTGTGGTGACTGAATTCACTATTAATAATTCAGACTTCACCCTGGTCTGAGTCTTTCCCAGCTATGAAGTAAAGCACCCATGGTCCAATATCTGCAGAGGGCTGGAAGGATGGAGAGAAGTGCTGGGATTTCTCCCTGTGCAATACAGTAAGGCTGAAGTTCTGCACACTTTTAAAAAGATTGGACTGAAAGTACAAAATCAAATATATATGCAGGAGACAAAGTCATGCTGGATTGGAGAATTTTTCAACTGTAGATTCATTTAAAATACGTCACAAGGAAAGGTCATTAATACAATGAAGAAACAGGTTTTTCCCCTCTGCTCACTGTTTTCTTTCTTTCTTTGTTTCCCTTCTTACTTTAATTCTGTTACTCTCTTTTCATGGTTGCTAGTTGAGATTTTTTTCTTACCAATCCCTGTGTACAAACCCACCTGCCCAAACAGGGCTGGTTTGGGGATCAACATTTATCTTTCATGAATCATCATTTTATTAGCATGCTGTCGATTTTAGAACTTTGTTTTTGTATTCTTTCCAATGGCTGTGTATGGCCTTTTCATAGAGTTTTGGTGCAGCAGTGAAAATCCAGGAGAGCCACTGCATTAAAGAGTGACCTGGCACACACACCCACAGACACATGCACACACATGTGTACTGATAGAACTTTTCATGGGAAGCAGAGCAAGATGCCACCATATTTCTGGTACAGAGGGAACAGAAGTTAATTTGTAGGTTGGTGAGAGAGAGCTTGTGACACTGCACTCCATTTCACATCAAGAGACATTAACTTGAAATTACTGTTTCCAAGGGAAACACTTATGACTCAAAGCATTAATTTGCATTAGTCCACGATAAGGCTAGTCTGTAAATTGAGTTATTGAAAATAACTCGCAACCATAGCACCAAGGAAGGAATTAACTGGGAATGTTGTTCTATAAACATAAGTGGATTTTTTTTCCCAGGTAGTTAAAATACTAAAAGTGTGCAAAATGTAATCAATTTAGTTTCCTAGTAAAGTCATTCTTTAACAAATTGTCACTATGGAAGTAATCAGTTTGGATAAATTTGTGTTGGCTGGGTTTTATCTCCTCACTTTTTAGTTTCATGTGAACAGCCTATTAAAACCCATGGTTTGGGACAAGCTCTACATTTTTCTCTTACAGCTGTGAGGACAATGGTCATTCTTTACAAATTTAGTTCAAGGTAATGTGATGTTCTACCCAATCTGGCAGAAAGATTTATAACTTAGCAACTGGGGGCTAAATTTCTGTGTTGTAAGCAAGTCTGGTCTCAGGGAAATTTCACCTCTTTTGAACATCATAAAGTTTATTTAGAAAAATCTCCATAAAATATGTTCTTTACCCTTGGTGTGCTCCTACAATATCCACTTAGGGTGAGTTAACAATCAGCAGTATTAATAACTGAAATCTATACCAGCAAAATTATTCAAAATACTTACTGATAACAAGCTGCACATGTACCACCACTTTTTTTTTAAATCTGGGTCAGCCAACATTCCCCTAAGTAAATATAGACAAGCAGGTCCAATTTTTTCAATTCTCACTTAGGTTTCCATTCTCACTCAGCGTCATAACTCCAATGCAGGAATGGAAATGCTTGCAAAATTTCTTGTCTCTATTACAGCTGGTCTTTCTTTTCAGGAGCAGCCCAGACTGGCACCCGGTGCAGACACCACGGGTAGACATGCCCCATCTCTGCACACACACAGGCGAAAGGCACACAGCTACCCCAGTGCCTTTTGGCACTCTCCAAACACCCTTTCAGTTTATCAGATCCAAAGGTACTCTGGAAGAGGAGACAGGAAAACGGTGAGGACTATTTTTTCCAGACTAAGGATCTTTAAATCCAGATGCTCTCTCCTTGTATTACATTACCACCTGCACCCATGTTTGTAGCAGAAAACCTTTAGCTTTCCTTCCTTTCTCTTTAATTCCAACTGAAGACCAAACTTCCACACCCAGCAGCACAGCCGAGCTTTGGTGGGGCACTGACGTGCTGATGGGTTTGTCCAAAAGGCATGGCCTGAAGGACACTGATGTACCAATAAATGAAATAGTTTCCTCTTCCTCAGGGTGATGTGGTGCCCGGGTGAGTGAAGGCTCACCTTTTGGGCTGGAGGGGGTGAAGCCAACTTGGAGCTGGCCCAGCAGAGGAAGGCTCAGAGCATGTCTGACTCCGGGCATGGCTCTCCTGGGTTAGACACAGGGTGTGTCACAGTGTCACAGGGTGTTTCCAGCTGCACACCGCTATGGTCAGTGCTATCAATGGTCTGTGAGGGGCAGGTGACCCCGTTACAGGTGCAGGTGGAGGCTCTGATGGAGCAGCAGGCTGCAGGGCTGTTTCCCGTGCAGGGTGTGTCACAGGGGGTTTCCAGCTGCACACCGCTATGGTCAGTGCTATCAATGGTCTGTGAGGGGCAGGTGACCCCGGTACAGGTGCAGGTGGGGGCTGTGATGGAGCAGCAGGCTGCAGGGCTGTTTCCCGTGCAGGGTGTGTGTGTTTCCAGCTGCACACCGCTATGGTCAGTGCTATCAATGGTCTGTGAGGGGCAGGTGACCCCGTTACAGGGGCAGGTGACCCCGTTACAGGTGCAGGTGGAGGCTCTGATGGAGCAGCAGGCTGCAGGGCTGTTTCCCGTGCAGGGTGTGTGTGTTTCCAGCTGCACACCGCTATGGTCAGTGCTATCAATGGTCTGTGAGGGGCAGGTGACCCCGTTACAGGTGCAGGTGACCCCGTTACAGGTGCAGGTGACCCCGTTACAGGTGCAGGCAGGGGTTCTGATGGAGCAGCAGGCTGCAGGGCTGTTTCCCGTGCAGGATGTGCTGCTCGGGGAGCGCAGCCTCGCAGCTCGGCTCCTTCCCCTGGCCTCTCCCATCCCCACTCCAGCTGCCTGCCATGCCCGACAGGGCACCCCGCCGTGTATCTCTCAATTGCTTCTCATGAGTAAGGACATTATTTTTGATCCAAACTAATATGTAATTATCTATTTCAGAATGTTTTATTAGGAATTAGAACCCTTTTTATATTTTAACCAAACATATTCATTTCACAGCATGTTAAAAATCATTTTCTCTCTCCTAACTGTGTTTATCCTTTCTCCGTAATATTTCACAGCTGAAGTCCTTTTCTAAGAGAGCTTGAAAAATATTATCTAGTTATATATATTTTTTTTTTTAAACTGAGCCTATATGGACAAAATCCGCCCTCTTCTTTCCCGTCCTTAGCATTCTAAAATGTACCTGTGTTCAAATATTAAGAAATAAAACAAATATAAATTATGCATTTTCCAAGTTAATTTAAAATGCATTATGCACTGCTTTGTTCTCTGGAATTAGTATTATTAAGGGGACAGATCTGTATGGATTAATTTTGAGTCAGTTTATTCACTTCTTTGTAATTCAGTGGCAAGAATTTCTGTCCCCAGGCATCAAATTAAAATTTTTACTGTAAGTAACACATACACAATATAGACCTTTTTGTATTGTTTCTTTGTTTTTCTATCAGACAACATATTTACATATTGTATTATTTCACAAAACCACCTCTTTCAAAGTAAACAAAACTTCCCCTCCTTCTTGAAAATTATTTTAATGTTCCCATTGTCATTGTACCCAACTGGAACCTGGTTCTAGTTTCGAGGTTTTTTTCCCTTTCCATCAATAATCACATAACATTTAGCTGTGTCTTCCCTGAGATCTCTCACAAGCTGAATAATCATCCAACACCTCCTTTCTTCCAAATATTTTTGATGGTGTTTGAGCTGCTGCTTTACGATTTTTTTTTTTTTAAAAACCCAAGATTTTCAAAAAATATTTTAAAAAAATTTTTTTTTGCAAAAATTTTNTTTCTTTGTTTTTCTATCAGACAACATATTTACATATTGTATTATTTCACAAAACCACCTCTTTCAAAGTAAACAAAACTTCCCCTCCTTCTTGAAAATTATTTTAATGTTCCCATTGTCATTGTACCCAACTGGAACCTGGTTCTAGTTTCGAGGTTTTTTTCCCTTTCCATCAATAATCACATAACATTTAGCTGTGTCTTCCCTGAGATCTCTCACAAGCTGAATAATCATCCAACACCTCCTTTCTTCCAAATATTTTTGGGGGTGTTTGAGCTGCTGCTTTACGATTATTTTTTTTTTTTTAAACCCAAGCTATTCAATAATCATTTTAAAATAATGTTTTATTGCAATAATTCTTTGCACTTACATGTTTTAAATCTTTATTTTTCCCTAAACTGAGCAAGAAAATAGAGTCTGCTTTCTTAATTAGTCTTCTTTAAACAAAATATCCTTTCATATGCACTAATAAAGACTAAGGATCATTTCTCTCTTGTTTAAATAACTGCTTGCTGTAGTATAAAATTGTAAGAGACATGATGCAGATCAAGATGCTGGCTTGAAGTGGAGAAGAGGAACAAGCAGTGCAATAATAAGCAGATTTTAATGATTTACTATAAATCAGCATTTTTGCCCTGTCAGTGAGATTGAAGAGGCAGACAGCTCCTCACATGTCTGCCTAGCAAATGTCTTCCTGATGAATCATGTGCTCTGAATCACTGATCACAACATTCAAACAGCACATCCAAATAATGAGGAAAACATATACACAGCATTCTTACGCCGAGTCTAAAACTGCAGGAATATGTGTTTTCAGTGGTGTGGTAGTTAAACCCCTACATTGATACTGTGTCTGTTCAGCAGAGGGTAATATAAGGTTAACTATTGATGCCCTAGCTTTACTTCGACGTGTTAAATCAACGTGGAAAATCTAATCTTTACATACTCTGCAGGGGGAAAAAAAAAAGAAGGCAAAATTGGATAACAACCTATATTTTTAAAATATTTTTCAACAGAGAAATGCATCAGCTACCCATTGAGAGAAACATTACTGTGATTAATTAGAAGACTACCAAGGCTATTGTTTTATACACAGGGTAGTTCAGATGACCATTGTTAATAATTTCAGCTGGTCACTAAGGTAATAGTGGTTATAAAATGCTATGCATTGCATGCCCTAATGTCCATCGATCCTCCTCGCGGTGCTGCCAATGGGCTCAGGTAACCAAATAATTGTCATCAAACTCCCCTGCAATGGGGGTGTCACTGACCCCAGCTCTCCACAGCAAAACGCACACGTTTCTAAGGGTGGCTGGGACAGAGTGAGGAGATCATGGGGGTGAAGGGGATGAGGTGCAGCCCCAAGAGCTCTGGGAGAATCAAGGGATGCAGTGCAGAGGGGGCCCAGCCTCAGCCTGCACAGGCGACACTCACATGAGCAGCAGACAAAAGTGAATAAAGAAGGGAGCTGACTCACCTCTCCCCACTGGGTCCAAGGAGGCTGGTAATGTGCCCAGCAGCAGTAAGTGTGACCACTGCTGTCCCCACCTGCAGGAGAAGCTCTGGCCAGGCTCCCTCACAGCCACAGCTGAGGGAGGAAAGCCTGTTTGCAGGTCATCCCAGAAGACCTCATCCCACAGATCTCTACCTGGAGGATAAAATGAGGACTTCAGCTTCCAGCAGTCTCTGTCCTTTAACCTTTTATTAATATCATTATTTACTCAGGAAACAGTTGTGAAAGAAATAATTTTGTAACAGTAGGAACCTTGAATTTAGAAACTTGGAAAAAAAAAAAATAATCCAAGTTTTGTTGTGGTGATCCTTTGAAAGATAGCAACTTGTCATTCCTAGTTTTGTAGACTGTAACTTTTGCATTTATTACTAATTTTCTGTACTGGTCTAAATGCGCTGTGCACATTGAGTTTAAAACACATTAGTATCATTTATGTACATAGTATTTGCAGTTCAAGTCATCCTTATGCAGACTTACTAAAAGGTTTCTCCTTGAGATCCTGAAGATAAGCTGGCGTAGAAATCCAGGGATGTTTTTCTCTCCACATCTCTGCATCCTGCCACCCCTTTGATGCAGAATCACAATATTTGTTTCTGAAAGAAGCTGCTGTCCATTGTTCGAAGACATGAAATTCAAAGTCCTCGTCTTTTCTGGTTTGTACTCAAGGGAAAAAAAATAATAATGGGCTTTTAAAACAATAAAATATCAATGTATTCTAAACATGACCATGTCAGGCTCAAAAATGTTTTTCAAAAGCATATCCATTTGTTTAATTTGAATAAGAACATACTTAATTTCATGGTCATTTGGTTAAAGCAGTTATTTTTATTAATGTGTTATTGAGCTAGAGGCTGAGGGCACTGGTCAGTTTGCTACTGTATAACTCACTCGCTTGGAGAATGAAGTCTTGCAGTACAAAGGGGAAAACTCATATGTGCTATTTAGCCATCACAATGGTATATTTGATCTGTGTTCTTATTTTATTCAAAGTAAGAAGGGGGAAAAAAACAAACGCTCAGACTGCTGATTTCTGCAGAAAAAATCTGCAAATGAACTGTTCTATTAGCACAAATGTACAAAAGTCTTTAGAACCTCTCTCTTCAAAAGCATAATTAGGTATTTATTTCAGACATACTAACATCTTTGCAGTAGCTAATAAGATGCAGCCCATTTGAATATTAATATAATAAATGATTAAATTAAACAGCAAGATTCAGACTCAGAAATAGCCTTTATAGGTCCCAGGGGGTCACTAAAACTGTATTCCATTTCTTCCTACAGTTAACATAGTACAAGGGACATGAATGCGTAAAGCAATATTTGTCTTATGAAACATGGAGTTTTATATTGTGCTATTCAGTTTTATTACTCCACAGTTTGAAGCTGAGGCCTGTGATGAAGTCACCATGCTGGGACCCAACAGCAACTCTTCCTGTTTCAGTGCTTTTTGGCATCAAAGTGACGCATCGTTGCTTTGGCAGAGGCAAACCTCATGGCAGGCTACATATAAATAGGTTAACAACATTGGCGTGTGATAAACTAATAACAACACACACACACAAAAAAGTTGCTGTAAAGTGAATGGCTGAGGAATTTTTCATCTGTACATTATTATGTATTTATTATTAATAATATGTACCCAATAATCTGCAGAATTAATATCAACGGCACGAGGATGATAGGTTAGGCTTATTTTTTTCCCCTGTACACCAGATAAAAGAAAAATAGGCAAAGTAGGCAATTATAATTGGCCATTATTCCAATAAAGGTGGTTCCCTTCTCAAATTAGTCCATGAAAACTGCACACTATCCAAATCCCATGAACCTGAGAGGTGTTAATAAACATCTGGTCATGGTTTTTGCTTAATTAGCAATCCCTAGTTTGGACTGAAGTCTGTTTATGTAAAACAAAACACACGTATGCACATGCACACACACACTCTCTCTCTTGCCCCCCCCAGTAACAATAACAAAAAAAAGAGGTTTTTGTTTCATGAGCCACAGCCCTTCAGCAGTCCAAACCAGCTCCTTGTAAGTGCTCGGTGGGAGAATTGGATTTTTAAGTCTTACCATTTGTCAACACAGCAGAATAAAATGAAAGCTATTTGGATTTGTCTGTTTCTGTTCATTTTACCAGACTAATGTCACCTCAATCAGCCCTACAAAATCCTGGTATTTTATTGGAAACTAAATTACCATTTTTAAATGCAAAAAGAAATTGCGTACTTACTACAGGTTACTGAAAAATGCCATTTTATTATTCTTAGCATCCAAAATCTTACAGCACCATCTCTCTAAGGAGCAGCATTGGCAGGGAGGTAATGGATAAACATGCAACTGTGCTTGCAAGACTATACTGTCTAAATTAGATAAAAGAAAAGTAGGAAGAAAACTCCAAGATAAGTGGTACAAAGTAAATCAAAACAAATCATCTTACCAAACTTTATTCGCATCTGATACCATTTTTAGAAATTAAGGTCAGTTTTGTGGAACTAATAGGGAGTTACACCTATATATCTTGGGCACCATGACAATGCTTGAGAGGAAGATTTATACACTATGGTTGCAGATGCAGAAGAAAGATATGAGAGATCAAATGGAAGTGCATGATAACAAATGAAAAATGGTCCCCACAGCCCATAAATTAATTGAGAAAAGAAGGTTGTCATTATTTGAACATGCTTTAAAATAAGGTATGGGGTCCAGATGGCAGAGAATAGATAGGCCAACAAAGTTTGAGTAATTGATGACTTAAAAATAAAACAAGATCTTAAAGAAATGAATCACGTTGGGAAAGTTAGAGGAGGAATATTAGATGAAAAAGCACAAAAACTCCTCGAAACTTCAGAGCAAAAATCAAAGTATAGGAAAACAGACACATTTTTTTGTGAAGGATCTAAATAAATGTAAGTAATAAATATTTCAGGCAGCAATTGTATCCCCATTAAGGACACTTTTCTATTGTCATTTCATTAACCTAGTCAGCTTTGTTTTCACGATTTTATTTCTCCTTTTTTTCTTTTGCGGTCTAAGTTTTTTTTGGAATGAACTGAGAGGAATTAGCAAAGGCTGTGCTATAAAAATCGCAATTACCATTTCTGCTCCCAACACTGTCGTTAGCTCATGAGGTCACTGCAGAGAGCCCTTTGGTAAACAGTGACACATTTCCAGAGCTTATTGTCTGCATTTACAGTGCCCAATACCCAGCAACACAGCCTGTGCTGGTTAAACCCAAACCCTCCCTTGCCTTTCAGGTTAGTGGGTTCAGACAGGTTGAGGAGGAAGTGACAACGCTCACATGTGTCTTATTCCATGTTTGGGGTTTTTTTCCCCCCCTTAATCTTTCTTCCCCTTTCTCCATTCTGAAGGGGTAGCAGCACATTGCATTAAATGGTACTTCAGTATTATGCAATGCCAGGTAATAAATAAATGAACTATGCACAGTTTTATTATTTTTGCTTTTAAAATGTCGCCCATCTGTCCATGGAGGGGGTGTAAATATCTGGACGGGGGCAGGTGAGTGTGTCTGCGAGGAGGTGCGTGTGTGTCTGTGTATATCTGCACTGTGTGTCTGTGTGTATGCATGTGTGCATTTTCCATATTTATCGCTTTTCAGTACATTAGAGCATTTAGTACTTTGGAAGGCACTCATCCAAACAGAGCTCCATGTAAATGCACTGTGTACAAGCCAAGAAAGAACAGCTCCAGGCTGATAGAAACCTCAGAAGTATGTTAAATCATAGTACTCAACTGTTCCTCATTAGAACACTCCTCATTTCTTTTTTTTTTTTCTCTTCCACTTAAAAAAATAATAATTTTTCCTCAAAGCCGCTTACTTCGATGCTGCACTCTAGGAGCATATTATGAATATTCAGATTGGAAATAGAGCACCATCTAATAATGTGGAACACAAAGGAACCCTGAAATGTATTCAGCCTCTTATTTACATTGTTATGAGAGATATTGCATTATCAAACAATGGCTCCACTCCACACTGTATCCGTTACCCCTTGCATTAAGGCTCCTTGGGAACTTATTATTGATGACAAAAATGCAGCTAATGAGAGACTGCAGAGTTACTAAATGTATAGGTAAGCTATATTGCCTATAAGAAAGATAGCCCTAAAGGAAAAAACATCAAAGCCCGAGAGCTGATTTGTTCAGAAGTGCAACTGAGATGGGAAGAAAAGCAAACTTGGGGACCTTCCCATCATCGCACACAATGATGTCATTAAGGTACATTAATCTCAAGGAAGATACATGCAGGGAAACTAAAACGTGACTCTCGGCGCGGAAGGCAGGCAAAAAGGCTTGGAAATATTCAGGAGGCAGAAATAGACGGCAACAAACATTTCAAGGGAAAGATAGTTGCCAGCAGGATTGATTTGAATACTCAAAGTGGTGATTTATTTTTCATGCTTCTCATAAAAAGAAGAGCTCCTTTCTCTGCCCTGCTCTCCCCGTCGCTGCCTCGCTCGTTCCCGGCGGGAGGAAGGATGGGATGAGGCTCGCCGTGCCCAGTGAGCAATGGCTGCCCTTTCCCAGACACCACAAATGAATGCAGGCTGGTGGAGAGACCAATTCAAACACTTGGCCAGGAGTGTATAAAAAAATGGCATCATCTATGTTCTTTGCATTTGTAACAGAAGAAAGGGAAAAGGGACAATTTCATTAAAAGTCCAGCCTCTGTAAAGAGAATGTTAAATAGTTTCATACCCAAAACCCAAACTGCTTTGAATGCAAGTCCTGCTTTGCCCTTAACTGAAATGAAATTTCACAAATCCGGCTGTACATAGAGAAAGAAAATGAAAGACAAAATATTTACTCATGGACTCAATAGTCCCCTTTTTAAAAGGGAGGGGGTTAACTATTGATTTTTTAACAATATAAATTTAGCATATTTCACATGATCCATTACATTCCTTAGAACCATTAAGATGCAGTTTACATGATTTATTCAGAATAAGGTCCACTTTTAGCTATATTTAAGTCTCCTATTTGTTATTTAACATGTGTTTAATGTTTTCTGTCCCTGCTGTGCACAGCTGCAAGCTGCTATTTTTTGGCAATTTTTGTGACTGTGAAGTGATTTGTGTCTTTGAATCTCACCTTTCTATTCTATGGCCTGCTGTTTTGATTTTTTTCTAAACTTTAAGAAATAAGTTGCACTGTGTTATGACCTTTACTTCACTTCATGGAAGTAAACAAGAAGTCTAAAAGCACCATTAAAAAATCATGGCAGGTATCCTTATGGGGTAGCTACAAGGACACATATGTAATTGATTTAGCATTCTGTGACACCGTAATTCAAAGCAGTTTAAGGAAAACCCTCTAAAATCCAGTAATGACATAGAAACTACTAATTGAGAGTTGGCAAACACTTCACTCACCACTTACAGACTGGGCATATAAATCCTCCATAGCAGGAAACCTTCCATATTGTACAAATTCTTGAAGATTTTTTCAGTTGATCTCAATTAGGAAAAATCTGACCGGAAAATAAGTTGTTTAAAATATCCTATCTATTTTTACAGTCATAAAGCAAATAGAGCATGACGTTGAAGTGCATCAGATAGATACAAATGATTGTAGGGAGTTTTGTAGCAAAAGAACTGTCACGGCATAAGGATCCTTCTATTTCAACTTGTTTCCCACGCACAAAACTTTTGAAAAGAAATAATAATGAATGATGGCAAAGCATGACAGTTAGAGCAGTGTAATTGTCTATTTTTTTTTTTAATATATTAAATAGGACTTTCCAAAACACAGCCATGAGCAATTGTGAAAGTTTGCTAAAATGCCATGAATTCATCTCCAATCCTGGTATTTCAGTGCCATGGCCACAACATGGCCTCCCCAGCATCCCTCACCTCTCCATCCACTCTTTTTCCTTTGGCCACCTCTTGATTTTGAGGAAATGAATCAGCATCTCTCTTGCAAATTAGAATCTATGTATAAATTCATGGACAATGAATGTGCAATGTTCATATAGTTATCTGGAAAGGCAGCTAGCAGTGCATGATGCATATGTTGGTACATATTCCTATTTGATGTGGACTAAAATGGCAGTGCTTTTTGGTGTGCTGAAATCTCAGAGATGTGTGCTGGTGAGCCACTCTCTTATTTGGAGGGTTCATACTCCCCATCACCAGTAAATATGAGGAAAGTGAAACACTGCTAGGTATATTGGGGGTATTTGTTGTTGCTCTTTATGATATCTCTGGATAATTTCAATGTCTATCAAACTGCTACTTTAATTGATAGGAGAGCATTTCCCCTTCACAATTTGAAGCAAATATAGTAGGTAAAAATTTCTGTATCAATTTGAATGTATTTACCTGTAAGTGGCAAACTTAGTAACTTCATTTATCTGATTTTAATGAAAATGGAAAATGCGCTGCTATATGACTTCAAGAAAAAAGTAAAATATAAGTTATTACTGTTTGATATATGTTCCCCATCCTTTTATAGGATCTATAAGAGAAAGCCATGTTGAAACAGTTTAATGCAATGCCTTTAACTTATCTAAACCACATTCAACTGACTGCACTGGGAAAATTGAATCTTTTCCTCACAATCTTAGTGACATGAAAAATATATAATACGGTAAATGATTAATGCAGTTATAAACTATACCTGAGATAAGATTTAAGTATTCATATTTCTATCATGTTAATACAACACGATAAACCCATGAAGCAAACTTGACCATAGCATTTGTTATTCTGTCCAGTGTTCAATTATTCTTTGTCCAAATACAATTTAGGAGCTTGCTGGAATACATTCTCTGGGTACAAAGCATTATGTGCTACAGTGAGATAATCAAAGCAGTGGTCAGCAACCGTAGACCTCGATCCAGTATATGCAGAGCTGCAAAATAAAAGGGAGCCCAGAACATAACCCCATGCAATTTTTTTTAAATTTTGGTTGTCCAGAATATGTCATTAACACATAAAAACATTATTTTTCCTTGCTTCTAACATTTCACTGAAAGCTTTATATTTTAGGCAAACCTAAATTGACATAATCACAGATGTGCTTAGCAACTACTGAGACAATTTCAAACCACGTTGCTTTAATAACTAACCTCTTCTAATTTCTGCAGTAAGGGTCAAATTCTGCCCATGGGAAACACATGTACAACTCTGAATGATACCAAGAGAAGAAATGAGATCACACTGATGACTGCTTTGATGGGCATTTTGTTAAAAGGATCTTGTGCCTCCATGTAAATAATGGCCAATTGTCCTGCAGACAGGCAGCATGCCTTGCAGGAAAGCACACAGCTGTAAGATGGGGGAAATCTGGGGATCTGTCTCAGCCAGCAGCTCTGCAGTGGGTCACATCGACTTCCCCTTTTGCAAAATGAGTATAAGACTTCATTTTCAAGGGTGCATTTATACCCTTGAATGAAAGGCGAGATAATTTTGAAATAGATCAGATAATTAATGAAGTGATGAAGGTATTTTACAAGTTTAACACAGCTTTGTGCAAGGGGTTGGAGCAGGTGATATCCGGAGGTCCCAGACAATCTAAATTATTCCATGATTCCCTGACTGCTGCCCTTGGTATCACTGGTTTTAAGTACCTGCAGCTCTGAGCTCTTGTTCCACAGCTCCAGCCACCAACTCACCATCCGTGTGCGAGGACAGCCCAGGTGTCTCCCATGCTGTGGTGACCCACTTTAACCCACTGGAGTCTCCTCAGGGCCAGCTGAAATTCCTCTGAGCTCTCTGAAGTGGTGGTGGTTTCTGAGCTGGAGCCAGTAGTAAAAGATAGAGGTACCTTTAAGAGTTACTCAGAAAATAATGCTGAAGATGAGCAGGATTTAACAATGAACTTTTGCTTTTTTTGTCAAAGCTTTCATTGAAAAATTAAATTGCCAGGAGTTCTACTGTTTTATTTGCCCCCCAACTCAGCTGTCAGCTGAAGAGCTTTTGATGAAAACACATTTTTGAAATGAGTACAGAAGCCAGCTGGGACGGCCAGGCAAGGCCCTTTGCTAAGCTAATCTGTCACTGCTAAGGTTTGGATAGGGACACATGCAGGATGATCTGAGCTTTGCCTAGCTTTCAGAATGGGAGGTAAGCTTAATAGCCATATTTTAAATAATACTGCTACACTACATCACATTGCAAATATGCCCTGTAATCAAAAGGGAAAAAAAGCAAGGAGCTGACAGAACTAGAATAGGATAGAATACAATACACCTCTCTGGGTGGAGTTATTTTATTTTCCCAAAAGGAGCCACAAGCTCTTCTTTAATTAAATAGGCCTTAAGAACAGCATCAAAAATGATAAGCAGAAATTAAATACTTCCCACTACTTGTTTAAAATTTGAGTATGCCATAATAATTCTTTATTTCCATGACATTAATTTTATGGGCTTGTTCACTTTCTATTTGATCAGAACTTCTCCATATAATAGCTACCAGCATTTCAAACAAGAAATCATAGATTACTGTATATCTACCAGGATAGTCACTATTGTAGTGGTAATGCTGGTAATGGGACATTTTTATTAAGAATAAAAAATCTGACACGATTTTTGAAATAGCAACAAGACAAGAGGGCATAGACTCAAGCTGCACCCAGGGAGGTTCAGGTTGGACATGAGGAGGAATTTCTTCATGGAAAGGGTGGTTAATCATTGGAGGGGACTGCCCAGGGAGGTGGGGGAGTCCCCATCCCTGGAGGTGTTCACAGAACCACTGGATGTGGCACTCAGTGCTCTGGGCTGGGTGATGACATGAGGATGGTCGAAGGTTTGAGTCAATGATCTCGGTGGCCTTTTCCAGCCCAAATGATTCCATGATTCTGATTGGCCATCCCCAGGAGACAGACCCCATTATTGCTCTGATAAACCACAGTGCCACACACAGCTGTTAATTAGGTATTGATATCAGCATTTGTTTCTATAGACACTGATAGTTGTGGGGTATTTTTGTGTATGTACTTTGATCTATATATGTAAATCTGACCTGCAATAAATATTTCATTTCTTTCAAGCATTCCTGATTTACTTTCATGCCTGTTGCAAAACTTCTAGAAACACAAATGGTTTCCTTTTGTGAGCAAGATGCGTCAAGCGTGTTTCTTTTTGTAACACATTTACATTCCTCAGGTTTTCTACCTTGGTTTGTGCTACTCTTAGTGAGGCAAACCCTTGCATAGAGACTTGACATCCTCACAGCAATCTCAGAACAATTTCAAAACATGCCTATGGTAATCCTATTATCACACAAGCTTGCAACGACAAAATGATCTCAGTGCAAGTCTGCAGTGACCCTCTGGAAGGCAATACCACTCTAATGTGAGATTATACAGGTAAAATGAATTCAGTGAAAACACACACCATGTTTGAATTTCAGTGTAGAGCTCTGTTGAAATGATAAAATCAAGTTCACCTTTACGCTAAATTATGTTTATGTTAAATGCAAGGATAGGATGGAAGGAGCTGTGCCCAAAAGTCTTGCAGCAAGAGTGATGTGATATACGAAGGAGTTCAAGTAGCTCCAAAATGAAAGTCCGACTAATTTTCAGAAGAAAGCTCAAGAAAATTGTTAAGTGGGGTCAGTCTAGGGGGTGCAATGGTAACTCTGCTGACACCAGCAGCTGCCCAGGTACTCATGCAGTGAGTGAGCCCAACACCTCTGCTCTGCTACCCCGTCGTGTCACCTCCTGCCTGTGGGCACCGTCCCCAGCAGCTGTGAATCCTAAGCCACTTTAAGCCCTCCACCAACACATTCATGATTACTTTATCACGCCTTCCAACACTCAAAAGGGCAAAGCAAAATCAGCACTGAATTCATTAATTTACTAATTAAAAAGAGAGGAGAGGAACACATGAGCAACCTCTGGAAATGGTTGTGCAGAAGCACACACTCCATAAAACTCTGCAGCCCTCACCTCACCCTGAGAGAGCAGAGCAGATCCAAAGGCTGGGGCCCCATTCAGTGACTTTGGGCAAGGATGCAGTGATCTTTCCTCAGCGAAACAGAAATGCTTCCCTAGGCCTAATTTAGACTTTTATCTAGCTTACCACAGTTATCATTGTACCCCCAGCACACAGTACATTACCAGGGGCAGCCGGGCACTGCTGGGGCCAGAGGAGATTTTGCTGGGCTGTCTTGCAGCGTGACTGGGTGAGACAGGTCCCCTGGCCAGTGCCCCCAGAGAGCCACCTCAGCTTCTGGAGGCACGCTGCCAGATGTGTGGGAAACACGAGGGCATGGTGCAATATTTTGGCCAGTGACGGGGGGAATCAATCTCCCCCAGCATTAAGAATGTAAAGTCAGGTATGCAGCCTGCACTAGTGGCTAAGCTACATCTTTTTTTTTATCATCAGTGGAGACTATAAATCCAATTCATTTGACCAATGCTAAGACTCTGTCTTAACACAAACTGCCCTGTTTCACTCCACTGACTTTAAAGGGTAACTAGCTCAGACTTAATTGTCTAACTTTTAGACATCAGAGTCAAGGAAGATTAATATTATCTACCCAATATTCCATGGATGTCAAACTAAAATGAGCAAAAAATAAAGAGAGACTAGTCAAACTATTTTCCCTTTTGATAATTAGGAACTGCAAGATGTTTACTTACAGAATATGCCTTTCAGAAATAACTTCAATAAATCTGTGAAGCTGTCAACTATTGCAGATGTTTTGTATCTACATCTGCAGGGATTTCATAACACTTATTAAAAACCTTCACACAACTAGCTTGGGAAAAGCCCTTCTGGATGAAAAGGTGGTTTCCAGGGATAGCCTCTTCTCCTCAAGATTTTCGACTACATTTTGGTTCGAAAGTTATGATTTTTCTGCTTTGAAGCTGAGCTGCCTATGCAGTCTTGAAGTAAAGAGAGAGGGAGAGTCCATCAACTTTAATTCTATAACTAAGAATTATCTGGCATTGATGGGCACATTCGATGAACCATTATAAGTTGCCCACAATCTGTCTGAAAGGTAGAAGTTGTCTGAAAGACTCCAGGAGAGTTCCTTGTGGGTGCTGTCCTTCCCTCTCAAGAAAAGATGATCTGGATGTATTCAAGGAGCATGGCTTGAGAGAGATCCAAGTTCGTTAAGGACAGGCCAAGCAAAGTCCAAGTTCCTCACATCCAAATGATTTTCCCAGCCTACCAACACAGAGCAGTAAGAGAAAATCAAGGACAGCTTTCCTATATTATTGCTTTCACAAGTGTCTCAAAGTGATTGACAGCGTTCATATTCTCATTATGGCATCTGCAGATAATGAGGTACCTAGGCACAGGAATATCCACTGCTTGAGCATGCCAGGAATATTATCACTGACGTTTGAGCAAAAACATTGCAATTCCAGACAATACCTCTACATCTTCGAAACGTCAAAACACAGCCAGATGCTGGAGCCATGGCTGCTGAAATCACATGGGTTAGCTGGTATATCTTGAAAGAATTATTATAAATGTAAGGTATCTATTTAGCTAGTCAGCTAAATAGTGGGTTTTAATTCTGGAGATAAGAGTAGGCTCCCCCCAGAATTTAAAGACTCTCTCCCCTTCCTCCTTTAGAAATCTCTGTAATTTTCTATAAACAAGGCTCAAAAGCTGTCTCAAATTCTGTGAGAAAGACTTTCCTGAGTCAAGGGAGTCTTATGTCTTATGTTTCTAAGCTAAATGGCAGCTACAACAACTCTCTCCAAGGGAAGGCAGGTATGGTGCAGTCCCAGACAGCTGAGATGGTCCTGCACCAACGGCTCAAGGCTCATTCTGCCACCATCCTACTGGAGTGTGGCTTTTGGCATGTGACTTTGCCCCAGCAGTGCTCTCCTGCACATCACCTGGTCAGCTGCCAGCCTCCAAGCCACATGTGCTTCACCCGAGGCCGAGCTGGAAGGGGAGGGCAGGCAGGCAGACAGACTGACCAGGCACAAGCACACATGCCCATGAACTGCAGGATGTGGCTACAGTTTCTGAACACGGTAAGGTGCAGAACAACATTTGAAATCTAGAAATTAGGCACAGAAACTCCTTTAAAATTCTGTTCCTAGAAGGCGTGGAGGTCACATCTAGGAAATACAGTGCTGCCAGCATCAACAGGGTTGCTCCAGCTGTGCCGAGCAGAGCACGGGGCACTGAGTGAGCAAGCTGCTGCAGCCTGCCTCGGGGAAAATGCTCTGAATGCATAACAGAGCCATGCTGGAAATGCACACCTTCTGTGCTTCTGTCCTCCCTCTCTTTGCAGCTGTCTGTAGGGGTGGAGAGGGCACTGCCAACACCGACTGCTCCCTCACCCTTGACTTGTGTGAGATGCTGATGCTGGAACATGTGCCTTAACCAACTACACCTTCCCCATTGTCACTCAGTGTTTTTATTGCCTTGGAACGACTTTTGAACACAGGTCTTTGAGCACAGGTCTGGCACACATGGCCTTAGGATAGGAAGCAGGCACTGGGTTTTCTTAGGAGGAACAGCTGCCCTTAGCCTGAAAGCAAGCAAGCAGGTGTTTGCACACATAACAGAAAGGATGTCTCGGCACATCTTTGTAACGTCTGTGGGTGTTACAGCTGCCTTTTTCCCCTACCACGCTTCTGCTGTTTGACCCTTGTCCCAGCTAAATGCACAGAACATGTTAGGTGCAAACTAATATTCTCAGTCCTGCTGCTGCAATACCCAGTGACCCACAACAGCCTTGTAGTCACGCAGCCTGCGTGGGGACGCGTGTGAGCAAACACACAGAGATTTGCAGAATCTTCTTTCAAAACTAGACAGCTCTGTGTAGGGTCAATACAGCACTCAGTGTTACACCTTTCTTCTAAAGAAATTGTTTCTCCAGCGGATATCAAAACTTCAGTCCAATGCCCTATAAAGGTGAAATGCTTAAAAAAAATCACTGTGGCTAAAGAGAAGTTAGTAAAAGAGCTGAAACTGCTCTCTATTCTTCTGCATTATCCATAAGCTAAACTGCAGCAGGTGTACTGAAATGAAAATGTACACTAGTACATTGGATTAGGGTTTGTACTCATTTAAAAGACTTCTTACAAAAAAGTCCGTAATAAAAACTCTAAACCTTTCTTAGATAATAATCCAAAAGAATCTCACAGCAATAGGTTGTTAAATCCCCCTCATATTGGATGCCAATATTTCTAAGGGGTTTTTGTGCCAAAAAATCTGAAAAAAAAATCACAGTGTCCTAGATGAAAATTACAGAAGGATTTACAATGTTTAGGAAAACAAAGCAATGTGCTACGGCAGGTCAGCCAACATCCTGAAGTGTAGTCTTTTGCTAAATACTGAATAAACCCTCTTTAATTATGACAAGAGGAAGGTCTGATGGTTGAAATGGGAGAAGTTTCAGTTCCCTGTGTCACTCTGCCGCAGCCTCCGAGTGTGACTTTGGTCATGCCACTGACCCCCCATTTCCCATCTGCAAAATGGAAATGTGACTCCCTTCACACTCTCCTGGCCCAGCTGCTCTAATGAGGCAGCAGCTCTGCACCTTCTGCTCAAAGCTCACATGTTGGTGAGGCCTCCATGCCTGTCTGTAACGCAGGCAATAACTGGTGAAATGAGGGAGTCATTTTTTCCAGAATTACAGGAGAATTCAGTCAAACAAATATCAGAAGCCTTAATCAATTAAATTTCTAGCACCAGCCTGGAAACACACTATACTTCTGTTAGAAACTGGTCTACCTAATGAAAATAATAAATCCTACATTTTGATGAGGGCTCTCTCTTTTTTTCACCACATGCCTATAGATTTCTTATGCTTTGCCACCGAGCACCACACTAAATGTTGAGCCCTTTCTTCAGGTTGTAGCTAAAGGGGAAGAAAATAATGATGTCTCCTAATGACAGCTGTCGAAGGGATTTGTGGGAATCAAAAAGCTTTCTGGAGAACCCAGTGTACAAA
This sequence comes from Melanocharis versteri, assembly GCA_013397845.1. NCBI lineage: Eukaryota > Metazoa > Chordata > Aves > Passeriformes > Melanocharitidae > Melanocharis > Melanocharis versteri. Next base: position 179,106 of record VZTG01008972.1, on the reverse strand, counting down.
ATGTTAGACCCAGTTGTCATTAATTCTGCCTGGCCCAGTCACTCCCTCCTGCACCAGGAGCCCACTCCTGTGCTGGCTGATGTGAAGGCAGTGTGGGACAGTCAGTGAGAGAGAACAGGGCAGCTGCAAACCAAAATCACCCTGGGGAGGGTTACAACTAGATAAAGTTTTCAACAATAAGATTCCAGAGACTGCTGACTGGAGAAAAGCTCAATATTTTAGTCTCAGTACAAATTTGCTTCAATCTTATACAACTCCCATGCAGCAGCATCCACAGCTGCATGCTGTAAACAACAAACAAATCTATTTCCATCAGCCCTGCTGATGCTATGAGAAAAGTGCCTGAGCATAAGACATGCACAGATGTAGAGTCTCACCTGAGCCTAGTGCTGCCCTCCATTTGGCCCCTCTAACTTAATATCGTTGTTACAAAGCTATTGGTCTCCTGGTAGCGAGCTGGCTCAATGCAGAGCCTCTTCTTCCAGCTAATCTGACAACTCCGATCCAAGAAGCATCAAGGGCCCAATTAAGAAGACACATCTTATCAAGGAGCTTATTTTGCATAACAGAATACAAATGACGAATAAAAATTTAATGTTTAATAACTTAGTACAAAGAGGGCTGTTGATATAGAATGCCTGGAATTTTTATGGCGGCTGTCAGACTTGTGATAAAACTGTTATATAGGAACACTTGGCAAAAAACAGCGTAGAATTTTTCAGTAATGGTGTGTGCATGATATTGCATTAATTCTTGATAGGAAAGTAACTGTAAGCCTGGGAATCAGCCAGTTTGAGTTTCACTGTAAGATGATTTTTTTTCTTCTTTTGAAGGACATCTAAATACATTTTAATGAAGAGTTAGCTGAAAGGATAGTCGGTACTTCATAAATGCATTTGTGTGTTTGCTGAAGTCCAGAAATTATAGGCAAATCATCATAATCCCTCTGGGTTGAGAGTAACTTTGTCAGATTCAGTGATGTGGCTGCAGTTTGCTGGTACCCATCACTAATGGCTGGAAGGCAGGAAGCTAAAGAGGAAGGAGAGGTTATCTCCAAGGTTTGCCCTTGCTGAATAGGGGCATTTCTTCGATTGACTTACACCGTACGGGAGAGTTGAGCACTGATGCAGCTCTTTCCTGACTTTGAAGATCAGAATCTGGAGGAAGGCTTGACTTGCCTTTGTTCCTACAGTTGCAATTTATACGTTAGGAGTCCTCCACGATAATGAAAAAGAATAATTTTATGCTTTAGGTTTCGATACAGAAATCAGTTCTTCAAACAGCAGGTATGCACTGTATTATCCAAGAACTATTGCAATCGCTGTAACTACCACGTTCTCTAAATATATCAACACTAATCAGGAAAAAAAGGATGCTCAGATTTTCTTTCAAACGTTTTCAGAAAGCTGATGTTTGAGATTGAAATGCTTACATCACATTCTGATGAATTTGCCATATACCTTAAGCCTTAAGTTAAAAAAAATATTAAAAATCTAAATATCTTAGTGTAGCAATTAAGTAATCTTTACCAGTACACTTAAAATAAAGTGTCCATTAAATAATGCTAAACTAATGCTGAATTAGAGTGGAACTCTTCTAGAAAAGTAGGTATCACATCTATATGAACTCTAAATGAATTCCTTATTCATTCGATTCTATTGTATTAGTGTTATTGCAATGAATACTAAATGAATTCCTAATGATTGGATACTTAAAATAAAGTGTTACCCCTTTACAATAGTCATCAAACTTTAAGGACAAACTGAGATTAAAAAAAAATTATGTACTGATGGGAAAAAAAGGTTGAACCGTATAGTTCAGAATATTGAAAGGTATAATTTATCTGATGATGCTAATATTCAGATGCAGTCTTATATTAGAATTAATACTACAGGAGTGGACCCTTATACAGAGGATTTGTTGCAGAAATAAAATCTATCAGTAACAGTTTCATTGTTCCATCATTACGAACTCATTTGGTATTCACTGTAATAGCACTGATCGTAATGAATTTGTTTGATATTCATGTGGCTCTCACATGCATTAACATAGGCTTTCTGTTGTAATTCAACATCCAACAAGCATTAGTTAATGCAGACTTTGGATTAGGCATGGCCCAGCGTTCCACAACTGGAGTTTCTTTTCAGTTTATAAGCAGTTAAAGGACATTTTAATTTCTGGGTCTTTTTTTTCTTAATCTGATACAGTATTTTTAATGTGGAAAGCCTCCTGAAACGTCCCACACTGCCTTTTCATATGAACATAGGTGTGTGCCATCTTCTATCTCAGGCCACAAGCCAGAAAGGCAGAATTTTATCACCCAGGCACATTACCTCATTATCCCCTTGGCAATAGTGGCTTTGGCACAGCCTGGAGCTGGCAAGGTACTAAGGGAGCAAGAAATCCTGACTCTTAATATTAAACAGGTCTTTTTTTTTCCCCTCTAGGTTCAGAAATGCCAATAGTTCCCCAGTATTGGATAATATTTATTTGGCAAAATGAACTCCTGCCCTTGCAGTATCTTCCTCAGAGGAAATAACTCCGTGGCAAAAAGCAGGGCAAATCTTTGGAAAGTTTTCATAAGGGAGGGAACTCAGCCAGGTTTTCAGCAGGTTTGACTCACTGGAAAATTTTCAGGCATTCCTCAGTCAAAGCTTGACGAATGCAGGCTCTGGTGTGATTCAGCCTCCGTCGGGGTGTTAGACTCCGTTTCCCCATTGTGCCTCATGGTAATTATTCCTATTATATCTTCAAGAGATTATAGATGAGCGATAGATGAACAGCAATGACTATTAACAAGAATTATAGCAATCTTTATGCAGAAGTGTTCAAAACACCAGGGGCCACACGCTCAGGTAATACACATGGATTTAGATCATGTAATCAATTCGACTGCAGTAATTGGTAACATGAAATTACAGAGTCAGGTGACCTGCTGATGCTATCAGCACTGCTGCTGCAACCCAAAGGGTTTTCAAAATCCTGTCCCCATTTTGTTTCAGTGAGATTAAAAGAAGGTTTTCCTTTGGTTTTCCTGGTTGTTTCACACAATGAATCTCTTCCTCTCACACAACCCCACTTTCTCCCACAGCCTCCAACTACAAGGTTGAGCCTCAGCCCTCCTTGGCACAGGGGGCTCTTTTCATCTCCCTGGAGCACTGGAGGTGTGTGGAGACCAGGAGGGCTCCAGATAGATCCACTGGCTCCCAGAAAGCTGACAGGAGAGCCATACCCTCCTTAAACTACCCTGTAAGGCTGACCTTGTGCTCTGGGGAAGGTCAGGTCCCCACTGCTCTCTTGCAGAAGCAGAGCTGGGTCTGTATCCAGCTCCTCGCCTCACTCCTTCCTGCAGGACATCAGCAGAGACCATGGCTGTCCAACCCAGAGGTGGAGCAGCTGTTTGGGATGGCTGTGCCAGATGCCCAGAGCGGACCAGTAGAACTGAAACTGGGAGGGCAATTGGGAAAACGAGTGCATTAAGTACAGCCAGGGGTGGGTTGGGATGCTCCGTGCCTGGCAGGACACAGCCCTCTCTGGCTGTGAGGGTGGGGGGACAGGGAGAGAGGAGAAGCAGCCCTTCACCAGGAGGGAAAGGCTGGACAATAAGGAAGGCCTGCCCTGAGGGAGTTGTTGGAGGTGGTGTTTCCAGCCTTGTTATTTCCAAAGCAGATGCCCCAGCGATGGACTGCCCTGAGCAGCAGTGGCTGTGAGGGGCCTCTGTCCCCACCATTTAGCTTCCCTTTCGACTTGCAGACAGAGCAGAATTTGTCAGAGCTCTTGGAGGCCCTGATAGATGTAAACACTGTTTAATTAATTTGATTTATGGTATAATTGCACCACTGTTCTTGAGGGTTTAGGAGAATTCCAATTCCAATGCATCTTCCTAAAAGGGATTTCAGGTAAAACTTTGTCAGGGGAGGCAGTGCTGCCCTAGCCAGTGCAAGAGGTGTGTCTGCAAAGAATGCAGCATCCCGCATGCCGCCCATCCAACTGCAGGCTCCTCCATTTGAGCACAGATATTTGGAGGCAAAATTATTCCTCTTCTACCTACAAATGTTGTTTAACACAAATTCGAGGCTCAGCTGTGCTAGAAAATACACATTTGGGGTTTTTTTTGTACCAAGGTTGTGTTTAGGAAAGAGAGCACAGGACTATGAAAAACATGTATTTTCCCTTTCTTCTTTTTATTTGCCTCACTTAAAAATTATCTGGTTAAGTTCTTTCTGAGCTAATACCAAAGGATATGATTTTTCTTCTTGAGCTTCTAAGGAAAACCTATTTTCTGGATTTTTAGTATAAGGTATGCTTATAATTAGCTGATATATACGAATTAATGTCTTGTGGTATAGAAACACAGAGAAAGGATGTAAGTAACCAGCTAGTTTATACCATGTTTCATGACCAAGCACAACATTTGGCTGCATTTAATGGAAAAAATGGTGGGGAGTGTTGCCTGGCCACTGCAGGATACCTGTGATAATGTACTTGCATCACAGTGAAACTAAAGCAAACGTATGTCATTGCAGTGTGTGCCGTAACACCTGGGCACAATAGAATGAATTCATGGACTGTGAACCCATAAATCTTCATTTCCTAGTTTTGTGGGTTTGTCAGGCCTTTAAAGTTATTTAACACGCTTTTTGCGGTGATAGATAGGTACTGAGAGTGTTATAAATACTAACTTGTGTCTGAAAGTTGGGCTGTGAAGCTATCACCCAGGCTTATGGTGTCTGTGATTTTATATCCAGCTAACAAGTCACTTTCATGGGTCGGGACATCATCTGGAGTCTATGAATGTGTAAGAACCAACAGTTACTGTATATATGTTAGGTGCTGTTTGATACATATATACAGCATTTCTTTTAGGGAGAAAAAAAAAAAAAAAGGGCAAAAAAGCATAGCAAGAGTTTTCCTTGCTTTAGTTTTAAAAAATAAAGATCATAGACCTTACTAGTGTCTGGTCTATCAGGAATTCATAATGAAAATGAATGTTCATTTTTTCTTTAAAAGTGTCTCAAGCTAAATGATACTGACGCTTTCAATTTTTAACATCATAATCAATAAAGGCTGCTTATGCACACTTTGCAAAACCATCAGTTTAGAAGTTTGAAAAAAAAATCTGCATATGGCTGCAGCTTGCTGACTGCAAAGCTCTAGCACTAAATCTTCTGAGTTAAAGTTTTACTGGTGTGTTATGAGTAAAAATGCCTTGTCAGCCATCTGCCAGTTTTTCTCCTAACATCCATATTTTCAACCCTTGCTAAACATTGGGAGCATTTGGCCACAAGAGGCCAGCTCTACAATTAAACAGCCGAGTTCTGCAGCAGAAGCAAGGGCATGTCAAAATAGAACTGTCTGTTATTAATTTTAAAAGTCCATAAAGGAAAGCTATGACCCTGTCAGGGTGATGGACTGGTAGTTAAATGTATTATAAACTGTTAACTCTCAGAGACACAAAAGAAAAGGAAAAGAAAAACAATGCAGCAGTGTCAAAAGCTTCAATAAATGCTAATCATGGCAGATTAATCAGCCTCTAATTCCACTGATCCAAAAAGGTTAGAGTGTCAATTGTGTGAAATTAGCTCTTTCTCATGTGTCCCTTTGCATTTGGAGAATCTGTCTGTTCATTTGCATCTTTTGCCAATGTTTACGAAGAATTCAGTTCATTAGCTCTTAAACATAAAATCAGACACTGGAAGGGGGATTCATCGCCTTTTTCTGCTTAAAGTAGTACTTAAAGCAAATAGCATTGCTACAGTGTACATTTATAGATTCTATCAAGCAGCATTAATTACTGTATATCTCATATCCAGAAACCTCCTTTTCATAGGAGAGGTTTCATGTGAAGTGTTCTATTTAGTCTTGTAAGGAGGGCTTTTTTGATGGCTTAAGATAAAATGTTTAATCATAAGCTTGAAATGGCAAACCAGAGCTGCTAGACCTTAGTAGAGTACATGCTACAAAGGGCTCCCAGAAGTGTGTGCACTATCTGCTTTGGGAAATACCTGCTCTAACCTGCGTTTGAAAATCCTGCAGCTTGCCAAAGAGAATGGCAGTTCAAATGAACGACTATGCAGAACACAAGAAAGCCCGAGGAAGGATTGCTTAATGGCAAATAAAGCAGGAGATGAGAAGATGTATTAGCTGGCACTGTTTGAAGTGTTCTGACTGAACTCGGGACCAGACAGGACTCACCTGCTTTCCTGACCAAGCCGGCGTCCAGGCAGGATTCATTCATCATCTGATGAGCTTTACTGCTGGGCTGAGTTTTGAGGCCTCACACTGCTAGGGCTCAAGTTACTTGGGGAGTGCCTCAGAGCTAAGAAATGCAAGAATGGAGACTAATTTCATAACATACCTGAAACTTTCACCAACTATGGCTTCCCCTTTTAGGGAAATGTGCATGGTCAGCTAAGGGCAGCCTTAAAGGAATACATGCACCTGCTCTCCGAATGCTTACATTGCCTGCATTGCCTAGATTGGGATGAAATTTGTTTCTCCTTCCCCTGGAGTAAAAAAAAAATCATATATATTTCTTGTCCACAACAAACAGATCTTGTGATTTAACAGAAATCTAGAAATTTCCCAGCTGTTTGCTTCCCTGCACTTCCTGGATGAAGCATTCCTGAATTCACATTCAGCTCTCTGCCAGAATCCTACCCGGAATTTTCCCAGACATTGACAGGAGTGTGTAGGAGATCTGCTCATCTCCCAGCTGTCCTTTTCGGGCTGGTCTCCCTGGGTGGGTCGGGGCTTCCTCCTCAGGGGAGCACCCAGGGAAGGTCTCCATGCCTCCTGCCCAAAGAAGAGAAGCAAAGGGCTACTCATACCACCTTTCCACGGGAAGGGGCCCTGACTGTGAAATCCCACAGCAGCTGGGGGTCGACACCGATCTCTGCAATAAGTGCAAGGCATTGCCTTTGGCTTGGCCCTCTCTGACATAAAGACATAGTATTGTACCTATTTATTATTAAAAACTTTCAAAGCGAAACACTCCCTCAGCAGATGCATTGTGGAAGAGGATGAGAGAACAAACAGGAGCCAGAAGTTTGCCCTGTTCCTCCGTGAACTGCTGAGTGGAGCTGAGCTGCGTGGGAGAAGGGTCCCTGCAGAGACAGCAGCTACGTGAGGGGCTGTGGGGTTTTCCAGCCCCACACTATCACAGGGGCACACTGAGCATCTCTCTCACCTCAAATAGCACTGCTTTGTTTAGCCTCACAAAAAACCTAGCTGTTTTTTCAGGGCTCAGCCCATTCTCTGGATTTTGGCAAACCTTAGGGCATTTATCCCGAGGAGAAATAGGGTAAAGTACCTATTTGTATGAAGACTCACATCACCATGGGCAGCGAAGGACTCCTCCCTTAAAATGCCCTGGTTTGTTTAAGGATAATTTGGATATCTGTATACCATGCTTCAGTGCAATATTTAAGTCTGGGGTTTGGTCAAAGGCTCTTTATTGGGGTTTCATATGTTTGCTTCCTGTTGGTTCCAAGTTTAAATACCACATTTTCCTAAGAAACACTCTTGATTTGAGGTAAGTTTTACTCTTGGACACAGCCCAAAAAATTAAAACTTATTGAGAGAGACCTTTTCTGGAAGAGAAAACATAGTTAGATATCTTCCCTAAAAGAAGAAAAGCACTGCATGGCTCTAATTTTAAAGAATGACCCATGAGGAATCTAACTTAAAATATGAAAATATAATATGAAGTTTAAAAGGTAATTATGAGGCAGTAAAACAGAAAGCCACAAAAAATATTTTAAAGAGAATGTAAAGTATATATGGCACAGTGCAATGGATGGACTGTCAGCAGTATTTCTTTGTGTGTGTATCTTTTGTATTGCAGTGAACTGTGCAACAGCAAGATTTGAATATTCTGAATCTGCCATCTCCCTCTTCTGTCAATCAGATCCTTCCAATTTTGAACATGCCAGGATGAACTATGTTGACTTCTTTGGCACAAGAAAGCGAATCCAGTGAAATTCATATATTCAATGGTTTCATGAAAATGAGAAAAGTCTGTCTATTTGCTAGAACAGCTTTGGGCTAGTTTTGAATGGCTGCATTTCATCTCTGCATTTTCCCTCCCCACAACTGTTATGATGTGAAAAGTGCCCAAGGCCAGGGGCTTGTAGGCCCAAGTCCACTGAAATTAATTGTAATTGGGAAAAAGGGCCTTTTGCCTAAGCCAGTCATATTATACTCTCCCACCTGACCACTTCTTTTCCATTGATGGATATAGTTTACTCTACCACATCATTTCTTTTTTAGTGAAACTAATTTAATGCCACCCAAAAATATATCAGACAGCTTCTGGCACCTATTTCTGTCTCGGAAGCATTCTAAATGTTCAGGTATACAGAAAGTTCTGCAGCTTACAATTGCTCTTGCTTCTGCAAAGTTTTTGCTTTAATGATAGCGATAGACAAATTTAAATCCTTCTCTTTTGGACAGAATAGAGTGGATATTTTCCTACTGCAGGTGTGCCACCACCTCCCTGTGCTCCACAGTGTGACTGTGTGCAGGTTTCAGAGGGCAGAAGACTCCTGCAATTCCAGCCATTTTCCCTGGCATTCCACCATATGATGTAGTCACGAGACTAACCAAAGAAAAGTGGAGTTACCACTGCACAATTACATGTTCACACTCTAAATTTAAGCCTCCCAAAAGTTTTCTTCTGGCTGGATTAACAGGGGTGGTCTTTGCCCTGTTAAGAAACAGAAAAGCTCAGCTCCATTTCTCAAAAGTACTAATGCTGAGCTCAGATTGGCTGAGCTAAATGCTAAATTGCCCCAGCTAAATGCAGTCTCACAGATAATTCATCCTTCTCAACGCTCTCAAGCAGATTATCCTGGAAAGAGTAAAACACTGATTTGATAAACCTAGAGTTAGGAGACACGTTTTGAACTGTTGTACTGGAGGTTGGCAATAAAACTTGAAATTTCTAGTTTCAGTCCCTGATTGGTTTTTGGATTTGCCAAAGTGATTTTTAAAGTCTTAAGACTTTTTAGAAATTCAGGCTGAAGTGGTATGGAGCCCAGTCTATATCTGCAAAGAGTCTCTCCAAAACACACTTGGGTGCTGCAGGAAGTGGGGAGAGTGATTCAAGAGGCCTCACGTTTCTTTCATAGGCCAATATGACCAAGCATGGTATGAAGGGAGGAACTTTATTGCTAATGGAATAAGCCTTCAGATAAGATGTAAACCAGAGTTCCTGGTGGTTTTCTCTGTGCAGCAGCCTTCTGGATACTCTCCAGCTCTTCTCTGTCTACCTACGCTCCCAACTGCCTAAGACAGTGTTTATTTCCTGCTCAGAACTGTTCAGTAGCTTTCTTGCTCACTATTAAAAGAGCAGCTGCACGGTAGCAGTGGGTGAAGAGAGCTTCTACCTCTCAAAGGCCGTCATTAAACTAAGTTAGTTAAAATTTATAAATACACATTAAGCCCAAGAACATCTTTTAAGAGGCAGAGATGCAAGGGAAAATGACGAAGTGAACAACCTGAGTGACAGCCACTGGAAACATTTTGTTACCCAGACATGGACTCTGACCTCCTTTACTGTGTGCCTTAAGCATTTGCATTCATGGTACAGAGTGGCTGCAAATCCTTATTCAAATGGTAACATTTGTGCCCAGTTTGGCCAATGAAATGGATCAAGGTCAGGATAAATGGCACCAGCCCCCTGTCAGGGGCAGTGACTGTTGCCCTGCCCTTTGCAGCAGGGAACAGTCCAGTCCAACCCAACTATGACCCCCTCCTCTTCCCTCTCCTGCACACGTTTGAGCAGATTGATATCGGAGAGGCTCAGACCTAAATCTGTATGCAGATATTGTTCCTGGACCCTCTTTCTAAACCAAACCTTGCCTGGATATCTCAAATTCTATTCTGAATTTGGAAGTTAGGCAGACCATCGTTTAAATTAGAGGCTTAATCTTAGATTTCCCATGTTTCTCTCCCCTTATCTACTACAAAATACTGCAATAAGAGAAGAAAAACTCCCAGAAAACCTCCTCTTTTCACAGATGAGGAACAGCAAATCATAAGCAGGTTCTTTGAATACTCAAGTATATGATTATATATTTCACTGTCAACTAAAACCCCAGGAATAGGAAAATACAACTGCGAAAATACTGCCTGTAATGAGAGGACTTGGTTGTCACATTTGGTACGATATAATTTATCTTTTATCTGGTATTAGTGAATAATATCACTTTGCCATTCACTGCAGAGTGTTTACCTTAGAAATCCACACAAACTTTCCTTAATATTAAATTCTGCTTAAAGAAAGCTATCTTTTCTGGATGTCATATGCTTCCAATAATATATGGAATCTCCTCTGAGTTCCACTGGCTTTTCTTTCCTGAAATCTGCAAAATTCTCAGAAAAATATCTTCACTTGATTCTATCCCGGTGAAGCTATGTTGACTTATGCTAGCAAAATATCTCAGTTCATCTGTTTTCTGTTGTTTCATTACCTTCCCACCTTCCTGAAAGGGCTATTTCTTTGTCTGGGTTATTTGTCCCCTAGCCAGAAGGTGCTGCCTTATAAAGGGGGTGGTTTTTTTACATCAAACTCGGTGCTGGATGATTTCTTTCTTTGTCTGCAGCCATAACATCCCCTTGTTCACACAGAAATAAAAAACCACAAAGGGTATGGATTATGCGATGCATTTCCTGCAGAATTTAATAATCACAGTAAAACACTGGCATATATTGCTGTCTACTTACAAATCTCTGTTTTCTGTAGAAATTACAGCTTACTATTTAAGTCACCTGAATAACCTGCTTCATACATCTGAACAACACAATAAAGCAGCTCGTCCAGACTACATGAATATCCTCTAGTGAACTGGACATGAGGTCCAGATTCTGCTCTATGTTTCACTAATGCCAGTCTCAAGTACAGACTTATTTACAAATGGAATCAAATGAGGCATGATTCATTCTCCTAAAATAATTAAACCTGGCTGTTCACAAACGCCCTCACAGTGAGCAACACTTCCCAGGTCTTGTCTCTCCCCGCTCCCCATCGGCAGGGCCCAGCACACACCCTCATGCCCTCCCATCCTCAGGCAGAAAATGTCACTGCAGCAATTGCAGCAATAGCTTTCCTGGGAAAGGAGCATTTGGGAAGTATTTCGTGTATTTCTGACTGTCTTCCAGTGCAGTTGAGCAGCTGGAGGACAGGGACAGAGCTGGAGTGAAGGGTGGGAAAACAGCTGTCCCATGAACGCTGAGTTATCAGAATATGCAGGGCAGTGTCCTGCACAGCAGGCCCTGATCCTGGTCCTTGGCTCATGATTTATTTAAACAGGACTAATTGCATGTTCCACACTCTAAGAACCATGGACAAATGGCAGCTGACAAGTACTTGAGAAACCTGGTTTGGGTAGGTACTGGTTCAGTCTCTGCTCCTGTCAGCTGGAGAGGATGTTTGAATTACCTGATTGGAAAATAAAGGTGTTGAAAAAAATATTTTTTTTCCTCTGTTTCTTTTAGAAACAAACAAACAAACGAACAAACAAAACAACAAGGAAAACTGAACATTTGACAATCTACAGATTTCTTTTTATAAAACAAATAATAAAAATGAAGCTTTTTAGCTTTGTGAAGATGATTACCAAGAAACTCCAACAATGCAGTGCAGTTATGTACTTGTTGGAAACCTGCATTCTTATTATGAAGCTCTTCCCATAGAAGCAGTGAAATTAAAATTATTTTTGAAGCCTAACCTAGAACATCAAAAGCTACTCAGAGTTCAAGTGCACAATATGATTCCCACTGGGAAGAGGGATTCATTTACAGATGCTGAGTGATTTTTGTGACAGTAGAACAGACATTTATTTCCATAGAAGAGAGGTCCAATCCTAAAGCATGGACTATTAGTATCTGGCTGTGGGTTACTCGCTGAAAAGTTATTGATCTTCAGTGAGAATAAGCCAAACACTGGTTTTGTTTTCACATCCCCACGTTCTCTCAGCAGGGTCTGAGCTGTGCTCTGAGCTGGGCTGCGTTGTTGGTGCCCTGGATGGGTCTGTGTGTGGGTATAATATTATTATTATTATTATTATTATTATTATTATTATTATTATTATTATTATTATTATTATTTTTATTTTTACTACGTTTTCTCTTAAGCTTTTTATTAGCTCAGTGATATTTTCCAAAGATGACTTTGATTCCCTTAATGGCTCTTTGGAAAAAAAAAAATCTAGCTAATATTTAGTAATTCCCCAGTTTCCCCCAAATACACATTGAAACTATAAAGTGTTTCTAAATATCCTGAGAATTGTCTAAATAGATTTTGTAAAATTCCCATAACCTTTCACTAACCACCAAGCCCATATTATCTAAAGAGGCTTCCAGGGAGGTGTTTGTAGGTAATTACCCAAGAATTAATCATAGGATCAACATAAAAGGCAAAATATAATAAATAATCAAGTTCTTACATATGCAAATCATTGTGAGGTATGTTACCAATTTTCATAGAGGGGCCACTGTCAGAAATGCAATTTCATCTATCCAATTAGCAGGTTTTGCTGCATTATAAATCTGTCACTGCTTTCTTTGCACCAAACAGCTGCTTATGCGAGTAACTGTGTGAAACTCCATTAAAAACCACAGCTCTGTATAAAGGCAGGTTAGAAAAAAATAAATTCCCAGTAAAGCTGCATTAGGTCTGGAAGGCTGTGGCCAAGAAGCAGTTAAAATTATTAGGAAGGGAATTCCATCATGCTATTAATGTCCTACAATTCAGCTGTGACTGTGTTCTGTTCACTTGGTTTTCCTCTTCAAGTGCTGCTCTGTTTTTAAAGCTGCTTTGAAGGAATGCTCTCCAGTGGACTGCCGCCTGTCACTGCTCCCTGTCATGTGTCCGATAATTAAAATCTGACTGATTTACTGACTGGCATCAACCATCACAGCTCAAGAGTTAGAAGATGTTCATCCTTCCCAAGGCTAAATTTACTTGGTGAAAAGGGGCCGCTTGCTTCCAGCCTGAGCTGTCATTCAGCTGCCGTGGAAACCATAAAGATAGCTAACAGAGCCCCAGCCAGCAGTCTTTAGTTTATTTTATTCTAATATTTATTGCCACCCAGAAAATGAACATAATACAGACAAGTTAGTGAGAGCACTGCACTAGTGATTTGTGAGGCTGGTGTGGAGTGAGAGCAAAACAGTCCTGCAGTATTAAAATAAAATAGAACAGCGGTGTTTCCCAAAAGTATGGCAGGGCTGTAGCTGTGTTTATTTTAACCCTAATGGGGTACAATTTATTATTACATTTTAAGTAGATGCTCTCTTGGAGAAGGCTGGTTGGGTTGGATTTTTTTTTCCCTTTTTATTTTTTTCCTAAGTGCAGACTGCTCAGGAAGTGGAGGAAAAAAAAAAAAAAAGAATAAAAAAGGGAAGGAAAGGAATATCATGTCATCTTGTGTGAATGATCTAGCAGTATTAATGGAGCCTCCAGGATCTATTGAAAGCAGCAACTTCAATAGCTCAGGGTCATGATATCAGTACTTGTGATGGAACAAGCTATTTACAAAAGATTTAAACTCTGGGGAAGACATCTCCTGCAGGCTCTCTGGCTTATTCTCCTTAGCCTTTAGGGTCACATCCTGCTCCTCGGGCTCCTGTTAGTTCCTCTGTTATCGTAGGCTGGATGTGACAATTGCCAGCAACCTTTAGCTCTGACCCTCCACAACACAGAGTCACCCCAATCCAGAGCACAGCAGAGCAGCACTGTTCCCCCAGTTTTCAACCTCAATTTTTTTTAGTGCACCACTCTCGTTCTTTCTGTTTCCTCAGCTACAGTATTTGTCATTTTCTCCACATAAATAAAGCAAACCTTAAACATATACTGGCTGGTAAGAAACTCAAATACCTTTCCTGCATGAACAAGATTAATCACACATAATATTTACAGTACTAAACAAAACAATTATAACATCATATATACTCAGTTGAACAAACACACTGACAGTTCTTTTTGAAAACATAGAGTAAAAATCAAATGAAAATCCATATCAGAGTAAAGGAACTTACCTTCAATTTGTAATCCTCTTAAGCCATTTTTGAGACCAAAATTCAGATGCAGACACCTTCTCCAGAAGTCATCAAGGCCTGATTTACCACTTGTTTTCTTGCTGCAGTGGTACAGCTGGGGGGACAGGCAGTGCACCAGAAGCAAAGGCAAGTAAAGTTACAACGAGGCATCAAAGAAAATCAGGTTTGCTCACTTACCCCTACAGCCCTTGGGGTTTTTATTCTGGCAGTTATAACACAAAGTCCTGAGTGTGCACTGGCAGAGCCTTTGTTTTTGGAAATGTGAACCATGGTCTGGCGTTTAGAGGGCCCACAGCCCTCCTAGAGAGAGATGAGTCCTGTCGACCAAAGTTAAAATGCTGAAGGCTCAGCCCTGCAAATAATTTCTTACTTGAGCCTTAGTCATACAAAAAGTCCTACTGGCCTTTTACTCAGATACTCACAATTCAGGCTAATAAGTGTCTGCAGGGTCAGGTTCTTGAAACCAGCCCCCAAAACACATCTGTAAGCTCCCCTCAGAGAGTCTTTTTGAAGCAATACTCTAAATTACACAGTATCCCAGTCAGATGTCCTGGATAACCTGAGCTACTACTGAGGAAGACAATAATGTAATGTTTTCTATAAGAACCTGTAGAATGTTCAAAGATGCTCCTTTCCTTGGGGGGCAGTCTGGAAAAGAGAATGTGTAGATGTTCAGTACCTGCCTATGCAGAAAAGCCACAGTAAAAACACTAATTTTTGCTAATCACCCAAGTGCTGACACATCCCTGGCCACAATACAGGGTTTTTTCTGATCAGCCATAGATCTGATGTACTGTAACAGACTGTAAAGGGAATTCAAAATTACTCATAACCAGCAACTTCATCATTCACTCTCAAAAGTATTTCATCTTCCCTTGTCTCCTTGCTTTCAGGAATTTCTCTCAACCTGGTATTTCTTAATCGGAACTTATTTCTTACAGGTCATCAATTTGATCTCTCAGTGTCTTAGCGCTTGGTATTCTCATTTGGAACAGCAATCAGTTGTGCCTATCAATCTTTAGAATCTTATATTCAATTTTCATGCAGGTGTTTACAGCATGAAGCAAAAAACTTCCTGGGAAATGAAAGTTTAACAGCAAATATCAGCCATCTTGTAAAAAACCCAATGGTTTATAAAGGAAAAACATGCATTAAAAAATGAAACTCAACTGTAGAAGCCACAAAAATAACAGAACCATGGAAATATCTGAGAACAGTAGAGCTGCCTGCTATCTTGGAGCACCCACAGGACCAAATTTTTTCACAGTTAGTTCAAAGATCACTGCAGAGTCTGAACATAAGCTGTGGTTAGATCACTCCTATTTTAGCAAGTATAAGTGATGGTATTTGGACATAAACCTCTGTAGCTTTTCCAGCTACACTAGTGGTCCTTATGATCTTCTGTGGTAGTGAATTTCAGAGGCTGGGGACATGCTGGGTGAAGAAAGATATCCTCTCATTTGTTCTAAATGTACCTCCCATTAATTTTAGTGACTGACAGGTTGTTGCTATATTAGGACTTAACATGGAAAGGAAGAACTGATCGGTTTTCACTACATACTCCCAGCATTAAATACCTCAGTCGAGCTTCCTTGCATTTTTCTTCTTTCCAAATGCCCTTTTTCCTGAAATCTGTAATACAGGAGGATGAAAATTGGTTTCTAGTATGATTAATGCCGAGCAAAACTTTCAGCTCAATACTAGACAAAGATCACCTGGTTTTGATATAATGCCTCTTTCCCTTTTTCTCTCACTCCCTCTCTCCCTCTTGCTCTGGAGATGCACAAAGCATTTCAACCAGTCCTACCCCAGGTACAGATCCCTCACCCTGTGTTCCTGAAACACAACCTTCACAATGGAGGGATTCCAGGAGCTGCTGCTCTCCACCTTTTCACCTCTAAGCATCCTCTGAAAAGGAAAGCATTTTTCACTCTCTTTTCAAAAATGTTTGGCAAGTTGGATGACCTCGTTCATAGCTCCAATGTCATTTTGATCGTGAGGGGGTGACAGAGTATTTCAGCAAACATGAAATGTGATTCTCTTCCAGTCAATAGAGTCTTCAAGGAGATTTTCACGAGTTCACCTGAGCTTATTAGAAACCAGGACGAGAAAAATGCTCATCCCTGCATTAGTCTATGGTCCAACTATGCTTCAATAGAAACAACGTTGGAAAATTACTTGAACTTTATGGGAGGAGAGCAAGAAAACATCATCCTGCCAAAGTAGGGTCTCTTCAAAGGGCACCCTCAGGCAGCAGCAAACAATTAGCACAGCACCAGGGCCTCTCTTTCCCCTATCCCCCCTGCCCACCCCCATGGGGTGCCAAACTCCTGCCCCTCAGAGCCACTTCTGGCATCCAGGACTGGAGACACAGAGGGCCTGGTTACAGACACCAGGATGCACTGACGATCCAGAGCTCGGGAAGACAGGAGCAAGCAAATCCCCTCACTTCACCAAAACATCAAAAATTGGCGGTTTTGCAAGATCATTTTGAAACTTCTAAGACTTTTCACGAGCTTTGAAACCTGAGCGAGCTTTGTTTGATAGGAAGCGTGGCAAAGCAATTTCCCTCACTCACGAGAACCATAGGATTGCAAAGAGGAAAATATTGCCCTGTTACCATGTCCCTGCTAGCCCACAGCATGCTGTTCTTCTGGTGCTGCCATCAGGCTCTACACTGCCATGGCCGTGCCAACACACCCCTGAGATGGCCTTCATCCTGGGGGTACTGAGGGGTAGAAGACTTCATACTAAATGTGTCTTAATCTTTCTCCTTTACTGTGGCATAAAATTAATTAATTGAATTAGAAACTGTGACGAGGTAATAATAAATAAAAGTCAGTATCAGAAGGAAAGATTTTCAAAGCTATGTAAATGCCTGATTTGAACAAAGCACCTAAACAGTTTTAAAATGTGACCCATAATGTGTTTCACCCCAAAGGATATAAGCAGGATATTGAAGATTATTCATATATAGGAAATATTCAATTCATCATCCAAATGCACCCACTTCTGCAGTGAAATATAGCAGATACTTAACAGCACCCAGCAATTCAATATGCATTGAAGGTGGGGTGTGGAGAAAAAATAAAACAGTATCCAGATGAAATTGCAGATGTCAGGAATGGAATTCACCAACTGGGAGGAGACGAGCAAAAAGGGAGATTACTATTTTTATGTAAAATAAATCAGTCTGCTAATCGGGCTGGGATTTTGCTGCTGGGAGTTAAGGAGGGCAAGAGGAGAACCATAATTTTTAGAGCTGCCACTTTAAACTACAGCCCGTCTTGCTTCACCACTGCTTTGATGCAGCATCAGAGAGGGAGCATCTTGAAGTGCTGTAATGTCAAGGCTCAAACAGGCATATTTTAAAGTAACAGGAAGTAAATTAAGCCAATTAAACCATCCTAATGCTTTGACTTTTTTAGAGTGCTTGCTTACCAAGCAGATTTTTCTCAGCTTCCACAGCAATGATCATTACCTACATTTCAGGAGGTAACTATTTCCCAGCTTTATAGGCTCATATAGACCTAAAACTTTGGGTTATCTATGCTTTCAAGCATAGAGTTTGTACATATAATGTGGAGTTCAACAGTCTTTACACCCTTGGTGGGACCCCTTGTGTCAGGAGAGAACTGGAGCAATGAAAAAAGCTCTCAAAATCCCTGCCAGGCTCCCTTGTTGGGATTTGTGCCCAAATCCACCCCCTGGACCCTCCAGCTGCCAGGGTGCCAGTGCTGCCTGGGCCAGGACATGGTGCCCAGAGCCCCCGTGCCCCACAGCAGCTCGGGGACCTGCTGGGCGCTCCGTGAGGGTTCTTACAAATCCACCAGGGATCTTCTGCTTGTCCACAGCTCTGCAGCACAAGGTGGGGCCACCACAGCCTGTCTGTTTGCAAACTTCCCCTTCCTCCAGCTTGGAACCCACCAGCCCAACCAGGAAAACAAAAGGACTCCCATGTTCTGACATTGCTGCTTATTGCTTTAAAAGTAAAAGTCCATTTCTGGTGGAGATACTGGTCTGAAGCAAAGATTCAGCAGGTACCCACTATATTGGGAAGCAAACCCAGGATGTGGTGGAAGAAGAATTGAAAGATTTGAGCTTTCAGCTCTTGCAGATGACAGACCAGCGTGTCTCCTCACAGCACCTCAGCTCAGGGATGCCCAGGTAAATCCACGAGCCTTTAAGTCTTTTCACATTTCTAAAAGAGCAGGTCTGATACCTCAAGTTTAGTAAAAAGTCTTACTGCTTTTAACCTTGATTTTTTTTTTGTTCTTCACTCACCTTCTCTCAGCACTTGTTGAGCTCTCACATGGTGAGCCTTTAGTGCTGGCTGGGAGCTGAGCATCACATGCATCAAGATCTTTACTAAAACCCAGTGTAGGTCACCACACAGCTCATTAAATAAAGGGACATACTCTGCATGCCAATTAAGAGATTAAATTATGGAACAAAGCAGAGGGAGAACTAAAATTTAAGATCCCCTTGTATTTTCTGGCAAGTCATCTGTCATCTGGAGGAGCTATTCCACTAACTGAAGCTTGTGAAGAGCCTGACATAGCCATAACCGTGAATATCTCAAATCGTCATGTCAGCTGAGGTTACTGTGAAGTTGAAATTGTACTGGCAGTGGAGTTCTCTATTGTCATGATTCCTATGCAGATAGAAAGATGAGGAGGCAAAGAGAAAAAGAGGTATAAAAGTTTCCCAGCAAAGTTTAGATATGTTCTGCTATTTGTGAATAGTAAGTACTACCACATACACATCATAAATGCCAATAAAATAAACATACAAGAACTCCAGGGGCTATTCATACATGCAGTATGTTTTATATTGACAATTAAAGAAAGTATTTTAAAATGCTATAATTGAAAATTTGGAGAAAACAAAATGATTCAGGTAGAATTTAAGCACACTGCTGAATTCAGGTTCAGCTGGGCATTACTTTTGGATTTCCAAGTTGTTTGGACACCAAAAAACTGTGTGTGTGTGTACACAGGCAGAGCTGCATGTGCCCTGGCTGCAGTGCAGAGCCAGCATCCCCCCTATGGGCCAGCCTGGGCAGGTTGGAGGCAATGCTCTCCTGCTTTTGCAAAGCTTCTCTCAGAGCACGTTACCAAAACTGCTCAGAGGGTGCTGGGGTCCTGGCACAGGTTGCTCAGGGAAGCTGTGGATGCCCCAACCCTGGAAGTGATTAAGACCAGGCTGGATGGGCCCTGAGCAGCCTGATCCAGCGAGTGGCATCCCCGCCCTCAGCAGGGGGCTGGAACGAGGTGATCTTTAAGGTCCCTCCCAACTCTAACCATTCTGTGATTTTATAAAACACAGACATGCCCATGGGAACAAACTCAATCCATATTTTCCCCTGTAGACAACATTACCCAACACTGAAAAATTACACTGAAGAAGTTTCACTCCGCAGAAAAATATACAGTTGGGGTTTTTTACACCAAAATGAAGAGGTGATCCTCTTTTCCCATCTCATATGTGGGTTTGAGTACCATATTCAGGCTGGCTTTCTGGGGCTGAGTGAAACCCATTTTCTATAGTGAACTAGCTTCAATAGCCGGATGGCTGACTTTAAATCCATCTTTTTAAACCCTAGGTTACTGCAGACATGAGTGCTAATATTCATACAATGGCTGCACCCACCCTGAAAGCCAGACAGGCAAAATTCAGTGCCTCTCTAAAATTTATAAAGCTGAATTAGCCCATTGCTGGGCCCCCACTTGCAGCTGAGACTCACAGTGTGTTAGCTTGGACACTGAATGCACTGTAATAAATTCTGCTGTAATTCTGGCTTACAGTTGAGCACGACTGTTTGTGTCAGGCCTTGCAGATTATTCCCAGCTCCTCTGAGCTGGGAGGCTGCGTGTATGAGGTGCTGGGTCCACAGTGAGGGACCTGTTAGGTGCCAGGTTTGCAGAGGTCAGCATCACAGCATCTCCTTCAGCTCTTAGCAACCATTATAGAGCTTATTTTTCATACAAACACGGATCTTCAAACGTGAATCCAGGTATACGGTCCGTGAATGGGACTGGACTATTATAAAGAATAAAAAACAAAAATCTTAAACCAGTCGTCACATTCATTAGACTAAAAAATTTGAAGGTCTCACACGGAGCTCATCTTCCAAGACTACAGGCACCACAGGGATGGGAAGGACACGGTGTGGATCGGGAGAGATGAGAGATGAGATTTTTTTCTTTTAAAAGATGAATTTAAAAATGCGGTGATTTGTGGAAGCTCAGACCTGCTGCTTCAGGTGTGACTGTCACCCAGCCCTCACAACAACGTTTGGATGCTTTCAAGCAAGCAGGAAAGGCTGCTTCACTTGGACAGTGCCAGCAGAGCAGACTGACTCCTGAGGAGCAGAGAGGGGAGGCTGGGGGAGCAGTCTGGCTTCCCAGTCCCACCAAAGCCAGAGTGCCTGTGCTTCCTGCAGGGCCAGGACCAAACCCTGCTCCTACACCTGCTCCTCAGCCAGCAGCAGCTGCACATGGCCCTCCACCACTGCATCCACTCCAACTCATCTGTCCTCTGGAGACTGGGAAAGGAGGGAGCAGTCCCCTCCTGAGCCCTCCAGCCTGCCTGCACAGGGGCAGGAGTTAACAGATGTGGGTGCCACCACGAGTTCCCCTAGGCCCTGCTGCAGACAAGCAGAAAAGCCCTTTACCAGGCCTACGCTGAAGATTTCTATACAAATAAGTTCATCTCCCCCAAATCTCTCTTAACATCATCATCCACCCCACTGTGAGTTGGCCAGTGGATTTGAAACAGTGATGTTTGGAGCTAATTAGAAATCAGAAGTGCTGTGTCTGTCCCAGAACTGGATCAGCAGCCAGAGAGCAGTTACACACAAACTGTGATTTATCCTGTAGTGCCAGAGTTACTCTGTGGCTGTCACATGTCATTGTGTGAGGTGACATGTCACATCATTGTCATGGTGACATGTCACCACATTACTGTGCAGCTATCATGGACATACAGTTAAAAGCTCTTACTACAACTGTTTCCACTTAGGTATTTAGTTTCTTAAGGATTACTGACTGTGATGTAGAAATTCCTATCAATCATAATGTCAGCTCTACAGAAATTAAGCTACTTTTAGAGGAGGATTTTGAAACAAATGTAATAACACAGAATAGTGCCTATTTCTCAAAATGTGGGTTACATCCATCAGGGCAATGACACAAAAGACTAGGTGGAGACAAGGGAGGGTTCTTTCTATTGTTTTCCAGAGATCTCACAAGAAAAAAAGACAAATCTAGCTGTGAATGAAAACAATCTTGAAAACATACAATTAGCACTGCAACTGCAAAAATGTCTTTTCTAAATTTGAAGAGAGCCTCAAAAAGAAGGTATGGAGCTATTCATCTACATTGGCTTTCATGGAGCAGGAAACCAAAAAAACTTGTATGGCTTTTCTGCTTACCCTGCAAGCACACATGGCTAATTCACAACCACTAGTAGTTACTACAAAGCAGCTGGTGAACTCAAGCTCTCAGCTGTTACAGGCACACTGTCAACCGTGCACAAACGCTTCACATCAAACCACCCCGAGATTTGTCCCCACAAAGGTTTAAAACCAGACAGTTCTGCACCTGTGTGTTATTTTGCTGTAAAAAGACATCGTTTTTGCAAGTGAAGACAAAGTAAAGGAAAAGGACAATTTTGCTAATGGACAAAGTGTGAAGAGGAATCCAAAGCAAGGTGGGAGAACTTGTGTGTGTGTATGGACAAGTGCATGTATGAGTGTATGTGTGTCTCTGTATACGTACCCATTTATTTCTTTATTTGACAAAAACCAAACTATAACTATCTGTTAGTTTTCCTGCTCCTGAGTGGGAACTTGGCTAAGGAAGCACATAGTAACCAGGAGGCAAAGAAGAGGTACTTGTTCTCCTGGAACTGACTTCATGTGGAATTCCCTGTCCCAGAGGAGAAGAAAGAAGAATTGCCATTTTCATTCAAAATAAATCAGTTTCCTATTGAAAGTGGGATTTTGCTTCTGCAAATTTGGAAAGAAAAGGGAAAAAAATAATATTGAGAGCGGTCATTTTAATGAACAGCCTTTGGTGGGATTGCACAAGGTAAAAGTCATAGAATTTAGCCCAGATGTTTAGTTGGAATAAGAAACTTAATGCCATGTTTTTCACATTTCCATTGTGAAATCTTATCATAATTTATATTTAAAAGGTTGTACAAATGTTCACAGTTCTTTGGTAGAGTTGTAAGCAAGCTAAAAAAGGTAAATTCACCTTAGGATCTCCTAAGAATACTCCCAGACCTGAGCTCATCCTTTGTAAATTCTGCCTGTCAAAGACTGTATGACTCTGTACTACACTGCAGTGCTTTACCTCCACACACAGATGAAGCCTGAAATCTCTTGTACACAAAAAATGAGCATTTTGGCATAAACAATGTGATCAAGACAGTTTCCATCCTCATAACTGAATCTTGATGGTTTTCTTGAACTTAGATGTAACAGTTCCCCACACACAGGATATTGTGTGTGATACAAGCGGTTTCAACTTGAAAGCTCACTCCCACCAAATGTCTGCATTTCTGTGTGAGCCAAGAAAGACCTAAACTCAACTATAACATATTTCCAAGAAAAAGTCTTTGCTGTTATTCTCCCAGGCACAATTTGTTTCCTAACCAATGATGCTATTTAATCAAAACTCACACTAGTCTTCCTAAAAGCATTTAAAAAACAAAACAAGAAAGAAGCATTTCTGTTCCATAGCTTAGTTCTTAATCATCTAATCAAACTTGATAAATTTTCCACTCTCTCTCTCTCCCTCTCCTAAAATGAATTCTTGGCAGCCTTCAGTGAAAAAAAAAAAAAAAAAAAAGTTCACATAGAAGTTCAAAGCAGCAATTTATGTTTCTGATAATTTTAAATTAATTCCTAATCTATGAAGCATAAAGAAACTATGCTTGAGATGCAGCCCACATCCAACCATATGGCTTAAGGAGACAGTGTCTGTGATGTGTGGCTGCAGATCTTTCTGTCCCTGGCATACACACCTGAAGTTCATGCCCCCTAATGTAATTGGACAGTTTTGTTTGTGAAAATGGCCTGTTCTGCCAAATGCTGAAGTCCTTGCTTTGACAGATATATCACTTTTCCAATGTGAGTGTGTTTTGAAGAGAGCTGACACATGATCAAGTTCTCTTTAATATCCTTCAACAAACCTGACAGTTGTCCAGCAGGGTCTTGTGCTGCATCCAACTGTCAGCTCCTGCGGAGGCATTATGGGAAAGCTGACTGAGGAAAACAGCAGTGAAGAGGAAAAAACTGATTTATGCTTCTCTGTGTACTCAGCCTAATATCAAAAACAAGTCCCTCAGCTCATATGTATTTTAGCAGGCCTACATGGACAAAGTCTCCTTAGGCTCCAGAAAAACAGGAGAACAACCTATTTACATTGTAATTATTTACTTTGGGGATTTATTGCATGTGTCATTATAAAGCACCCCAAATCTCACATGCATGGGTGTGATCCTTTCTGAATCTGAGCTACCTTATAAGAAGCAATAACTGCATGTTTTTTAAACTTTTGGGGTGCTTCAGTTTCACGCAGTTTTCAGAAGGGTCTTTCAATTACAAGAGTCCTCATTTAAAAATAAAATAAATTATTTTATAGTATTTTGCTGCTTACATATGCCACCAGTGAGAAAGTCCATGATTCCAGAGAGCTCTGACAGTGTAAGCCTAGAACATCCTCTTCCAATTGTTATTTAGGCCAGATGTTGCCATTTTGTCACCTCAAAATTTCATTTTCCTGCAGGAAGGTAGAGTCTGATTGCAGTCATTTTGTGTTACTTACTGAAATGCAGCCTTGCAACAAAAAGGAATTGAACTGGACCAAGATAATAGCATAAGCCCCATCACCCCCACAGTGAAAGTGGCATTTGTACCCTCAGACTGCAGCTGATTTCTTTGTCTGAAAACTCTCTCAGCCTGTCTTTGGCCATGTGTTGCTGAAAGACTGAAACAGTCCTTAACGCCCCATTCCCTGCAGTGAATCCCTTTGCTCTGCAGCCTTGTGCCAAATTGCTCCCCCTGACTGTGGGGAGCCCACGTTCCCATCGCGGGTTTGGGTACCCGAGACTGCACCAGCTCTGAGCCTGCACAGGGCCAAACCCATGTGGAGAGCCCAGAGAGGCAACCCCAGGCTGCAGGGGCTCGGAGCGGGAGGCAGCAGCTCTGCTGCAAATCAAGCTCAGCCTCCCGCTCAGCCCTGCATGGCTGGGAATCCTGCATGGCTGGGAATCCTGCATGGCTGGCAATCCTGCATGGCTGGGAATGCTGCACGGCTGGGAATCCTGCATGGCTGGGAATGCTGCACAGCTGGGAATGCTGCATGGCTGGGAATGCTGCATGGCTGGGAATCCTGCACGGCTGGGAATGCTGCATGGCTGGGAATCCTGCACGGCTGGAAATGCTGCATGGCTGGGAATGCTGCATGGCTGGGAATCCTGCACGGCTGGCAATCCTGCACGGCTGGGAATGCTGCATAGCTGGGAATGCTGCACGGCTGGGAGTCCTGCATGNCTGCATGGCTGGCAATCCTGCACGGCTGGGAATCCTGCATGGCTGGGAATGCTGCACGGCTGGGAATGCTGCACGGCTGGCAATCCTGCACGGTTGGGAACGCCGCATGGCTGGGAGTCCTGCATGGCTGGGAGTCCTGCAGGGCTGGCAATCCTGCAGGGCTGGCAATCCTGCATGGCTGGCAATCCTGCATGGCTGGCAATCCTGCACAGCTGGGAATGCTGCATGTCTGGGAATGCTGCACGGCTGGGAATGCTGCACGGCTGGGAATCCTGCATGGCTGGCAGTCCTGCACGGCTGGGAATCCTGCAGGTGAGCACCGCCGAGGATGTGCCAGTCCGCAGGTTCTACATAAAAATGACAGAAAGATCCTATCAGACAGAAAGACAAGTGTTATTGAAACAGTCGTAGAAGAGTTGGTCTGAGCAGGAGTACTGGAGAATGACCATGTTATCTCTGTTATTCCAGTGCCCCTTTAAATATAGTGCTGAGGTGACTGCCTACTTAGCCTACGGTGAAGGCCACACTTGTCTGCGGTGAAGTCCCATAATCTTAGTTTATTGCATTGCATGTATTGTATTTGCTCAAGCTGCTGCCTGAGGGGGTGCTTGTGGGAAATGTATAGCTTTCTGCTCCCCCCTTCTCTCGCAGACTATTTAGGCTGACATTTATCAATAAATTGCACATATTGTTATACATTTTTCTGTCGGAGCAGCGCTACAAGATTATGTGATGAGCACATTTTATCAATCTCGCAACAATTTTTTTTTCTTTTTTTTATTCCATACAAAGATTTTGCTGCAGAAGTGACTGGAATGTCACAGCTCCAGCATGACCTGATTGCTAAGTCAAACCAGAGGTAGTTTTCACTGCAGCCCTCATTCCAGGAAATATTTCTGGGGAAGGGTGTTTCTGGCTGCTTTCCCTTCCCCAGGTCTGTGGACAGCAGGACTGTGTTAGAAATGCAACATGGCCCTCTGTTCCCCACAAAGCCCATAAATCTCCCACAATCAGGCGATTCCTACATTCTGCAGTTCTGTATGTTACATTTTCCCCTCATGGGCTAAGCTGCTAAAAGCCATTGCCCTGACCTCTGTTAACGTTTTTTGTTTGTTTTATTTTTTTCCAAGGTAGCAATTTAATGACCCTATGATCAAGATCATGTCAGTTAGTCCTCCTTTCAGATCAGCACAACTCTTCCTCATGCATTACATTTAAATTTTCTTTTAAAAATGCCTTCGCCTGAAAGACAAATCATTTGTCTTCAAATTTCATCTGCCAAAACCTAGACAGGCTATTTCCATAGTATATTTTTAATCTTTTTCTGAAGTTTGCATTTTCTGTTTTACTCTCCTCATTAATTGCACCCACAGATCTGGATCATTTCAAAATGCCACTATTTTGGATAACATGAAGGTAGCTCCTAGTCACATCAGTAGAAGAATCAGAGTTAAAACTCTTTTTAAAAAAAGGAGCAGGAATTTGTCCTCATGCCTTCTGCAAAACACATGGGGAAGCCATGACCAGCCTTCATTCATGTCCCTTTGTCCACATAAAGGTGGGCAAATTTGGGAAAAGTCTATTTTGAGTATTTTGACAGAAGTTGTGAAAGCTGCAGGACACTGCAGTTTGCTGTGAGACTTGTTGAAATACAAGATGTGGTTGGCATTGTGAGAGCCACTCACTTCGGAAGGGGATAGAATGACTTCAGAAGATTCTAAGTCCCCAGGTGGAGTAGAAAAGCAATACCAAAGTGATTGAATTCAGCCACTGGGAGGGAGTTCAAAAGCACACCCACCCCACCACAGCAGCCATGTGGACGTGGCCCAGTGCAGCGCTCTGAAAACCTCCCAACAAGCCCTGCTGGCTTGGGCTGAGGTGCACAGTGGTTTGGACACAGGTCCCAATGCAGCAGTGTGTGTGACAGCCACAGAGATGGGGCTCGGTGAGACCACCCATGCCTGCCCTCTGCAGTTCAACCCCAGAACAATACAGCTCATCTTTGGGCTGGTCCTTGATTTACTCCAGTAGTGAACAGGAAAATCCTGGTGGGCATGGGCAGAATTACTGCGGAGGTCCTCACAGAGACATTTGGCCCCACGGGCCAACTGGCTCTTCAATGACATGGGCACATGGGCAGGAGAAATTAAAGGGCGTACCACACTTGTAAGTGGCAGGAATGATTATTATTGGGCAGACAACCTGCATCTTACTTCTCCAAAGTGTGGAATTTTTGCTGGAATAGTCTAACTACTGCACGCTACTACTGCTGCTGCCCCTAGCTTTAACCCAGAACTACAGAGTCCTTGCAATTATGAAGAATTACCCAATAAACTGTTTTAACTTTAAGCCTTAATAATTTTCAATCCATTTCAACTGAACTATTTTCTCTGGTCCACGCTGACTAGCAGACACTACTCTGAAACAAAGAAAAGAATAATACTATAGCAAAAAGAAACAATGAAAGAACTCATTGGTTATGCAAATTTTCTGCTGTCATTGTTTCATTATTAAAAATGTTTTGGTAAGAGCATTTTGTTGAATCAAGATTGATTGCAACAAAAAGTAAATCCAAGAAAAAAAAATCTAAAAGGATGTCAAATACTTTTACAGAAGAATTACAATAAGGAGAGTATTTTATGAAACATGCTGACTCTTTGTTCATTCTTGATGGTTAGACACACACATCAATGAAAGATTTGTCAGAAGCAACCATCTCAGTTTCTAGTCTTCAGTGAGTTATGTGCTAACTGAAGTCTCTGCATTTGTGAAGTGTTTATGATCACTTCAGAATTAGCAGCTTCCCATGAATGTCAGATTTATGGACAATCTGTTAAAAATTTGAATCAGATCTGCTTACCTGAACTAATCCATCTGAAAAAAACCCAACCATATTCTTCTCAAATGCCAAGGGTTATGTCATGTCATTTTGTCAGTGAGAAAGAAAACAGACTGTTATCAAAAAGAAATTTGCTAACAACCTGGAGGTTTGATATATAGAAGTATTTCAATTATTGACTCTCCACTGCAGCTTGTTTTTCACATTCTTAATTGTTGGCTGGTATATCCTCACCATGCATGGATGAATAAAATCAAGTCAAAGCTACAGTTCTGAGTTTAACATTAAAATTTCCCAAATACTCAGGAGTCTGAAATAGTATAATATATCTGCAGTACATTGGATGGAATCTGCTCCGTACCAGAAGGAGTGGAAAGCCTTTGTATGTATTTAGCAGACAGACTCTGCCCTTCTAGTGCAGCATTTCACTGCAAGCATTAATGAATTGAGTCCCACAGTGAGGGACCAAATGGGAGAGGACAGGAAGAGGAAAAGATTGGGAAGGAGGACAAGATACAGGAAATTATAAAGGGGTACAGCAGAGAAGAAAGTTGACTGGATAAAAACTGACAAAGAGGAAACCACATATGAAAGAACTGAAGTCTGTTGCAAATAACATCTCCAAAGCAGACATGTGTTTTTGGAACTCTGGGCTGAATCTTCCTTTTTGTCAACGCTGACTTTTTCAGCCTAGCTCTTCTCAGTATCTCTCAGCTAATTCTGTTCCATTTCCATCCACCTCTACAATATAGGGCATTACTCTCTCAAATCTCCCCTTGAACTCCATTTTCTTCCCAAACCCATGCAACAGCTGCCTGTGCTTCTGCCTTGATTTTTACACTATTTTTTTCTCTTTTTTTCTGTAGCAGTTTATGGCTCTGTTGATTCACAACATGTACACACATTGGAAGGATCCACTCCCTCGCATTTCACCACATCTACTCAAAAATCCTTAGCCATGTGAACTGTTCCACAAAGCAGCACTGTGCTACAGTTACACAGTTATATTTCATCTGTGATCTGATATGATCACCCTAGACTGTATCATTCCAAAAATAGTGACAGTTTCCTCACATCATCCTTTTCCAATATTCCTGGAGAAAACAATTCAAGTTTTTAAAGTTATAGGCCATCCCACTCATTCAAAGCACCCATATAAATGTTTCTTGCAAAGCATACCTATACTTAGACTTTATATCTAACCATCAGGATATACCATATGCACTTAATCAATTTATAATTTCAGCATTTTATGACCACATCTCCCAGGGAACTGGTTTAGCTAATGATAAAGAATGGTCATGACTATCACGTTACTGGGATGGCATTTGAAGGGGGAAAGAAAGACAGAAAAATCCTACCCTCATATGACCAGTGTCACGAGGTTAAATAGTACTAGAGCTCTACCCTCTTGCTTTTTAATGCGGAAAAGACTAAATAAAACATTAAAAAAAGAGAAAATATGCATGAGAGATAATGAATGGCCATTTTATTAACTTTGCCATTGGTTTTTCATCTCTGTAGGATAATAAAGGACACATAGATCAGCAAAGTTGTGATGTGATGACCACACTTGGAGCTCTCACAGCCCCTGGTCTCTGACACAATGGGAGCCTCCGCCTCTCTTTGGTTCAGTCTTTGGATGCTCAACAGTTCTGAAAATCATTTTGGACCACAGAAAAATCAGGCATCCAGAAGAGAACTGTTAATAATTCAGGACTAAATTTTCCAATTACATATCCAAAGCAAGTGATTAACTTTCTAAAAACACAAGTTGCCATAGATGGAAAACAGCACATGTGCAGATTAGGTCTCTTAAAAATAAAACCTGAATTTCTAGGGGAAGTAACACCATTTGTTAATTCTAAAGCTACGCTTTTCTCTGGAACATGTTTTACCCACATGAATTTTTGTCCTTAAAAACTATAATCTCTGCAGATATGCATGTCAGCAATTTCTGCCTAACCTAGCTTGCACATGCTTCTCAAGAGGAGAAAAAGAAAAAGTCATCACTAACAGAATCTGTATAATTTCATAAGAAATTCACCAAGCAAACCTCTTTTCAAAGACTTTTAGCCCAAATGAAAAATTCAAGGTTTTAATAAGTTTAATAACCTTCTGATAGGCATTCAAATTTGAGGTGTTTATCCAAATACCCTCAAGCTTCAGAGAATCCCTTATCACTGCTTCAATTCCTAATAGCTGTCATTCCAATAAATATCAGAGCAATTAAAATCTCTATCAATCAAAAATATTGCTTTCTTTCAGGCCTGTCATTTTTTTAAAAGCAAATCCTGATCTACCTTTTCTAACAGCTCTTGGATTTTATAGCAACATATAATAACCATCTGACTGCCTTTATTTCCATTTAACTTTTATCTTTAATGTCTCTGCTGTTTCAACCAAAATATTTATAGCATTTTTTCCTTTGCACAGTTAATAATATTGTCTCGGTTTCCTGCTGTGTTTTGCCCTTCATCCTATGAGAAGGGAAGGCAAAGCCAGTGAAACCAGTTCTGGAAGAGAAAGACAAAATTTTTCATTAGTGTTCACAAATCTTATTGAGAATACAAAGACATCTTCCTACCATGAAGACGCAAAAATATTTTCACGGGCAATGCTGATTATTTCAACAAAACTGGACAAATATCCTAAAAAAACCCCTCCTTTCTCTATAGTGTCACATTACAGACTAAAATTGCCACTTTTTCTGACACAACATATTGAAACCCCTGTTTAGACCTTTCTTCTGGTGTCATTTGATTTCTCAGAGGGCAATGGGGGTTAAAAAGGCTGTGGAGAAGCTTGTAGTACTTGTGACATGAAACTATGATGGCTTGGCAAAGAGATTTAGCTGCAAGAATTGGAAAGAATATCTTGGAATTGAAAGAGGTTGAGACAATAAGCATGAGAAATTAGACATGGTCTGTAAGTGGAGTTGTAGCAAGGGCAACCAGAAAAATAATTCTTCTTACTTAATCGAGGAAAAATTAAGAATTCTGCTCTTCTCATGCTGCATTCAAATTGAAAGGTGGACAACCACAAGGAAATATTACATAGCTGGCTTCTTTCCTGGAGGAAGAGGAGGCAAGCCAGGAGAAGACAAGGAGATATACAAGTTCTCATATATTCTGCAGGAGATCTGACAGATCTACACAGAGCTGAACATGAATGGGGTTTAGAAGAACAATCTTCCATTTTGCATTTGCTTTAGTGCCTCCAGGACATGACAAAGGAAAGATTTCCACAGCATGGTTTAGGGGAGTGCCCTTCTTTATTAGCCTTTTTTTCATTCCACCAGGTCATGCTCTTTTTTCAATCCCTTTCTCTATCCTGAAGGTTTCAGTGTAGCCAAATAAACCCATTTCTTAATCAGACCTCTTTTATTTTGGTTGCCTTTTTTTGATCTTCTGTTATAAGAGCAAGCCCAGTGGCTATTGCCCAGTTATTTGATCTGTCTTAAGTCCTACGGGCCCTATTTTCATCTGTAAAAACAAGCACTTAGGGCTGCCTAGGCAGATGACACTTAAAGGTTAAGGAGGTTGGACACTGTTTAGAGGACAAACTGTCATTCCATTCTTTTCAAACCCAAGCCAAGGCTTTGCAATGCAAATGTAACAGTTTTCTGTATATTTGGTTTATTCTGTTTCATGTTTTGGCCATTCCACACTCTCCAGAGCACTATTAAGATTAGGAGAGGGGTGTGCAGTGGTTTAAAAGATATGGAAAGAGGTATTGTCTAGTGTATGAGTGAGCTTCTGCAGTCAGGATCCTTAAGTCACTTTAACCTTGAGATTTTTTGACAGATGCCAGATAGGTATTTTGAGTGAATATATTTCTTGAAAGCTCATCATATATTCAATACTCAAAATCTACTTCCTAGGTAATTTGACTGATTAAATATCCAGACACAGGCGTGTGTGTGTGTGTTTGCGCACGTGTGCGCAAAGCAAGGTACAAACTTAAAATCAGGGAGCCAGACAGATGCTTTTTGGTTGATTTCAGTATGTTAATCATACAGTTTTTATAGCCATAAATCTGTTTCCATGGATTGATGTCCAGTTCTGTTTATTCTGCCAGTAAAACAAAAGGTGATAGTAAATGTAGTCTATTGCAGCTCCAGGGATGGTGGATGAGTAGCCAGCAGGAGGGTCTGCAAGCTGCAGACAACAAACCCTGTACCAGTCCTATCAGACAGACTCCAGTGTATCTAGCCCTCTCAAAATGCTGCTAATATAGCTCATGAAATACCCCAACATTCACATCTGTCAGCTCAAACACAGGGTGGCAGAACAGAGGTCTGGTGCCAGCAGAAGATGTGACCTCCTCGTCAGAGGACTCCTGTTACACAGGCAAATGACTCTCTCCTTAGAACAATACTTTGAACTCTGTGTAGTGCATTATGTTTTAGCATCCCTTGACAAAATATTTACTGTTCCATTTGAGCACTTGTGTTGGTCAACACAATTTTAATTATTTCCAAGACTATTTCTCTGGATCAAGCTTTTCACTGAACCAGATTCACCTCTTGCTGATTTATTCATGCCCTGTCAAAAACAAAAGTTTCAATCCCTTAATTTAATTAAAATGTTCTTGACTGAGATCATTAGATCTTGGAGAGATGTTTAATTCAGAACTTGCTGTATCCACAATTGTAGTGATTGAGAACAGAAAATCAACTTATGTCATAGTAGTTTGTTAGAATATTTGTTTACTCTTCAGCTGAAGCATGCTAATTACAATAAGAGGTCTTCACAAGCAATCCAGTTAGCAAATATGATTGGTTAATAGATAAGGAATGATTCGTGATTAAAAACATACAAAAACAGCATCTGCAGAAGAAGGTTATTAGACCTGGGGCCACATTGTAAAGCATCAAAAATTGGGTTGCCAGAGATACTTGGGCTGCCACGTGGGTGTGGAATCAGACATGTTTTTATGGCGTGTACAAATGGAAACTCACATGTGCATTTGTCTCACTGGAATTGCAGTGGCAGTGGTTGCTGCTGATACAAACAGTGGCCACCTCTGAACCATGCAAATGAAGCATTTTCTCTCCTCAGAAAAGAGACCCTCACAAAATCAGAAAATTTGGGAAGGGATCAAAAAACTATTTGACCAAGCTGCATCCTAGAAACAGTCTGAGCCCTTTAGAGCATTTTGATTACTAAGAAGGACTGACTACAAGATGAAGGCCATGACTTCAAAAAATTTGGCTATTACTGAAAATCAGGAATGACTCGTCTCCAGTGAACTTAGTAAGAATGTGGGTTCCAGAGTAAGGATTTTCACAAGAACAGAAGTATTTATTGCTGCCTTTCTCAGAGACTCTTACATGCTGAGTATATACAGGTTGGAGAAAGGCTAAACAAATAGGATATCAAAGGCAGATGGTATCTCATTTTTAACTGATTTGTGCAGATATAGGAAATCTATCTGTTAATTAATAAGCAGAGAAAGTCTGTTAAGTATTGTGTTCTATTATTGTTAACTCAGAAATTATCGCTTTTCTTGACACAAGCCTATTTTAAGTTTGGGGATTTTGAAATGAGAAAGGATTTTGCTCTCTTTTTCCATAGTCATGGGGACCTGTGATTGTACGTTTAATTAAAAAAAAAGAAAATAAGCACTGCTTTTAGCAGGTTTTCTGTACACAAGCAGCTCTTGAGTAAATACATTACACCACAATAGGAAAATGAAGTTCATTATAACCTGTCTTGTTTTGCATTTGTGTCCTCACTGTGCTCAGTTCTGGTGCCCCCAAGATAAGAAGGACATAGAACTGCTGAGCAAGTCCAGAGGAGGCCACGGAGTTAAAAAGAGGGCTGGAACACCTGCCCTATGAAAACAGGCTGAGAAAGTTGGGGCTGGTCAGCCTGGAGAAGAGGAGGTTGTGTGGGGACCTCCCAGTATCTGAAGGGGCTGCAGGGAAGCCAGAGAGAGATTCTTCATCAGCAACTGTAGTGACAGGACAAGGAGTAACGGGTTCAAAGTGGAGGAAATTTACATTAGATATTAGGAAGGAATTATTTACGGTGAGGGTGGTGAGGTGCTGGAACACCCTGCCCCGAGAAGCTGTGGGTGCCCCATCTGTGGCGCTGGGATGGGGCTGAGTGGGGCCCTCCCTGACCAGCCTGGTCTGGTGGAAGGTGTCCTGCCCATGGCAGGAGGTGGAACAAGATGATCTTTATAGTTCTTTCCAACCCTCACCATTCTGTGTTTCTATGACTTCCTCAAATGCATACACCATTTTTGAATCTGTCATTTAAGCTCCAAATCTTCATTCCCCTGCATCCTGCTCACTCAATCTGCATCCCTCACAGCTGATTTCCTCTTTTTTCCAGTGAGTCCTATCATACTCAGATCTGGTATTCTCTTTTCTCCAGCTCATCCTAAATGAGTATCTACTCCCAACTTTTTTCATTTTTTCAGTATTCACCCAGCCCCACAAACGTGGTCCCTCAGCAGTAACCCCAGGATCTCCTAGCCATGGGCACAGCTTCCTCCTGGCAGGTCTCCACCAAGACCTGACCCCAGCAAACACCTTAGTCAGGGCAGGCTAAGTCTAGGCATTCTCAGCAGCCTGTGAAGCATAACCCTGAGTCAGAATTCACACGCCTCTGCCCTTAGTTTACATTGTAAATGTGAATCGAAGCATTTTATTGTAATTAGCTGGAAGGGGTACGGATTGTAGTTGTTTTATAGAAGCAAAACTATGAAATCTATAAATGTAAAACTGTTATGGTGGCCATAATACATTCAGAGCACTAAATTAAATTATGTCATAATATATAGGCCATTTATAAAAGATATAACTTCTAATGGATTTTTTTTTTTTTAATGAGGAGTTCCAGATTGAATATCCTGGCAGCTGAACTTTTCTCCTTAGTCACAGAGGTGCAGACTGTGACAGGATGATCCCAGCTGGTGTTCCAACCTGGCGTCAGCAGGAGTGACAAGCCAGGTGACTCCTCCATCTTTTCCTCATCTGGAAGATGAGAAGGATGATGTGGGGCACAGCACCAGAATCCTGACTGGCCCCACGGAGCGAACATGTGCCCACACCCTGAGGCAGCCCAGCTGAGCTGATGGGAGCTATTGCAGCTCCTATCCTGCCCACAGAGGAGGGAGGAGGCTGCCTTGGGGCTCCAACCCCTCCCTTGCCAGAAGAGAACCTGCAGAAATCATTCCAGGGCAAACACCACAGGACACCCTCAGCTACTGCCCTCTGTTTCTGCTCATGTGGGCATCACTCAAAGGCTACTGGGGGCTTGATGCTTCCCTGCTGGAAGTCACCAGTGACTGCTGCTTTCCTCAACTCCAAAATCAAGCCTGTGCTTCTCATTCTCTCCACCCAGAGGTCTCTAAGTTGTCCAGGGGGCATCAGCACGTTGAACATACAAGTGACACAAACCTTTGTCAAATACTGACACGGTCTGGCTGGGGATCTCGAGCAGGGCCAGGATCTTGTAATCCTTTCCTGGGAGGATAATTTGCTCTCAGAATAGTCTTGATAGCTCCCTCAGGGCTTCTCTGAATATGGATTACCAGGAGGAGGTTTCTTGCAAGGCTAAGCTCCTCACAGTGAAGGAACTGACTCCTTTCACTGATGTTAGCTGGTTATTTGTAAAGATGGATAAATGCAAAAAGCTCTGAATTGCTGAGCACAGGAATGCTAAAGTCACTGATTCCCAGGGAAAAGGAGCAACATCCTTACTAGAGCCACTCAGGGATTTTCAGCTGAAATTATTTTCTCTGGAAAATTTCAGGATTTCTCCCAAAAATTATTTTCGTTTTAATATCACCGTTCTCAATACACCCGCCACTACATCTGCAGTCCTCTGCTACCACTTAGCAACAATCCACTTAGGAATGGAAAAGTTAGGTTTGCTTTTCCTTAAAATTGTTTTCCCAACCAAGGAACAAAAATGTAAATTTTTCTTTGTGGGTTACTTTGACTTAATTTTTTTTAAGATCACATTTTGTGGTGCTTTCCTTTGGCAGTCACTTCCTGATGGGATGAGAGACCTGTACACAACCCATAAGTTGTCCAAGCAGAAGCCTGTACAGTAAATGTAATGCAGAAAATCATGCTGTTCTTGGAGGTTCTGAAGCAATGTACTAAGCAAGACAGTGAACTAAAACCTACTAAATCTCAATTCCACCCCCAAATCATATGATCTTGAGTATCAATAACACATCTCATACTCAAAAGCAGCGTGGGCAGCAGATTAAGGGCAGTGATTCTGCCCCTCTGCCCCTCAGGTGAGAGCCCACCTGCAGAGCTGCCCCAGCCCTGGGCCCAGCACAGGAGGGACCTGGAGCTGCTGGAGAGAGCCCAGAGGAGGCACCAGGATGAGCAGAGGGGTGGAGCAGCTCTGCTGTGCTGGGAGAGTTGGGATGGTTCAGCCTGGAGAGGAGAAGCTTTGGGGTGACCTCACTGTGGCCTTGCAGGACCTGAAGGGAGTCTGAAAGAAAGATGAAGGGAGACAATTGACAAGGGATGGAGTCATAGGGTGTTCCCCAGGACAAGGGAGAATGGCTTCACACTGACAGAGAGTAGGGTTAGATTGGATATTGGAAAAAATTCTTTACTGTGAGGGTGGTGAGGCCCTGGCACAGGTTCCCAGAGAAGCCCCATCCCTGGAAGTTTCCAAGACCGGGCTGGATGGAGATCTGAGCAACCTGGTCTGGTGCAAGGTACCCCTGTCCATGGCAAGGGGATTGGAACTGGATGATCTCTAAGACCCCTTCCAATCCAGGCCAACTTATGGATTCCTGTTCCTGCCTGTGCTATCCCATTCTTTTGAAACAAAGTTCCTAAGTGCAAGAAGTGTCTGTGATGTGTATGTGCAGTACTAACCCAATAGGATCCTTAAACCCCCTGCAGCCTCTAGATTCTGCTACAACACAAATTAATAATGTTTAGGGGGATCTTCTACACCTTGGGAGCATAATATACTGCCACCACTTCATATTTAAATACGGTTTCTAGGATTCCCTGGTTCACATATACCAAAGCTGTCAGATAGGCTTCCAGCTATTCCTACTAAGGCAAATTCATGGTTATTTTGCAAATATTCATTAGGATTTTAGGCTGTAAGGGCTCTTGATGGGACATCTCTGAAGATTCACCTTCCAAAAGTGCACAAATGGTTTGTGCAAATGGTGCTGCACTCCATGGTTGTAGATATTCCTAGCACCAGTGAATTTTAAATGGTGCTCTCAAGAAATGGCTGTTGCATAGTATTCAGTATTTCCCAACTCTTGCACTTAGCCAAAAAGTCTGGTCTCATCAGAGAATCTTTAAAACCTTGACAGAAAAAACAGATCATTGGTTACAGAACAAATCTAAACAAGCCCTTTTGGTGGCAATCCATGCAGAAGGAAGCAGAGGTTATCCAGCAATAAAGGGAAGAGATGTCATTTTTATCAGCTGAGCTTCACTGCTGCAGACAGAGAAACCTGCCTGTTAACAAGTATGAGAATGAGTATGTGGGGACATGGCCAGTGCAGAATAGATGGGCTTGAGGCAAGCAGAAAATATTCTTACAATACAATGCAACCATTGTATCACTTGTGGCATTGCAAATCAGGACTATAAACTAATGTTTATAGTCAATTACTATAAACATTAAAAGCAATTTGACCAGTGGTGTACAACAGACCCCACTACACCAGGAACTCCGTTTGCAGCATCCAAGGTGACATTGCAGATGGATGTTTTATTCTCTGGAAAGTTTTGTTTTACACTACAAGTGCTGCACTTGAGGGTTTATTAAAGGGTTTGCCCGAATTAGCTTTATCTAAACAGTGGCAGTAAACTTTACCACTGGCCCCTTACCCTGAAAGATTGTGCTTTTCACTGGTCAGTGCTATCCAACCTGCCTGTTTCCCACTACGATCTTCCCTTTGTCTGGTCTGCAACGTATTTGTGACTAAACAAATAAACAGCATCAGCTCAGTAGATGGATCTCCAGACCCAAACTGCGGAGTAAATTCCATAATCAACCAGGCTGAATGATGCTTTCAGCAGGCCAAGGCTGATACTCTCTATAATTCACATTCCCTGGGTACGCTGTTCCATAATAAAGCTTGAATGTCAGGCGTGTCAGCCAAGAGCTAACATACCTGTTTGAACTAGTCCTGTGCCAATGGAAACATAGCACAAACTGAAAACATTTAGCCCCCTGTATAATTGTAAATGGATTCTTTTTAACCAAATGAAGAATAATCACTTGTACATAAGCACACAAATATTTTAAATGTTAATATATAATAAAGCCTTAAACCACTCCTAGTTGGCATGTTCAGAATAATGTCACTGTAAATAAATACATTGAAGAGGTTTTAGAGTCCAAGACATTTTTGCCCATCAGTAGTATTACTTTAACAGGACAAACTTTCATTATATTCTGACATTTCGTACATACAGTACGTTGTTTATGCACTAAATGTCAGAATATAAAGATGGTTTAGCCCTTTTATTTATGTATTTAAGAGTTATTAATTTAAGAGTGACCTTATTTAATCAAAACTGCTGTTTAATAAAAATCATGCTCACAGATTTCAAAATAGAGCTTTTGGTTCTGAAGAGACATTAGTTGTTTAACACTCAGATATGTGCTTAGCCTTCCTAAGAATCCTTTTTTCCCCTCTAAGCTTGCAACTCCAGCATGCACAGTGGTTTAATCGTATATTGTTCTCTGAGTACTAACCCTTTACAAATCATATGACATAAAAAGAAAAATAAGTAACATTGTAAAGACAGTAATGAGAACTGTTGAGCTAAAGTGCCTCTTAAAGAAATCCTAATAAATTCCAGAATTTCTAGTCTTCTGGCAAGCTTTCCATTTAGAATAAAATCAATGATCAATGGTTGCAAACAGTCAGCATCAGGCTTGCATGCCTCCAGAGCAGAAAAAACTCATAGACGAAAGATGACATTTAAAGGAAAAAAGCTGACATTGACTCCATCACTGTCATTGCTTCTGCCATAAAGCAGCTTCAAATATTAAAACATTTTTCATCTGTGCTGCATTATTGGCACCAGAAATTGTTTTCTCTCTGTCTGATACTCACTTGAACTGCAGCAGAGCTCCCCAGAGACTCCAGATTGTTACCAAGGCCTCATAACATATTGGCAGTTGATGTGGTGGTGTTCATGTACACTTGCCACTCACAAAGGAGCCTCCCCCTCCCTCCACACTCACAGGAAAAAGAAAATGCTCCGACAGGAATTTCAGTCAAGTTCAATGAGTTCACCGACTCGGATGTAGGAGCTGGTGTGCATCATTCGGAGCGGCCTCCTTGAACCCAGTGTGGGTTTGGCTGTGGGGCTGGGGCAGGAGCCTGTGTTGTCCATGTTTCTGATTTTGTGCCAGCGTTTTAAAGAGCTGACCATCTGAATTATTTTTTTCAAAATCTCTGTCCTTCCTTTGCATAAATGCCTCTTAATTCAACTCACATTCTGTGCTCAAGCTGTTCCCAGGTAAGTATTTCACAACTCAATGGGAAAAGCAGAGCTTTTGTTGATCAGAGCATTTACAATCTGTCACTGGGAGGGGTGGCAGATTTAGAGGCATCATGGAAAGTCTTTGCTTACTCTAGGATAATCTTGGCATAACTTTCAATGCAAACACACCAGTAGCACATAGGTCGGTGAGAACTGGTAGGCAAATAAACTCTAACTAATGCATCAGCTCATCAACAGAAATTAGGCACCTAAACCTCTATTAATGTTTAAAACACTGCTGAAATGGATGAATATGCTGTATTTCACATCACTAACAAAGCCTCACAAACCCAGGATGTTGTCAAGCACTGGTACACACTCAGTTTATGAAAGATGACACAATTAAATGCAGCTTCACATCATCAAAAATGATTCACGCATCCTCCTACTAGGAAGAAGACTGAGCCTTTCATGAACAGCGGCTTCTGTCAGAAGCACTTGCCCAAGATCCAATGTTCAGAAGGATGTGAGGCAGCAGGACAGGTGAAGCAGCTCTGCCTCCAGTCCCTTCTGTGCATTACAACCATCACAGAGGCCGGAGCCTGAGTCACCTTTGACTTACTATCAAGTGAAACAACAAAGCAGAGCAGAGACAGGCTGTAAATTATTTTCTGTTATTTTCTGTCTTTACCCTCCTTGTCAGTGAATACACCCACGTGGACATTCCAGGTGTGAAACAGAATGAATGCTGCAATTTGCAACTCTGTCCAGCAATTTTTTTAAGACCAAGGTCTCTGCCCTGTGACATATAAGCAGCATTGTCCACCAGACCCTTTGAGACTATTTGCAGTTATGGGAAAGCAAAAAAATTAAGGCTCAGGCTGACAGGAAGCAAAGATTTGCTCACTGTTCACAACTTCACCACCTTCATCCACCTTTTGACCAACAGAGCCTAGGGACTGCTACTCAAAACATTTCCAGCAGCTGGGGCATGACAGCACACAGGAGCTGACTGTGGTCTCTGAGCCTGCAGCACACCTCAGCTCTTACAAGCCATAAACCACTAATGTCAGCATCCCTCACACTTCCAGGCTGGGAATTGGCCTGTAATACTGCTCCTTGTGCCATAGTGCTCCTTGTGCCAGATTCTTCCCAATGCCACTGCCTGGCACCAACCAGTGGCACAAACTGACACAACTGCCGAGCAAAATGTGCCCCTAAGGGACTGTCCTGCTGCTTGGATGACAGCACTGCTGCATCCTGGCTGCAAAGAGAGATTGAGCTTCCACTGCCTTTATCTCGCTGTGGTGCTGTCTTACCTCGTGGGACAGACTTTTAAAAGTCTGGACAGCCAAGGGACTTAAAAGGGCTCAAACACATCTAACCTACTTTCTTCCAGAACAGAAACCGTGCCCACCTTGTCCCTGGGGCAAGCCATCTCACACATGACAAGCTGCTTGTGCCCTTCCTGCCTGGTCCCAGGAAAAGGCCCAGACACCCGGACACTACAGACCTGTGCCCTCTCACATACCTAGACTTTATCATGCAGCCCGTTTTGTGCAGCCCTTAGTCAAGCCTTACAGAGGAAATGTTGCCAGTGGTGCTGCCCAGGGTGTCAGGGAACCTCCCAGCTGTGGATAACAAAGCCTGCAGGTAGCAGTGCCCAAACCTGCAATAAGTTGGTCTGTTTTACCACGCTGAGCAAGCTCTGACAATGATCGGGTGACTTGACAGGCCCATGTCTTTGTCTTTCTATCATCTGTCCCAAACACAGACAGTTACTTGCTTTTCCCCAGAGATGCTGGACACCTGGCCAGCTGCATGAAAGCCATGGACAAAGGAAAATGCAGTACAGCATTGAGCAGTATTGGTTAACTCCTACCACAGGAGAAGAAAACTGGATAGAAGAATATGGAAAAAACTATATTAGAGCATAAGATGGTGTAAGGGACAGGAATGAAGGTGAGAGGAAGATGCTTTATGTTGCCAAAGGGTTTGGTTTGTCTCAGAGGAAGGCACCCAGCATCCCTTCCTTTGCAATTTGTTTTTTTTCACAATGTCACTAGGACACAGTTTCCTGGAGACTGACAGCATTAAAAAAATTATAGGGTTTCAGTCTATGAAAAGGAAGTAATCATTTGCCACAGACCTTTTACTGGATATTATCTCATGAGTCATGACCCATATCAAGAGAGCAGCCGTTGGAGTCTGACTTGAAAAGCGAGTGGTTGGTAATGTTCCCCATATATTCCTGCAGGTAACAAGTGATATTTAAGTGAGAAGGTCTGTATAACTTGGCTTGCTGGCCCTTTTAACTCAAGTAACTGCCTGAGAGTGAATGGCAGACTAGAGAGATTGTGTTGAAAACAAACAGAAAGAGAAATCAAATAAAAAGTATCTGTGTGGGTTGTTTTATTGTGGAAGTGAATGACAGCATTAGGATTTAGACCTCCTAGTTTAACACATCCTGCCTTCCCTAGTTTAATAACTATACACACAACTAAAAGACAGCATATAAAAACATGCAGCGATTTAGTGGATCAGGGTTGCTGTATTTGGATTATCAGGGCATTTAGGGGAAAAAAAAAAAAGACCACACAGGGAGACAGCGCAAAGAGCCTCTCCACAACCATCTGCCACAACATCACGTAGCTCTGTAAACTGACAGACACTCCTTTAGCAGGGCCCAGGCACGTCAGATGAATCAATCAATCAAAAAAATTCTTATGAAACTTAATCACGGAGGGTCGTGTTAGGGAGTGGGGAACAGATTAAATTACCACGGTATTAGATACGGGAAATGATTTCTGTCAAAACCATCTTTACTGCAATTATAATATGTTAATTATGTATTTCATTAAGTAAGTGGATTAGAGTCTGCACAGATGAAATCACGCTGAAGGCTTTGAATCATTTGCTGAGCGGTGTGGGAGGACTGGTGTGAATGGAACTCAGTTAATTTTGAAAACTTTCACATGCTAAACATGTCCCCCCCACCAAGTGCAGGAAATAAATGCCTCCCAGATTGTTGTGTAAAACATCCAAAGACCACATTAATTTTAGTGATGTAATCAGATCATGGCTGATGTGGTCCAGGAGCTTGTCAAAGATGCCATAAATGTGTTCGTGTATAACAAAGCTGCACTGTTTCTGAATCTCCCAGCCACTGAAGGAAGATAACTTGCACAGGAGACCAGATTTCTTTTTGTCTGTGCTCCGGAACAGAGCAGTACCCAGCACAGAAGGGAATCAGAACCCCCCTTTATTTTAGGTTCTGTATAGTCATGTATGCAGCTGCCAGCACAGGCTGGCTGCAACATTTAGTCTGTAAACACGCTGGAGTAGCACAGCTCTGCAGTATCCTGCATCTTTTGTGCTCCCACCTATTTCTCATTCGATGGCAAAAACATACTGGTTTCATAGGAAAGGGCTACTTAATGATGTATGAGCAGTAGCCCTGGTGAGCCAATAACTTGCCATGTGTGTCTGAAGGGACTCATGCTGGGTGACAGCTACGGGTGTCAGTAGAACCAAGCAGATTTACTCCGTGGGAGGATCTGGCCCAACACTGTAATCTTTATATTTTTCAGAACAGATTATTGATGTCTGTAGGTACAGCAAGAAACCACCTGCAGAAGCTGTGTGCAAACCTTTTCTTAGTTTGAATTCCGTGTGAGTGAATGAGAAGGGGAAGTGTTTCTGTCTCAGCAGCTGGATGTTCCTCGTGCATTTAATGCTGTGCTCTTGACAGAGAAAAGAACAGGAAATGAGGGAAGATCGTGGTAACTATTGTTCTCCTCAGTCCCCAATAAATTAAATGGCTCATTTTAGAGGTTTATCTTGGAAAGGCAAATTAATGAATAAATAAAAATAAATGTGTCAAGCTATAATTAACAACAAGAATCAGGCATCTTGTCATGAGATTGTACTCTTAGCAGTAGGTAACCTTCCATTCATAGGAGACTACCCCACATATTAAAAATAAAAGGACATTCAGTGTCAGAAAGGAATAAATCTTCCAGCTCTTGCATATCCCTCTTTTCTTTGGAATAGCTTTCAGGGTGGCAGAGTTGTTTAAAATATATCAGAAAAAATAAGAGCAAAATAATTAATTTTAAAAAGAAGAACATA
Organism: Melanocharis versteri; assembly: GCA_013397845.1. NCBI lineage: Eukaryota > Metazoa > Chordata > Aves > Passeriformes > Melanocharitidae > Melanocharis > Melanocharis versteri. The sequence goes on along the minus strand of VZTG01008972.1, from coordinate 136,053 downwards.
TACAATATACATAAATTTGCCTCATCCCAATTATTTAGTTATCAGTAATAATCACAAGGGATTTAAAAGGAGGAAAGAATCTGAGACAGCATAACACCCTGCATGGAGTGAACGTTGGTGTAAATGACTGGAAAAGGTTGGCTGATTTGATGAAAACCCAATCAGACTCTCTAGGGAGATATTACTTTCCTCATTATTCCACTGATTGGCCTTATTTCATCTGAAGAATGCAGCACATTCTTTACAGTGCTGGCAAGCCTCTTTAACAATATCCAAGGAAAAAAAGCCCTATCACCTCTGTAATCGAAACAACAAGGAAATTAACCAGAGTCCCTTTCCTCAGGGAACTGTTACAGAACCCCCAAAATCTCCTGATGGATTGGCACAGTGAAGCTGCAAGGCAAAGGGGGTGGGATTTTCTCAGATTTGGTGCACAGCAAAAACCTTTCACAAATTTGCTACAAGCAACTAAAACAGCAGGCTCAAGCCATAACTCCTCCCTCCGCACTGGGAAAAAAAATAACACTGGAGTTGTTTGCTTGTAGCAACCTAATCTTAACCAACAGTGACATAATTTACTAAGGGAGTTCGTTCTTGTGATACGAAATTTGTTATGCCCACATCACTGTGCAGGGCTTTAGAATAAAGCAGCAATTTCAAGTCAAGTACAAAACACACTTGTGAAATGCAGTCTGAGAACTGTGTTATCAATGGCCTCAAGCTTGCAATAACTGTTAATTAAGTGTATTTTTCATTATTCTTTAGCAAAGAAGCAAGATTTAATGATGTAACTTAACAATAGATGATAATTTAGAGTAGTGACAATAGTTTAATTATTCACACGCATATAAAAGTTAACTTCATAACTTATTTCTTTGTAAGAACAAGTTCATTTAAAATATTTTGAACAGTGCATACAATTACCACATATGGTATCTTGCCACACCGTTTTTGTGAATACAAGTCAATTTGCTACAGAAGTATCTCGTCCAGCAGCAATGCAGAAAAGGAATTCTTAGCCTTAATTTTATTTTTTGTTGTTGTTGTTTGGAAGGAGAACTGACTTTACTAGCGATAGATAGCAGTGGTGCCACTTGGTCAAAAACTGAGTCAGAGTGCGTAAACAATGGGCCTCAATATTGCCTAAGCTATTTCCAAACCTTCCACCAAGGCCTTTGTTAAATTACAGGAAATACTGTGGGCAGAGAACAAAATTACAGCCTGTGATAAGCTGGAAAATGGTGCTCAAAACCTACTTGAACACCAGCTTCTGAATACATTTGAGTGTCTTGAGACCATCAATATCCTAAACTAAATCTATATTAAATGTAGTCAAGAGTGCTTTGTAAGGAAGATGTTGCTAGCGTTTGTAACAGAAAAATCAAAGGGGATATTGGTTTGACTCAAAGACTGTGAGTAGCCAAGAAAATTATAATTGCAGTGCATTTAAATATAAAATTATTCCAAAGAATCACCTATTGAGTTAGCACTAATGATTCATTCCGTTCAACCAATTCTTCTGTTACAATGCTGTGTTTTGTACATTTTGTTCTCCTGGCAATGGACAAGCCCAAGCACCCAAATAGCCAGCAATTTTAGACTAGATTTCCTGATTGGAAATGTGGAGATGTTCCTCAGTTATCACTCAATAAAACCTCTCAAAAATGTCTATCACACAGAGAATTAGAACTCAGTAATAGTATGCAGTATCTGTTTTCAGCTGACTCTTTGATTTACTGTTTTCTCCAACGCTGTGCCTGAAAAGCTGCAGGGATAATATGCTGGTAGCCTGATCCATTGGCCCAGTCCAGCTGGTCTTTCTCTCTGCTAAGATCACATTTTAAAAGACAGGTTTTAAAAGACAGGTTTAAGACCAATTAAAGATTTCATGGTGTCCTATGCCATAAAGAGCTATGACGGTCTCTATTTTCAAAGAAGTCTTCCTCCCATCAAGACAGAAACACTGAGAAAAAAAAGCCACTGTAGATGCACCCTCTTACACCTATAAAATAGCAGCTGAGTTGGTGGAAAGGTTAAGATTACGAAGAATACTACCTTTTACAAGAACTTTCTTGTTTTGCAGGAGTTTTGTTTCTAAGCAAGGCCGGCTGAAAGTGAGGCCAGGCCAAGCTACTCATTTGACTCAAGCACACAAAACTGACACCCACGTTTTGTGCTCACACATCCCTGAAGGTGCTCTTGGGAGGCCCCCTCAAGTTTTGAGTGGTTGCAGAGTAACGGTGGAAATGTGGGAGACATTACATTCCTGCTCTGAACTGGCTCTGGTGCAATTAATTACGCCTTTTTCTCCTGCTGGATTCATATTACCATGAAAGCCAGTGCATTTGTTCTTCCAGCAAACACAAGAGCCTTCTTTTTGTCAAGCTTATCAGAGTCACACAATTCAGTATTGAATCTTCTTGGAATGAACAAATATTTTGTGTATAATAGAGCCAGAAAATGTGACTACCTCAGGATATGCTTGTCCATCAGTGCACTGGAAGCAAGGAGAGACACCCTGACCTTTGGATCTGTGTTTAGGGAAGTACCTTTGTTAGAAGGTGGTGCCCATGTTCTGGAGCCAAACATCTGTTTCTTTATACTAAAACACTGCTGCTTTTAGCAATATCAAGCTCACTGCCCTGTGACTGTTTATAAAATTCAGAGGATAAGACAAAATTCACTGCTTTGCAAGTGATGCTTATTGGGAGCTGCTGAAACCATAATGATAGTTTAAAAGATGGACTAAATAAACTCAAAGATTACCATGCTATCAAGCAGCAACTCCTTTTCTCTCTGGCCCTCAGAGGAAAGAAATGTGAAGGAAAATCTCAGGATGAGTAGAAGTGGAGGATATGAGGGAAAAGAGATTCAGTACCACTGAGTACATCTTGAGGAGAGGACACCAGCAGCTCTGTGGTTTGTGTGTATCCTGGGGCGTCTGCAACCTGCATGCTCCTCTTGTGTGACTCTGGTTCACCTTAGGCCAAAGAAATATCTGTTCTTGATCACTCACAGACATATTTTCTCCAGCAGGCTTTGAAGGCCACAACCATCCCCACGTTGCTCCGATGGTGGAGTTTGCCCTTACGCAATAACTGAACTGCGGGTGATTTAGAGGCTGGATCTCTCTTTGGAGACAGCTCTGCAGGGTGTTTTGCAAGCCCTGGTCAGCTCCCACACCCAGAGGCTCTGAGGAGGAGGCAGCACAGCAGCAGCCCTGAACAAGATCCCTTATCTGGAGCTCACAGTGCTCGCCGTGCTCCTCACAGTGTCTGTAGCTCACTGTTCAGACACCTTCCTCCCATCTTCCTGCAGACAGCGAGGCTCACCTCCCCAAAGACATGCCATTAACCACTGATGGATTTATCAAGAGGAAGATGCTTTTATTTTCGCAAGAAACAGATGTGAAAACACATTCCAGGATGCTGTAAACCAGTGATCTCCCAAGACCACGCCTTGAGCTGCAACATTGTGGAGAATTTAGCTGGACAAAATTACCGCACTGCCTTTGATGAATCCAGAGTGCTACATATCACTTATTTATTGCACTCTTCACTAAAGAAGCCTCATTTTGTGATGATGGAAGATTGTAACATCTGATTACATTGCACATGACAGGGCCTATATCCTATCCACAAAATGTTTCAATTAAATATAGCAATCTTGATCAAAAAAAGAAACCACCAACAAAACCCCCAAACTGAGATAGGCAATCATAGTTCATCCAATACTACAGAAATCAAGCCACAACATCAACCTTAGTAAATACAACAGCTGAACTGGCTGTACAAAATGTTCATTCAATTCAACTCCATCCCAGCTTCTGAATTTTAAATTAAACTAAACCAAAATATCCCAAATTAGAATAACCTCTGAAATTCCCCCTATATAATTTATTTAGAATTTCCATCTAAAATTCATTAAAATCACTAGCTTGAGCAGAAATTCAACCTTCAGCATAGAAGGATGTACAACTGAGTAAAGTCATTTTTCCTGTTCCATTTAGGTATGGTGTTTGGCTCCAGCACTATACAGAACATCTCACTAAAGGACAAAAAAAGAAAAAAATCTAAAAAGAACCTGAGAAAAACCTCTTGCTCTGCTTTCAAGCCTTGTGCAGTCATTTATGTCTTTCTTGTAGAACTCAATCTGGCTCACCTTCTAATCCTCCCCTGCTCTCATTTATCCCAATAAACAGATACTGACTCTTTTGTGTCCTGACTTGGGTTGCTGAGCTCAAAATGTGTGTGGTATTTGAAGAAAGCTCTCACAGAGTTGTTTTGGGTGAGGGAAAGTGCTTTGAAACCTGCTCCTATTTAGGCAAAAAAAAAAAAAAAAAAAAAAAAAAAAAAAAAAAAAAAAAAAAAAACCCNAAAAAAAAAAAAAAAAATCCCGACAATATGTGCTGTCCAGTTCCCAGAAATGGGAACAAAGCTAAATTAACCAGTGCTGGTCAAGAGGTTGGTTCCTGGAGGCTGCATGAGCTCTGTTCTTGTTAAACACTGACAAAAAAGAAAGAAAAAAAATCTGAATGAGATTTTTCTGTTCTTCCCCAAGAGGTCTTAGAAGATAAACAAAGAGATGAAGCCAATGGTTCTAAAAATATTTGGCCAGCAAAGCAGCCAATTTTAATTTTTGCATACTGATAACGTGTTTGAGCAGTTTAGAAGTCTTAGAAATACCAACCTCCAGTCGACTTGTGAGTGGTGATTTCAGACTAAACCCAGCTCTCAGTCAAATCACTTAAGCTTGTCTAGTTTTTCTTTGAAGCCTGGGAAAAATCACAGTTTTTGACCAATTGCCATGGAAAACTATAAATCAGACTATGGTCATTGAAAGTTAGACTCAGGTTCACCATATGGTTTGTAAACCTGGAGAATCACTGATGCGTTTTGAGTTTCTGATGAAATCTGAAACATGAGCTGGTTTCACATGGTTTCAGATTCCCCTGCAAACATTTCAAACTCCCCATTCTCTCAGAGCATAAATTCTTTCATTCATTCTAGAATGTGTTAGGGGATCACAAAGGAAACTTAAGATTAAAAAGAAGAAAAAGGTAGAAACATACAGTTTTCACAACTGTGTATACAACCAGCTTAATGACCCGGACAAATGCACTTAATTAAGCATTTATGTGCACAATTACCCAGTTTGTGAATAAAGTCTTTACAATTGCGTGTACTAACCGGATGTCAGATGTGCCTAGACTGTACATAACCTATGGTAAAACTGACCTTAGCAAAACATGGCCTTCAGCTTAATCAATTGTTTTTATCTATTTCAAGGCGTGTATAAAAAGTCAGATATATTCAGCACATCAGCTCGGTGTAAAACTCAACAGCCAACCTGGGAGGTTGGGTTTTTGTTTTGCAAGATTGTCAGTCTAACTTGCTGTAGCTGTTTGAAAGCTGAGAGGTTTTCTATTTTATAGCAAAGTATGGAAATTGTTTAAAAAAAAACCCCAAAAAACAAACCTTCAGTCTTTTTTCCATTTTGGTGAGAAATAGTTAATGTTCCATAGTCTTTGATTTATTTATTAAAAGTATTTTACCAGGAAACACAACAGAGACAGGCCTTCTCATTTACAGTGAGACCCCAGAGAGCAGTAAATTTACATACACAAAGGACTAGCATCAACCCCTGAACCTTTAATGTTTATTTTGATAGCCCACCCTGCTGGTAAGGCCTTTTGTTAAGAAGCCAGGTACAACAAGGCAAGGATCCAAACAAACAACACTGGTAGCTTTGTTGACCAGGTCATATGATGTCCTGCCCTTGAACAGTACCCCTTGTCTTTTTACCCTTTGCCCCTAGAAAATGAAGTTAGTTAGAGTCCCTGTGGCAGATTTAGCATTTCCTTTCAGTGTCTGCCAATCTATCAAAATTCAGCTACCGCTGTGAACCCATCAACTCAGTGCAAAAAAGAACAAGGCTTACCACGGACCCCCTCAAAGTAGCAATCATTTATCCCTTCCTGAACTTTAGCTGACCTTTGTAAGCACGCTAGCAGTTGAAGCATGCAGCACCTTGGCGGGGACGATCGAGGCTGTGGGTTTTTCTCTCTCCCCACTCGGCCCCAAACCCGAGCTTTTATTTCGTTTCATCAATAAACGCGTTGTGTTTAGGAATAACCACGTGAAGGGAAATAAACTCTTCAGCAGGAGGATGCGATTGTGCAGCACCAGGCAAAAGAATAGAAACAAATATAAATACTCTGCATTTAGGGAGCCGGTTAGCATCACTTTGTAGAGGAGATAAACAAAACAAGTGGATTCCATTCACAAAGATTTATCGGAGGGAGGAGGGGAGATATTGTTCGCAGAACACAATGATGCATTTATATACAAATAATTGCAAAGTAAAATGAATCATATAGAACATTCAGCTCCAAAACCGAGACTACCACATAGCTACAATATATTGGCTAAATATTGTGGTGGGTTTGTTTTATTTTTTAAAGCAGCAGGAAAATCTAGATTGCAGGAAGGGTTATACACAGTGTAACTCCCACTGTAAATTTAAACTGACCTAAGGGACATAATTACATACATCTCATCATGAGACAATATACTTTTTATTTGTTTGAATTTTATTTGTATTGGTGAAACTGACCTGAAAGTGACACAAGTTTATTAGAAAAAGGACTCTCAAAAACAGAGTGGGCTGGTCTTCTTACTCAAGATGGATGTGCCAACTTCTAGTATGATTAGAGAAATGGATAACTCACTAACATCTGTGCAAACTACAATAAAAAGGGATTTAGTGTTACCCCAAGGAAGGTAAAAGAGGCTGTCTGTCCATTAAACGCTTTATTACAGTGCCAGCAGCTTTTTTCTAACTCAGTTATTCCTGCACAGAGCTCAGCACTGTGACTGCCTGTCATCCTTACCAGACAGTGCTTGGGGCTTGGTAGTTTTTTTGTGCAAGGTAGATGACAATCAAATGACTCATTGAGCAGGGAAAGCGCCTGACCCCTAGTGAAGGATTAACTACGGAAAGTGAGTGTGATCATGTCACACCATTACTTAGAATTTTCACAGTCAATTTCTGAAAATATGAGATAAGTCCTTAAAGAGACAGCTCTTTCAGGAAGCACTATGAGCCAGCAGAAATTCCCTTCCAGTACAAAGGCAGACAGTGCCATCACGGAGACATCTGCTTAGCTGCTCAGGGTAAACCAAACACCACCCTTCTCATCATAGCAGACAAGGTTAAGAGCGAGCAAGACAAAAATCAGATGGCTTAGACCATTCAGGTAGTCTAGGCAGAAAGCAAAGTGGTGACAGAGAAGCTTATTAAATCCTATGCAGTGACACAGTCTCTGTTTAGGTTAACACAAGTACTTTTAAAATGTGGACATTAAAATCTCTATGCAAACACAGGTGGGCATTTCATGGGTTCCTTCTTTTATATTACAAAAGAAAACCTCTCTCAGCATACCACATGAATGCAACTGCCCAGAGACTGCCCAACAAATCCATTGAAAAGAGCAAATGTTTTGCTTTGCTTGCAAACACATCCTGTGTCACGGATGGGAATGCCTGTCCCTCCATGGCACAGCTGGACTACTGCAAGGAAATCTCAAGAAAAGCCACAGAAATACTGTTGGGTTCACCAGCAGCATTAAGCCCCAGCTTGTTGTCTCTGTGAACCTATTATCACTTTCTCACATTAAAACCCCCTCGTGGTATAAGAAGAGAGGCCTGACCCATTAATCAGTAAATGAAGGGCCCATTTGCTCTGTTTTTACATAACACATTTTTTTCATGCACAGTTCTAAATGTGAGATTCATCAAGTTTCCACCTAAAAAAAAAAAAAAAGTAATTCAGCCTAAGAACCTCAAAGCTTGGGCGTGCCAAAATGAGTTAACATCTGCTGCTGCCTGAATCTAATTGAAATGATTCATTATAAAATTTACAGATCTGCTTAATGATTTTGTATTTCTTTTTCCGAATCACCTTGTTCATTATCTCACCTTAGGTAAGCTGAATTCAGCAGAGCTGTAGTCTCCCTAGCAGGCTGGAGTTTGTACACAACAATTCCAAATAAAAGGAGGCTGATTTTTTCCTTTGACACTGTGTTTGTGATTTTTTTTTCTTTTCTTTTTTTTTTTTTTTTTCTGGTGAATATACTCCCTCAGAGAAAAGCTCCATTATCATCGAACAGAGACCCATTAGGGGCACCTTGGAAATTTGGACCCTTTTACTAGAATCGGGGCTTAAATAGCACTTTAATTTATGGCAGTTTTCTGGCTGATGGCATTTTTGCTCTCAGGTAAGGTCATCCCAATATATATCCGTTTAGAGAAAGCCAACACAAGAATCTTTTTATGCTTTTTTATTTTCAAGTAGCCAACTACTCAGCTGCTAAAATGTAAGTCACATACAGAATGTATGCATGCTTGATTCTACGCTGTTTTTTAAAGGGAAAATGCTTTATGTGTGTGAAAAAGAGAAAAGTGAAAGAAAAAAATGAATAAGCATGTGAATAATTAGATCAGAGATAGATGCCACCTTTTCTCAGTGTTGAAACTGTGAGGAGAAAAAAAGTGCTACCATATAATTGACATAATTGATCTATTTTTTTCCCTTTTTTGCTGCAGTAATTTTTTATGCATGCCATTGTTGCTGTTATTATCCAAGATGTGATCTTGTGTGGTTGATAATACTGACTAGATATGAATACTGGTAAGTACCAGCCAATCACAAATCTATAGTGTCTATTTCTGCATCACCAGGTGCTATCTCATGGGAAATATCCTCTTTTTTGGCAGGCACACAGCGCTCTGCATTATCTGTCATTTTCATTAGATTCAAGCTACAGCTGAGCCAAAAAGACTTAGTTCTAGCATATGTGCTCAAAATGGCCAAGATGAGATTGTCCAAATTCACCCTTTCAGGATTGTATTAGAAAACAACTGGAGCTAAAGCTAAAAATTAGAGCTAGCAAAGTATCTGAATTACATTTGGGAAACTGCAAACACCATAAGCTCAAAAGATTTCCAGCTTATCACAGTCATCACCTCCAAAAGCTCCAAGGAGCCTAAGTCAGCAATTTCTATGTTTTTCAACACTTCTTTTGTACAGACTAAATGTGATGATGTCAACAAAGAAGAGCAAGGACATCACAAGAAGACAAAATCCTTCTGTTTTCCCGTGGCTCAGAAAACTACAGCTAGAAGCCACTGATTACATGCAAATGCCATATTTAATAGGTCAATGTTATTATATTCTGAGTCAGCACTAATATATTAGTTGGGACCGTTGTTTATTAATAATTCTGTAGCTAAACTATATGAAATGGGACCATGAGCCTTTCTTCAATTACAATAAAATAGTAATACTGTATCCTCCATCTAATGAGGACAGGCTTAATTGGGATGGTTGCTTTATTAAGATACCTCCCAGGAAACTAATTTGGTATAATGTTAGTGAATAGCTGTGACTGCTGTTTAATTGGGATGGTACTAACAAAAACTCTGCTTAATGGGGATACATTTGGTCAGTACCAAGGGGTTAAGTGATACTTAACTTGGTGTTAAATGGGTGTGAAATTCTGAGTTTTGTTCTTTTAATGAAGACATAGCTAACTAGGGGTCAGGCAAGTAAAACAGGCAGGAAAATAAAATTCTATCACTACCATTTTTGTCCTCTCATTTCATTGCAAGAACTTTAAAAATGGCAAATGACTTCTTGGTAGCATTCATTCAGTTCTTCAGATATAATCTCCATATTCTGTTAAAATTTATTAGTCTCTGACTTTCAACCTAGTACGTTTTCACTGAAAGAAGATTTCACATGACTGAATTCATGCGATTTCATCTTGCATTTCAGAAGCATTTCTAGGTGGTCACTTAGCCAAGGGCTACGAAGAAGCCTTTACCCCACTTAAATCTGTTTTAATTCCATGAGCTGGAGCGTGAGTCTTCTGCTACTCCTATTCAAAGGGATGGAACTGGCAGGAAGGCTCAAAATGAAAATCAAAAGCCATACCCATGTCAGTTCTCCCGCAAGCCATCCATATGCATGAGAAAATGTATTTGTAGTAAAGTTCAATCTCCTGTAACAAGCAAATAGCTTACACAGACCTTCCTCCTGCATGTAAGCCTTTTACTCAGGGAACCAGGGAAGCAGAAACAGTAACTTGATCTCAGTGATCAACACATATATAGGAAGTTTCCAACAGCACTGCACCTACCAGCATCTGTGGTACATATTAGCTAATAAATGTTTTATATTAAGAAGTTTTGGTCTATGGAATGTAAACCCTTAATTATGAGCTCTACACCACATCTAAAACATTTATCAACCAATATTGAATAGCAAACATCTGTAAAAATCAATCTCTTTTTGTGGCTCATTTGCAAACCAAGGAAGAACTAAATTGTGCATAATAAGCACAAAAATGATCAGAAGATCTGCAGAACTGGCATAAAAAGATAAAAGGATATCCCATTATGGGGCTATTGCATATCTTTACCTACAACTAGAATTCAGGGTTTATTGGTGACAGGAAATGAACCCGTTGGCATTTAACAAAAAAATTCACAAGAAATCAAGTTGAAGTCTATGTTTTAAAATCAAACTTGAGGTATGAGTCCAAAACAGATTTTCGGTCGTTGTTAAAATTTAATGTTGCCTTGAATGTTGTTTAATCCTATCATACATTAAATTTCACTGCTTGATTACTCTTGTTGTACAGTCTCTCTATTTGGAATCTGGGGGCTTTAGGGGTGTAGGGATCACATGATACTTTCTTAGGACGTTTAAATAAATAATAAAATACCTTTAAGCTACTGAAGTTCAAATCAAGGTCTTCACCATAATCCGCTAAATAAGAAAAATACAGAAACTACCTTATATTTTGAACTCATTCATTGGCATGATAATAAAAACCAAGATGAGAGACTTTCAAAACATTAAAGAGAAAGAATTTACAAATAAACTTTCAAACAGTCTTTCAGCAAGCAAGTCTAAAGTTACCCAATATGTAAATTGCCTTATTAAAAGAAGAATTTTTTTTTCAGCAATCTGTTCAATTACATTGAAATATGTCAATAGAGAAATCTAGTAGTCATGCACAGGAAAAGTCCTCTAGAGAGGTGACTCAGGTGTGACATGAAAACTGAAAAACATTCATGAGCTGAGAAGGTATCAAAATGCACAGGATCTATTAGCTCTGCAATAAATTGACAGCTTCACCAGTGTGAAGATGCTGACACCATTCTAAGATTGCATTTGGCCTTTTTGCCACGTCACTGATCTTCCATTCTCATAATGGGCACACTTAAAAAGGAGAGTTTTATGCAACTTGGCTTTTGAAAGGAGCCAGAGATTCTGATGAGAAACACTCCTAACCAATCCTGAGGAATATGATATAGGAAGCTTTTTCATCATTTCTCTTATGACTTTTTAAAAATAGTTCTTTACATTCCACATTTCACTACAGTAAGGTGAACCCAGCTTTGACCAGAAAAATCATCATGCAAAATTCTACCTCAGGATAAAGGACAGCTTTCTCTGGAACTCAGGAGTACAACTTGGCCCTAAAAACATCTGTGCTTACACCTTTTCCCTGATTTTTTGGAGGTTTTTAAAACTGAAGATCCAGCTCGGCCTTTCATTGGGCAATGGTGCCAAGAGACAAAGGTGAAGGACAGGAAATCCTCAGCAGGCCAGGCCAGGTGATGCACAGGCTAACGGTGCTTCCTGGTGATGAGCAAATGAAGAGTTTATCCCATACAACAACCAGGGGATTAATGGTCAGATGACCACCAGCACTGATGCTCAGCAGATGTCACTGATCAGAGGACAAATGTGGCTTTGAGGGCCCAAGGAAGATAATGGACCACACCTTGAGAAACCAATTTGTATTTTTCCTGTGGGGACAAATGAACGTTTTGCTGCAGCGAATCTGGAATGCTAATGGTGGCTCAGAAAGGCTCTGGAAGGGGTAAAATACTGCCTTGATTTTGAATAACGGGAGAATATGATTTGTAATTGGCCTGGATCTTCAAAATTGTCATTGTCTGCTAAATACTTTTTTTCCCAGCTTTGTTAGCCAGGATTCTCAGTGTCCTATGATCTGTGGCTGCTGAAGATAGTTAAGGGAAAACGTTAAAATGGCAATTTGTGTCTGAACAATCGCTGCAAAAATTAACAAAACACTAAAATATAATGCAGTAGGATCCTTGAAAACTTCTCATGTTAAACTGGGGCCATTACCTACAGCACAACTTGAACTTTGAAGAGCTTTGAAGAGCGTTATGTTATAAAGTCTTGGGGGTATCGTGCTGTTGTAACAAATGCACCTCATATTTTTAAACCAAATATGTAAAATGAAACTACAGATAAAGTAAAAATAACCAAGCAAAATGAACAGGAAAATTCTTTAAAGCTTATATTCCATGTCAATTTAAATATCAAGTGTTGAATATGGCTGGGCTTTACACAGTACACAGAGAACCAATAAAATTCCTTTTTTTCCTTTTTTCTAAGTACTGTATGTAATCCCTAGAAAACCTCCAACAGCTAATGTAAAAAGCAAAAGCACACTGCAGACCTGTATGCTTTTTGCCTCTCTGAAACAAAACAAATTCTCAGTTCTGTTGGGGTTAAGGGGTGGTGGTCCCATTTGAGTCCACAGTGGACAGTGAACAGCACGACATGGCTGGTGAGGCTTTTGGCACAATTCAGTGTGATTGGCAGCGTTTGCTCAGGAGAGGCCCAAGGCTGGATGATGAAGTAACTTCCATTATAGAAAACAGACAAGGTCAGCTGCATGCAGAGAGTAGCAACAAGAAGTCCTGGTCCCCAAAGCCTTTGTCCTTCTCAATGTATGCTTTTGTATTTTGCTGATATGCTTTAACGAAAAAGTGTTTTTCAGCTGTTAACTGCTGTGTGCATGGAGGTTATCAAAACTGTGGAAAAAACTACATCCCATGTACAAGTTAAAAAACAACTGCGTTTATCTACTGCATCTAAAATAATCTAAGGCTGTCATAGATGTTTTTGCAATACTTTAGATAGAAAGATTGATTTTAGAGAAGTTGTTTGGACTGTGTCTCTCAGGAAAGCTGTCCATAGAGAAGTAACTAAGAATAACAGTTGTGTTTTAAGAGTTATGCCCAGGTTTGAGAGCCCACCTGCAGAGCAGCTCAAGCTTGCCTACAGAAATGGGATTGCTTAGAGCTGGAATGGAGCATTTGACAGTGCTGTCGGAGCTGAATTTTTCCAGTGAAAATCAGAGCTACAGTAAAACAAGTCCCGCAGTAAAGCAAATAATTCAGACCAAATGAACTTAGAAAATCCAGGATGAAGTTAGTTTGTAGGAATTTTCATAGGAACAACTGAAGTACTGAGAAAGACACTCATGCTACAGCCTGGATTTTATTACCCGATAGTTCACATGACAAAGACATTTAATAAACTGAAATTCAGCTTATGGAAGTGGGCAAGTAACAGTTCTCAATCCTCACTATAATCTTAGTGCTTTAGTACTTTTGCTTCCCATGAGTCTACCCAGGAGCAAAAGCTCTGCTAAGACAAAGCAGCCACCGACAGCCTGTAGAAGAGCTCCTGGAAGTCAGCTTTTCCAGCATGCCCCTTAACATTGTTCTCCTCAGATTTCTTGTTAACAGCACTTAAATGGTTTCCTTCTCCTACCTGGAGAAACAAAGGCCCAGTTGCCTGGAACTTTGAGTTATTAATTACAGCCCCTTTTCTTCTCGGCCAAGGTCTGTTCCCAAGGTCACTAGGGAACACTGACAATATTCCACACTGTGTATTTAGCAGTCCACCTAATCCCTTTCTTCCCTTCCCTCTGTATGTACAGCCATCTCTCATTTGCATGCTGTCAGACAGTACAGCTTGCAGGGGTGAAAGCAAAATGTACAGTAGACAATGTACCAAATTTCTTTTAAATCACAGGCAACAAAAACCCCCAAGATACTCAAGTACATTCTTAAGTTAAGAAAGAATTCACCTTGCTGGAGCCTCATGATGCTGCTAACAGATTATTCCCATTATATACGTCTATTTACTTTGCTAATCAATTAAAACACTGAAGTTAACATATGCCATATTAAGTGGTACATATGCTATGAAACAGTTTGTTAAAAAAAAAAAAAGAGAGAAAAAAGCAGGAATACTTTTGTGAACTTCTGTTCCCATCTGATGTTTTAAAACAGTCTTGAAAAATTATCATTTTCTAGCCCAAACACAAAAGCATTTCTCCCACCCTCTGCTGCGGCAGCTGAAGTTAATGAAGTAGACCTTAGGGGAGAAGAGAAGCAAATGAAAAAATCCCCTCTTTGGCATGATATTGGCCATCAAGCCTTGTGGAAAGGTCTTAAAAATGTTTAGGGTTAAGCAAAGACAAATTGTCTCAGAAATGAAACATCTTGTCTTTAGGCAATAAAATCTGGCTGTGACAATCTCCTGATGACAGAACTCACTTCTGAAGTTCCTGTGTGACACCATTCCCAGCAAGACTGGACTTCTGAGGAGAGAGCCATCCCCAGGCTGTGGTGCCTGGCACACAATGCCCTGTACCTTTGGAGGGGCTTGATTTCTTAGGATTTCTGTCACACAGGTGAAAACAAGGGAAAACGGTGGGGAAAGCAGGGTTCCCCTGCTTGAAAAGAAGTGGTAAAAAGGTAAGAAAAGACAGTGATGGGTGGTGAGGCTCAGATTTCCAGGCTTTCCCAGATGGGAGTGACAAGCCAACTGAGTGTGAATGCACACTAACACTTGCCCATCAGCCCTGAGCATCCAGAGCATGGGTGAACACGTGCAAAGTCTGCCGTTCTGAGTCTCCTTCCTACCTCATTTCAAACACCCATGCACCAATCCCACCGTTGCTCTGGCTGGATTCTTCATGATTACCTATTTAGTAAACAGCTACACACACGCCTTGAACTAGATCGGGGTATCAGAACCTAAAAAATTAAAAGAGCATTTTTTAAGAGTAAATATTCTAGTGTAGTTAAACAGCACTCCTGAAGCGCCCCAGGCTTCACACATCATTCTGATGAGGACATGTCACATTCTGATGCTGACATGTCAAGCTTAGGAGGTTTAGACAGGTACAGTTAAATCACATTGCAGCATTGAACTTCCACTTCTAAAATTTTTATCTTGCTTGTACAGTGAGTCAGGATGGCTGGCTTTGCAAACTTGACTGGCCACGAAAATAAAAAAGGGGGAGGGTGGCTTAAAAGGTCAAAAACAAAAACAAAAACAAACAAAAACAATGGGAGGGGGTGGGCAGTGGAGAAGACCTATATTGCTTTCTACTCCCTCTGTAGACTTGTATATCACTGTGTGGAGAAAGAGGGGGGCAGCAGAAGTAGAATTAACTGCTCTGAGGATCAGCTGCTCATCCCTTGCCAACACACCCATTTCAATTTGGACTTCCAGGCTGTCACAGACCACTAGGCTCACAGACTGTTCCTTTCATTGGTGGAGACAGTTCCCATGGCTGGATAAATCCAACTTCAAACCACCTATGCAGCCATGCTGACCAGATCAAATTTGAAGTTTTAGTGCATGGCAGGCACCAGCACAGTCAATTAAGGTGAGCTGCTAAACTAAATTTGCCCTGCCACCCCCTGGCAGCAAAAAAGTTCTCCCTCTCACAAATTTCCCCTGTCAAAAGCAGCACAAAAAGTCTTTCAAAGGCTCCTGGATGCCAGGCAGGGGTAATCAGTGAGGAGAGCTGCAGGGATTCATGCAGTGCTATTAGCTTCAGCAGCAAACCAAGACACCCAATGATAAAATCAGTTGTTCTGCTGTGAGAAGTAGAAGAATGCGTGTACCACCTCTTCCTCCTTGCATTCCACCTCAAAATACCACTGGAAAGAAGAGCAAGCCAAGGCACTGAGACAAGCATGGGGATGTGAGCTGAGGATGCATTTGGAGTATGGAAGCAAGAACCACACAGTGTCTAAATCCTGCTCTGTAGCATTTAATCTTGTGCTGATGAATTTTGCCCTACCCAGCAGCAGCCAGTTAAAAACAGAACTGGATGCTCTGGCCAAGACTGATGTCAGATATTCCTGTATCTTTGTTTCCCATCTCCAGTGGACACCCTCTATTACAAAATCTGCTGGAAATATTTCCTGGCAGCATCAGAATCTGTAGTTATTGGGAAATAAGATCTAGTCTGCACTGCTAGAGGGAAGTGCTAGCAGTACTAGATCTCTTTTTCAAGAACTTTTAAACTTAACTAAGAATACAAAAAGCCTGAGGAACCTCCACGTGAATTAAAACAATGCAGCTTGTGGAATAAAGCTTGCTTGAAACAGTTGAACTTCCTTTCAATCTGAAATATGATGTATTGCTAATTCTTTGAATCAAGTCTTGGACAATAATGCCCAGGTGTTTTTCAAACTGAGGAAACATTTGACCAGCTTAGCAACAGAAACATACAAAGCTGTTTTCTAAATCATGGGAATTTTCACCATCAGCATGACCGAGAGCAGAATACAGGCATGACAGTTGGGAAAGTTGCTTTAGGAAGAGGGTGGGAGCATTCCAACCACAACGTCCACATGATTCCTGTGATACAAAACCTCTCCAGCCAGGAACTCTCTAGCCTAAGTGTTATCAGTGGGAGCTAAGTCACTTCTTTATGGGAAGATTTTTCTCTTTTTTGCTGTTCAAAGGTTCCCTGAACATGCATTCTTTAATCCCTATGTTTTTTTTCTCTCTCTGTATCACTTTTCCATCTCTCCTTCCTAGAACCAACAGTTTGACAAAGGTGATGATGGCCAAGAAGAGATTTAGTAGAACCTGAAGTATTTCAGTTTGTTGAACCTAAGCCTAATTCCTTACTATTCATTTATTTCATACTTCTCTTTTCACCTGTGGTTCCAAAAGCAAGAGATTGTTTAGCTCCACATAGAAAGCAAATATACAAAAATCGTTCTGCTAAAGAAATTTGCTTGGTTTTTGTTTGATTAGTTTTGTTTGTTTGTTTTTTCTGCAACCATGTTCTCTGAGTCAGGTCTGGACAGAAGGAGACACAACTTCCACATTCCTTCAGGGCTGAAATGAAAGTCTTGGAAGACCAAAAGTCCTAGAGGCAAAGTCTTAGACCATTCAATTGGACTGTTTTCCATGCATTTCCATTAATTTTCCATTAAATACTTTCTCCTTTTAAACCAAAATTTAAGCTCTGTACATTTCAGGAACATGCCCTTCAGGGTGGCAAGGTCTGTGGCTTAGTACTTCAACAACTGTAATTTCTGTAAGGTTTACAGCTTTTTCCAAAAGGTCATCTCACTGAAACTCAGCAACATGTTAAACCACGATGGAAAGTAACAAAGTTCCTGGTCTGATAACATCACCTTTTTTTTTTCCTTCCTAAAGTTTCAGTCAAAACATATTTCAGTCCCAGCACCTGATTTCCTTAAAGAATTAAAGACAGCAATTTTGTGGTTCAAGCCTCAACCTCTGGTTGTTTGATGGCAATCAGAGGTCAATTCATTTTAAACTGCTTGATCATGTCATTTTACTTGACCATTTTTGCCTTAATTGCAGATCACATTGGCTGTAGCACAGTATTCTATAAATACTTGAACAATCTGTTCAATAGAGTGATAAAGCTAAGCAATTTAAAAAATAAGTTGAGCTATGTCACCTTCTTGTCAACTAAGCTACTAATTTAACTATATGTAGAACTTATATAATGAACTGCTATGCTGAGCACTGGGTAGAATTTCTAGTTATTGGCTTTCAGTGCTCATTAAGGTGAGAGATGACAGGACTGGCCACGTGTTCCTATACAGCTGGATATCACTGAGCTTATAACTAACCTGGCTGGAACAGAATTAAAAACACTTATCAGCATTTAAGGAATGGAGTATTTCAGCAGTAGGCTAGTTCCTACTTGCCCAGGCCTTCATGTTTTACTGTTCTTACTGTGGACGATAGTAGAGTTTTAATTATTACAAACATTTCTATAAACATAAATATAGAATTTTTTAAAGTAGTTTCCTGTGCCCCAGCTCTGTCCAGGCCATGATCTCATTAAATCTCCTTGCTGATCTCATCTCACCCTCACCCTTACATTCCAGGTTCTGGTGGCCACTTCTACCTCCTACACCACATCCTCATTACAAAGGTTATTTTTGAAGGACCTAAACTGTCTTCTTTTGAAGGACCTAAACCTGTGACTGTCAGTCATGAGCTGTCAGAGGAAAGGTTTCTCTTCAAAGCCTGAATTCCCACTGGTCGTGCAAATGGACCACAGAGAAGCACATGGCATCTCTGAATCCAGGAACCCTGGGAGACAGTTTCTAACACTTAGCAGGTGGTTGAAAAATCACTTTGATAGCAATTCAGTACTCTGCTTCTAAAACATCTTTCTTAGGATCCCTTCCTGGAAACTCTGCTATAACAGGTAACTCCTGCAAAAAAAACACCTTTTCAACTTGGGAAAATGCTGATTTAGACATCAGAGAGACAAAAATGTCACATCATTATGAAACACACATGCACGCATAGAGAAATGTGTAATGTCAACTGTATGTCCAGTAGCATTCACTGAACAGGTCATGGAAAATCATAATTTCACAATTCAAAGAGAACAAATGGCTCCAGAACACCGTTTCCAGTAGATTTGTGTCTTGGAGTCTTAACTATGAAATCCATGGAGCCACAAGGCCCATCCAAGGTTTTACCTCTGCTGGGATATTCAGCAGGACTTCCCACAGTGTAAATGCTCTGCTGTACAATAAATTATGAATACCATCTAAAATTTTTCCTTCTGGAGAGGGCTATTAGACTCTCCTTGTCTGATTACCTGGAGCTCAGAGGAGATGAATACCCTAAAGCCAGTATCCATCTGTTGGTTTTTGAACCCCAGTTTCATGGGTATTTAAGCATGGGAAGGACTCACAGAGCCAAACAGGCTGTGTGACTGTGCACGTTTGTTTTGTTTTGTTTTTCCAGAAGAAACTAGGCTAAAAGACGACCAGTTTTAGTTTAGCTTGATTACACTACAAAAGTCTTAATATACGAATGTATTACTTGACAGAAGTCATTGCTCCCTTCTAGAGAGCTGTCCCTGTTGAGTTCTGTTTGTTCAGGGAAATGACATGGCTTAAGTTTTGAGGTATACTTCATTTTAAAGGCATTTTATTTCTAAGAGAATACTCATAAGTGTTAAAATGTACTTCTCACATGGATTTCAAGTGATTTTATCAGGGCTGATGAACCATTTATTTGCTGAGCACAGAACAGACTTTCTCAAAGCAGTTGGCAGGCCACGAAAACACATCTCCTAATAGTAACCCATAATAACATGAAAAGAGAAATATGACAACACAGAGCACAAGAAACAAAGCTAGGGACTGCTGCAAGCCCAAAGGCTTCAAGTTACCCAATACAATGCTATTAACAAACAACAAGAAAAAAAATAGATGAACTAAGCTTCTCAGGCCTTATTCTCATAGATTTTCCCTCAAAAGGATTCCCCATCACTGGCCATACTAAATAGCATTTTGCAACCAAGGTTTTGCAGTGCAGGAGCCACAGCATGCAGAAAGTCCGTAGGAGTCAAGTATGAAGTTTTATAACTTCTATTGAAATCTTACTATTAAATCAGTGCAAATTATGGACCAGGATACATTTAAGTCTAAGCCTTTCTGCCTTCTGCTTCCTTACATCAAAATTGGTATTGAATGAATGAACACCTTAAGGATTTAACAATCTTCTTAGAACACTTCGAAAATCTTGAAAAAAATCCACATGATAATAGAAATAAGAGTACAAGCTGCCAGTTTGAGTTTAAACTCTAAAAATGCAGACTTCTTCCTAAGACATAGTTGTGAATTTTTCTATCAAAGGCACTTAGGAACTCCCCTTCAGTTTCCAACTTCCATTTCAAGAGAGTCTTTTGCCTTGACTTTAGGGACATTCTTACAAACCCTTTCTTTCCATTCAGTTTTCAAAGTATGTCATGAAGAAATTGCTGGAGTTAAGGAAGTTCTTCCACTATTTCTTTAGTGCAGGAGGAAAGAGCTGATTGCATCTTACACTTAACTCCCTCCCTCCTACAAATAGTTTCCTTCCTGCGCTCGACTATCTGCTGGATTTTCACAGAATTCCCAGCACTGCTGGAAAATGAACATTTTAAAAGGCCAAGTCACCCCACAGCCAACAGAGCAGTAGTACAAACATGTCCTGCGGGGGAACAAAGCCTGTATTTAATAGGACTTTCTCACACACCCTCCACCTCTGTGTCCCCACCAGCGGAGGAGTTTCCTCCAGCATGGGGACGTACACGCAGCCAAGAGAGCATGAGCTTGCATACACAATCTGGCCTGGGTTCCCTGGCTCAGTGCAGAGCTGCCACAGCCCACCCTTTCCAAGACAAGAACCTTTTCCTGCTGCCAGTAACTTAAAAAGTCATGTCATTCAAATAGTTTAAATCCGTCCTGAGAAATCAGAGTCAAATCACATGCCTGATGGGAGCTGTTAAGGCTGCACAAAATAGAATTTTTTCATTCCCTCCTTTTCAAACAACAACAACAAAAAATTCCCAGGAAATTACACTAAGACTATTGAAAGATTATGATTTATTTTATAAAAGTTAAGCACTTACAAGATAGAAAATACTAAAATTAGGTGGTCCATATGACTTCAAATCTGCTTTCTTTTTAAGTGTAACATAAACTGTCTTTAATTATATTATTACTTTTCTCCATAGAAGCCCTGCATCACGCAGTGTATGGGGAGCACCATAACTCAGGGAAAGAGGCAGCTATTCCAAGAATACCTTTTCAGCCCTCCGTTTCCCTTTCTGCCTCTGATGCATTTGCTCCAAGGAATGCTGAATTGCTTTGACATCTATTGCCAGAGTATACACATGCCTCAAAATTACTAATGGTGTTTCTCCACAGGGAGGTGGACAATACTATTTTTCCCATTTTTCCAGGCAGCAAATTCCCTGAGTAAGTCTGGGGCATAAGTTGAAGCCTCTCATCTCCTGGCCACGTGCTCCAGCTTCCAGATCTGCATATGTAGTTACTGCCTGATTGACTTGATCCACCTCTGTAAGAGCTTAGGAGTTCTGCTGTTCAGGCCCTGTATGTTCCACGCTGAGCAGAAGGATTTGTGGTTGAGTTTTCTTGTGTATTATTTATTCTCATGTTTTAGCCATGTCTTTTCTCTCCTCGCAGTCACAAGTGATATTGTTAACTTTCAAATGTTGGAGCTGCTAAGGCAAGGATAACTGCCTTGTAGATAATTACCTGATATTGTGCCTTAGTTTATGTCCAGAAAACAGTTCATGCTGCAGTCCAGGACAAAGGGGGTGGAACAAAATCCTACAGGAAAAAAGAAAAGTATTACATGATCAGGGAGCTAAAAAAAATCACATATGTGCCAGGCAACACAAACAAAGTACAGTTTGAATGAGTAGCTTAAAATTCCTGCATTTTCTAAAAGTCAAGTGTTTACATGCGAGACTGCAATGATCTTACAGGAGCCTGCTTTGTGCTCAAAGTCCTATGGATTCTTCAGTTAAGGCACTTTTAAAGGTAAGTTGTTTCTAGGAAAGCAGCACAAAATAACATAATCTTACTGTTTGCTATTTTCTTCTGACTTCCCTTATCTCATTTTTTGCAAAATGGCAATCCATCCCACAGAAGATATTCTTTTTCTACCTTAGATCCTTTTCACATGACTGAAATTTCTATTACGGCTTCAACTCTGAATTTGCAAAGAAGGAAGGAACAGGATGTGAAAACTGCAATAAGAGAAGCAATTTATGTGCCACGAATATTAGCTTTTCTACACTGTCGCAGTGAGTGTGATAAGAAGTAGGCACCCATGTACTGTATGCACAGAATGAAACCTTTCCTTAGCAAACAGAAACTGAAATGTTTGCCCAAAGGATCAAAGATTCACACTGCAAAAGACTAATATTAGAGGGCAAGATAACCAATTAGTGTTTCCAGACCAGGTGCAGAACTGAGTATTATATTTAACTCAGCTACAAATTTCATCCTTTGCCCTCTACAAACTCCCACGGCAACACAGACTGTGAATATGGGAGAAGTGAGCAATTTCTAACAAGATCTATCTATGGAACCATAGCCAAACTCAGACACCATTCATCATCGAAAAATTTGCCATTAATATAGGAACCCTGTTTCTATCCTAATGTCTTATCACTTTTTAGTGTGCTTAAATGCAGCTAAGAGAAAGTCAAACTGTGAACCCTTAACAGAGATTTCTGATTGCTCAACGTCAGACACCCTTTGAAGGATAAAGTACTAATCAAAGTCAGGTTTGGCTTTGCAACTTGATCCTGCACATAGTAAACTGGAAGGTAAGGTACCAGAATGTCTTAAAATCCCACCACGGATTGTTTCTATCCCATCCAGGACTTCCAGGCTCATCCTATCATCTACACTTGCTAAACACATTCAGTGAGCGGTTATGTAATAAATATGGTAACATCTGGAAGCCTACAACATTCAGCACTGTTTAGTTAACATTTAAAAGTGTGGGCTGTGTAGAATTCAGGTGGGAGAGCACTGATCCATCACCAAGGATATCAGCATTAAGGAAATGGAGAGGGCTGTGTGGACACTGACAACTTTCCAGCATATCATTATTGTCATCATTATAAATGATAACTGTTACTTCCTACTTAATTTCCACTCTTCAGAGTGCATCCATCCCCTTTTGTTGGCTTCTCATTCCTTTCTTTTTTCCTCTTTTCTCCCTTCCAGAAAAGGAAAGGTGCACAGTTGGCCTAACACGCAGATACCGTCCCCTCTCTAATAATGCCCCTTACATTAGTGCCAAGCAGTCAAGCTTTTCTAAAGCACTGAAGTAATTCCACAATACCCTCACTGCTGTGGAAACTGCTGAGCAAAACCCTCACACAATGGGTCTCCCTGGCATTCTTTAACCCTGTTGGCGATGATAAAGTCTCATAAATCTAGGTAAATCTTTAATTATACCTTAGGAGCACTCTGATATTATAACCATGAAGTAGTAATAAAGAATATGCTGACAATTACCTCCAGTAAGTCTACACTTTATTGAAGAGAGGGAATAGCTTCTAGGGTTAATCTAGAGTAGCATCATGGGTTCTTGCTGCTATTTTTGGTTTGCCTTTGCTAAGCCAATTTTTATGGGTTAGCATATATGCATAGAGCACACAACACCTGCACTTCTCCTTATTTTTGGCAAGTATTTATCTCCTTTAGCTTTTTCCTTTTCTCTGGAACATTTAGAGTTCTTGGTATTGGAAAGCCATTTTGGTTCTGGTAAAAATAAAGACCTAAGTACGTTTTTGCTGTGTGTGGCTCTTTCCAGTGGCAGTTCTTTTTCACTCCAACTCTGGTTGAAAATTAGCAAAGGTAGACCTCTTACTGTGGCTTTGGGGCTCTGGTGATATTGGCAGAAAATCAGAACACGTCTGACTGTAGGATATATCTTTGCTTTTAAATGTCAGTGCTACATTTGCATGTATTTTCTACTAGTTTATGCAAGTTATTTATATCTTAAAGCAAAGCGTACATTTTAACTTGTGTGAATAATGCTGAAAGAATAGCACGCTCTTTTACTTCGCTAATTAAATCATCTTGAAAAATGGTCTAGGTGGTAAGTGACAGGATTAACAAGGGCACTTTGCAGGATTTTGATGTTTTCTTGATTAGATCGGGAGTATTTTATATAGAAGCAGTATTTGATGAAGTGGTTTTAGCAATGTGAATGAATGCACGGCCCCAGTTTATCTCAGTATCTTCATAAAGAAGCCATCTTAGCTGTCAAGGAAGCCCAGCCAAGAGTGAAAATGACCTTAGCTCACAGCTAAGCAAAAGGTCAGCCGAAAAGAATAGTGAGAAACATTATTCTTAGTTCTAATCCTTTGGGTTAGCCACTGTTATTCCCAACAAATGTAAGGCATTGTACTGAACTTTAATAGGTCAATATTACAGGAATATCAGATCTAAACCCCACAAAATTCTTTTCACTTTTCCTTTTTTTTTTTTTCCTGCAAGAAATAATGACTTTTCTATTTAAAAAAGAGCTTGCTGAAAACATTATGTGAAACTATTTTAAATAGTTGCATATCAAGGCAACTTCTTTGAAATAGGAAGAGAGATGATCCAAATACTTCTATTGGCAACAGCCACACAAACTCTTAGCCTCTTCCAAATGTGATTCCTAAACCTTTCTATTTTTAAGCTGGAAGAAATAATAAAACTGTCAAAATGTTTACATATAGTGCCTACCACCTGAGGTCTCAGACTGCTCTGTCAATATCCTATTAATTGCATTATAAATTTTATAGAGCTGGAAAGTATAAAAATTCCCATTTTACAGATGGGGAAATGGGAATATTAAGAATTCATGCAGTCAGTCACACAGGAACTAGCAAGAAAGAGGACTAGAATGAAGGTCTTCAACTGCCCAACAGTAGAGCTCATTAGACAGAAGTCGAGCAAAGAAAAATATTGCATTTGTCCCTGTGATTTCAGTCTTCTAGATATGAAATAGTTTGGTACTAACACAATAGCAACACATTTCCATGGATTGCTCCAGGAGGACAGCAATTTGGAGCAAGTTACAGTAACTCTCTGGCCAAAAGCAACACAAATAGACTTTTACAAAAATAAATAGCAAAATAACAAATGGTAACAAATATTTTTTTTTCTTCATTGAAATATTAAAAATGAAAGCAAATAAAAGCCAGGGAGGATTATCAAAGAGCTACCCTATCTTCATAAAAATTCAGTGTTGGTAAATGCAATAGCCTGGATTTAGTCTGCATGTGTTATATTAATCCTGGTCATACTTAAAATGGAATATGGAGGGTATAAAGAGATCACATCCAAAGCACTCTCCTTGAGATTTTTAAAATGACAAAGAAAATCCAAAATCACCCACAGAGAAGGAACTGGGAAAGGTGATATCCACTGATTCTGACAGATGTCATTCAGGAATTGAATTTGAATTGGTTTGATTTGCAAGACTACACGTATCACGTACATTTCAGCAGGATTTATCCCCTACTCTGGTCAGGTTTCTCCCCATTCACACTCTCACCGTAGCCACCTCTTAGTCTGTGCATTTGCCTCGCAGAGAAATCGATTCCAGTTATGGAAAAAAACCCTCAGTCTCTAAAAAACAAATACATTGCAGTGTCTAAATCTCCAAGCACCTTGCAAAAATTCACAAAATGAGGCTCAGAAACCCCTCCAGAAACTACTTTCTCCACAAATGTTTTCAAATACTTTTTTTTTTTTTCACATTGCTTCCACACAGAAAGAGAACAGTTTCTCTGGGAAAACTATCTTTTGGCAAAATATGAAATCAGAATTTTGCGTTTTCAAAATAAGTTGCAGAAAAATTAATCACCCCAAAAGGAAAATCTCAAATGGAAAAAAATCCCAAAAAACAAAACAAAACAACCAAAATTGCCTTCCATTAGAAAATTATTTATACTTACTTAAACCAAACCAATCTCCACACGTTATTTACCTAAATAAATGGATACAGTATCAGTAGCCAATATCCTGTCAGCTAAAGTTCTTTTAAAAGTTATTTCCTTACTTCCTGTGTAATTTCACTTTGTTTTTATTCCCTTCCTAACTATAGTTCTGGGAATAGTTTATTGATTATGACTCATTGCTTGAAATTACACAGATTTGGAAAACCACCACTTTCTCCACTTCTGACAAGTGAATTCAAGCTGTATTAGAGTTTTAGAAAGCTTGAGGAACATTGTATGTCAAACTTTGGACAGAGAGGCTGCCTCCTGAAGCTTAACTGCCCATAAGTTAGTAAAAAAAAATCAGAGTCCAGCAGACCAGAAGTGTAAAGAAATTTTTGTTGCTTCTTTTTATCTTGCTGTATTTTTTTCAACATTATTTGAACTCACACTATCGGGCAGGTTCTTCAATCCTACTCCTTTTTTTAAAATATATTTACTAATATATTATTTTTCCCAGGACAGTTTTGAACAATTTACATCCAGCTCCAAGTTGGATGAATTTCAGCTTAGCACAAACACTGCTTGTGTAATCTGGGCTTTGGAAAGTTATTTCCTAACCCGAGTAGGAATAAATGAATGTCTACAACTTAGCATACTTTTATTAGCCTGAAATTTCAGTGCAGCTAACAAGGCTCAGCTACAGTCCCTACCCTGCACAGAGTTTCTGCTCGATCACCCATAGATTTGGGGTAGGGCAAAACTCCTTTGCAGAGTATAGTGGGTTTGGTTTGGTTTTCCACTTGCCTCTGTTACAACACAGACTGCCCACATCTGATGGGAGGATAAAGGTTTTAACACTGGTATTACTGTAGGTATTAAATTCTCACAAAAGTTTGATTGGTGTCTCCTTACGTTCCCAGGATTACTGCAAATCCCAGGTCTTGTACCAGGAAAGAATTTCCCTGAGTGAAATAACAAGGAACTTGGGGCTAGAAGTTACTCTCTTCTGTACTGTGAGGATTGACTTACTTCATAAGATTGTTTGCCTTTTTTTACCTACAAGTGCTTCAGAAGTTCTTCCCTGTAATATTTCCACATTTCAAAACCGTGGCATTATTCTGATAGTAAAGGCTTTATGATTATTTTAGAGGTATGTTTACAAAACAGATATGTATTTCTTTCTCAGAAAGTATGTTGTGGTTTTGGGGGTGAGGAGGTGCATGGAGGGGATGTTGCTTAGTCCCTCCCAGTTCAACATTTCCATGGACAGATCCAGAGATTCCCACTAGCAGATCATCTGCCCCATCTCACACACAATGCCATCACCTCAGAGCACCTCTGTGGGCACCAGGAATCACTTACCACACACGGACCCCCAACTAAAAATGCAGAAAGCCTTCTCCAGTCTGCCAGCACAATAAATAGCTAATCATCCAAGTTAACCAGCAATTATGGTTGCAGTAGATAAACTACAAGCACACTGGTGTAATACAGCAGGCACAGTTTTTCCTCCTTGAACTCTTACATTTTAGGAAGCTCAATACCTAAAGTTAGCCTGTGTTTGCTGTTTGGAAGTGAAGCCCCTATTCTTCTAATTCTGAGTCACATATTGACAGGTTGTCACCTTTCAACTGCTTTCCAATCCACCAGACCAGAGCTTTCAAAGAGAGCATTTTGTATGAGTATGTGCACAAAGCACACATTCCTGGAGCTCCAAATAGATCTAGTGATGCAAAAGTGCAGGTATTCCAGATTTTGGACACTTAGTGGAAAGATGTGCCTATTTTTTTGCCCTGAGCTCTCAGATTTGTTCAGTGTCTGTGATTTAAATACAAGATCAAGATAGATGCATGGGAAAGAACTATTAATGCAGTGCTTAAAAAAGATTTTATCTATTACATTGAAAGTTAAAATTGAAAGTTAAATTAAAAGCAACAATGCCAATGATAAAAAAATATGTTGATAGAAATGTTAAATAGGACAATTTTACTGTAGGCAAGTGGTTTCCAACTTCAATTGAATTCCTAATTAAAGCCATGACTGCTATTTATTGTGCAATATGCTTATTTGGTGCTGCAGCATCTGCTGCTTGAAAGCGGCATTCACCCTCCTCTCCTGGGTTAATTTAAGTTCACCCGCCTCCCCTCAGTTCAGCGCTCGCACTGGAGTCTCACAGAATGGGAATTCAGCACATTGCAGAGATTTAGTACCTATTCTAGAGCCCAAATCTTCTTTAATAAACACATTCTAAATACTAAAAAAGCTTGTTTAAAAGGGGCAGGGACTGCCCGCAGGACATCAAGGTGTCCCCGTGCGTGCCATTTGCGCCGATGTGCCTGGAAGTGGCCGCAGCGTGGAGTTCCCTGTTAGGAGAATTGGATGATTAAGGGGAGAAACGTCCCTGTGCAACCCACAGCTCTCATCCCACAAACACAGCCACCCTGAAAATAAAAGGCAGGGCAAAGTGCTTCCTTTCTCCCCCTCTTTCCTTCTTCAGCAGCCTCAGGCACTGTGATTTATCACCAATGTGGCTTCTCTCCGGAGGAATCCTTTTGGAGCAGTACCACAGGATCCAAGCAAAGCCAAGGGCTGCTGGGCTGGTGCTCCACAGACACAGGGCAGCATCTTCTCTTTTCTCTGCACTTCTTTTGGAATTTAAATGAACAGGCAGAAACAATTGTGGGGTAAAGCTGGGGTCAGCACGGGAGACTTCTCTGCCCACAGTCCCATGCGGAGGGAGGAGGAGGAGGCCACGGAGGGGAGAGCGTGTCACACAGCGGTCCCTCCGGGCCAGCACGGCCTCCTGGCCCTCAGCACACACAGCAGCTGCTGGACACAGGCTGGCACAGACAGCAGCTCCTCCAAAAGCGCCCGTGGGCAACACGGAGCCAGTGCCCACCCCAGAGCAGCGTCCCCAGAGCGGCTGAGCACAGCCACCCCTGGCTCCTCCGAGACCTGAGGCTCTCTGAAAGAGATGGAGAAGATAAACCTCTAAAACTACATGAGCAAATACTTATTTTCTGCTGTTGCAGGAAGAATGCAAACGTTTGTGCTAAAAAATCAGGAGTTTTGCACTGTCCTCAGAGAGGTACAGCCATTAATGTAAGGCCTACAAGCCGATGTGGAAGGAGGTGGAGGACAATGAGACAAGTTTGATTAAAGTCTCCCATGAAGAAGCTGCACAGACAACTGGCAAGATCCACTTCACTCACAGCAGGTGGAAGAATCAAGAAATATGACAAAAAAATCAGAATTATGGGTGGAAATATGCCTACATATTTTCCAGATAAGCATCTAAAGTAGAGGGGTCCCTCTGAACCAATTCACACGTGCTTAAACATCCCAATATTTGGTTATGGAGAAGTGAGTGTCAGAACTGAGCTGTCAGCTGGTCAGAGCCATCAGAGAACCAGGGCTGCAGGGGACTCGAGAAATTGCCAATCCTCCCCTTCCTCTCTCAAGTGCAGATCTTTCTCCAGGTGCCTGCACAGCAGCAGAGCCAGCAGAGCTGAGGTTTCAGCCTTTGCTCCAACGCACCCCAACTACCCCGCCAAGGCAGGCAGGGGCAGAGGAAATGCTGAATCAAGACTCCTCCTGTACAGCCAACACTCTGCATCTCTCTCTAGATGCTAATGCTGGGAGTGGTTTTTTTTTTTGTTTATTTGTTGTTCCAGGTCTTATGTAAAGCATCTTGTTTGCTCATGTGACAGCCTGGAGGTCCATTTGGCTGCTCTGGCCAGGGCTGGCTGTGCTAGGGCCAGCCAGCAAACACATCCAAACACTGAAAACCTTTGCACGAAGAGGCTGCTATTGCCAAGGACTATAGAATATGACTGAAACTTTAAGGAATTTTTGGTGACCGTTTGGGGAAGGGAGAGAATTAGATGTTAAAACATAAGAATTCTCTTCCAGCATAGTTTAAATTGCTTCACAATACTGATTAAAATAACAGAACATTATAGCTTGCTTAACTAAACATTATATTTCTAAATCCATTTTCAATTGTTTTCCTTCAATTTAAACATTTTGAGTAATTTTATTGCTATTCATACCTGCCTGATTTTTTTTTTTTTATTAGAAATTAAAATGCATATTTTTTATCTAGGTTACAGCGTGCTGGTACATTTAACTCTTTCAGATCTGCAGACTGAGAACAGGAGAGCTATCAATGGCAAAAACACAGTGTCTGTCCATAGGATTAAGGTATTTATATTAAAAGACACTTTTTTGGGGAATAATGGCGGAAGGAAGGAAGGAAGGAAGGAAGGAAGGAAGGAAGGAAGGAGCTAGAGTAAAGTAAAGCAAAGGGTATAATTTGCAGATTTCTAGATTAACATTCCATTTTCCTCATACATATCTCTTCACTGTATTTTGGGGGCTTCTCTCCATACTCCAATCTTGGAAGAAAAAATAACAAAAGCCCCAGCAGTTTTAAGAAACAAAACATTGAACCAATTGTGACTAAATAAAAACAAGTATCTTTTAGACTGTGAGTTGTAAATACACTTCTGCAGCAAGACAGGCACCCAGAGATCTTCTCATACGGTGAGGTAGTTCTCATCAGTGCTGAGAGACAGCCAGCCCTGGCTGGAGCCAAGCTGCACAGCAGCTGAAATCCCCTCTTTCCGCTTAACACCTCCCACATTTCCTTCTCCCCAGCCACCCTTCACCAGCAGGTTTCTCCCTGGTGGCACAAGTCCACACAACCACCACCCCTCATAAAGTGGGATTCCCCCCGAGTCCTTGGGCAGAGATGGTATAACTGGCCCCACCACATTTCTACCTGAATATTTCTAATTTCCCTAAGTCAGCAGGGGACGTTCAGAGACCACTAAGTGCTGGTAACCACATCAAAACATTAATTAACACAACTATATTCCCACACAAATAAAACATTAATATGGTAATTTCTAGCCTATAACCAGCTGGTATCTTTTCCCCAGCTATATAGATAGTAGGATTAACAGTGCAAAGCAAGTATTATAACAAAGTCAAATTAATATCACCTTTTCCCTGTTTTATAATTCAGAATCAAACAATAAATTATAGAAGTCCTTTAGAAACCGTCCCTCATGAAATACTTCTCCTGAATCCATGCTCAAGGTGTAAATCCCTTTCCACAGAGCTTTCCTGGTTTCTATGTATTTCAAGGCTACTCAGTGACAGAACCCCAGCCTGGACACCTGTGACTGTCAAATGGCCTAAGATAAAACCAAAACAGAAGTGTTTTCTGCAGGAGAGGTACTTGGTAAATACTTTGAAATTTAATTTTTTTTTTAATCATCTCAGGCTCAAGATACACTTGTCAAAAAACACACAAGTATATTTCTCTTCACTCTGCACTAATTTTGGCATTGCCTTCAATGATAAATGCATTTCATGAACGTTAACACATTACACATACATAATTTGAAAGAACTACAGGGAAAACAAGCAGCAAAAATATGAGCAATGTCAGTTAATGAAAAGCTCACATTTTCAAACTAGTGTTTGGCTAATTAAAATTGAATTAAGTGACTACAACATTAACTATATCAACTATTTAGCATAAAAAGTTGTTAAATATATCATATTGTATGTAGGAAGATCCTTGCAATCTTTAATTGCAAGAAATAGTCATGTACTATTTAATTGCACAACTTGGTAGGATATAAAATTCAGTTACATGAATTATATTTAGTAAAATATTTTAAAACATGTTGTTTTTAAGATTGTGGAATTTTATGGGTAGGGTAATAGAACTGAAGCACATTCTTAATTACATAATTATTTGCATTTTCAAAGTCCAGCTAACAGCATAACTGGTCTTGTTTTTACAGTCTAAGGTAGAAAAAGACATCAATTGCTTAGAATTCACTAACTAAGAAATAATTCTGAATCCTCACTTGAATCATTTTTCCACAAAATTTTGACCAAGTTAATCCAGTATCACACCATAGAGAGTCCTCCTATTGTTCATGGAACAGGTGATCCTCATGATCATAAATCCACAAACATACACAAAAACTTTCACAACACTTTAAGCTGATACCTGCGTTATCACAATTAGCATGTTTTAAAAAAGACTAGAACAAGGCCCAACAAGCTTGAATGTGTCCAATGAGGGGTTTTTTTTAAATACAATTATTGTCATCAAACTTCTGACATGGGGAAATTCAAATCCTTCTGGTTTTCCTTCATCCATAAAGAGTTGTGCCATTTCTTCATCTACCACAATGATTATCTCTTGTTTTAAAAATCAGAAGGGTTTCATATCCTATTCACCTCCCAGCATATGCAGGCAGTTATTAACTTTTCCAAGAAGTCCATGCTACTCATTGCTATACAGAAACACTATCACCAGCCAGGGCAGGGATTAAGGAAGAGAACCATACAGGAAAAAAAATAAGATCAGGTCATACTCAATGTTCATGCAAATAATTAATTTTAAAAGTGTTCTCCACACTACCTATAGTCTGACTTGCCCAGGCCAGGCTCCTGGGGTCACACACAGGAGGAAGCTCAAAGCACAGCATCCCTGGGGAGCTCTGGCTGCTCCTGGAGGATCCCCAGGGCCCTCATCTCAGCAGCACTTGTTTGCCTGGTTTCACACAACAGCACCTGTCCTCCCTCATTACCAATCAGCAGTTTGGCTACTGACGGAAAGGAGAAGTCGCCTGACTGATACAAGATGATGGAATAAGAAACATGCTTCCACAGCCAGGACAATAAACACAATCTCTTAAATTAAGTCTCTCTAAATTAGAAATTTCTAGCTCTTTTTTTAAATATGATCCTAAGTAGTAGCAAGAGCTGTCATTCCTAGCTCTGCATACACCACTCCGATGCAACTCATCTATCACTAACTCATTTGAAAGCCACATTTTATGAAGCCTAGAGCTAAACTGCAGTTAATCATCTGGGCATGGCCCAGAAAACCTATCAGTGATTGCACGGAAAGGAAAAAAAAACCAGCAGAGAAAAAGCACATGAAAGAAATACTAAAGCTTCTCTTCAGTTGTGTTTGTGCAGGAACTTGTACGTGTACAAGCAAAAGGGAGCCATGAGCCACAGGCACTGGTGCCAGCCCTGCATCCACAGCACACACACAGGCTTAAAGGCCCTGCCAAAGGACTGCCTAATCACAGGCACCTTTCCTGCACACCCATTTCCAGATCCATGTTTGGATCCCCTTGGTCAGCAGCACAGCCATTCCAACGGGCACTCGGGGTTACACACAATTCAGCACCGAGGCTGCAGCTGCCCCGGCCCTCTCTGCACCTCAGCGGGCACAAAGCCCTGGCACTCTCTGCACCTCAGCGGGCACAAAGCCCTGGCACTCTCTGCAACAGCCTCACGTTCAGACTCAGCCTCCCAAGAGATCGACTGAAGCACCTTACACAGCACAGTTAAACAACCAGAGCACGGGGTTTAACTCCACTGCGTACAATCCACACGCAAGGAAGGAAATTTAAAAAAACAAAAACAAACAAACAAACAAAAAACAAACAAACAAAAAAAAAAAAAAAAAACAAACAAAAAACCAAACCAAAAAACCAAAAAACAAACTCCCCAACAAAAAAAAAAAAAAAAAACAAACAAAAAACCAAACCAAAAAACCAAAAAAAAAACCCCCCAACAGAAAAAAAAAAAAAAAAAAACCAAACAGAAAGAAACTTAACTACAGTGCACACACATAGTCCTCCCCTGAGCCTCAGCAGCTGTGTCACCAAGGGTCAGCTCATGGAGCTAGCAGACCCATCTACATTCACTCACTGCCTTCCTTAAATTCCCAAGCTCCCTTTCTTTCTTTAGATAGATCTTGCCAGATCAGCTGATGTTACTCAGTCAGCTTTCAGTGCTGCAATTCTGTACAACCTCCTTTTGGGTTTGTTGGTTTGTTGGGTGTTTTTAACATTAAACTCTTTCTAATTGTCAGTTTCTTCCATCTCAGTTTTCCCTGACTGTCTTGTTAAAATCAGAAAACACACATTGTTAGCAGAGTGCCACATGCTGTCCTGGATAGTCTCACACAAACAAAATTTAACTAGCAGAATCAAGTGGTCTTTATAGCACTTGTTGAACTCATCCTACCTTAATAAATCAAAGCCCTGATTCCACATTTCATATCAGTTTCCAAGTTTCATAAGGAATACAGACAAATGAAAGCAAATTACGAGGTCAACTGATACATTTTATTGCCATCCTTTGTAAACAGGGTGATCCACTGGATGATAATGCTGTTTTAAAGTGCTGTTTTGTGATCATCTCGATTTACTTAACACTCATTCTTACATTAATATTTATTATGTCTGATGAGAATTGATATAAACAAGTATAATCAAGATTATTTTAGCATCCTTATTACACAAATGCTTTTGGGTAATTTTATGAAAGAGAAAAACATGGTTGTGTATTTATTCAGAGCTACAAGTATCCCATAGGCCAGTCATCTTAATGATAAAATTACTAATTTTATAGCTAGAGATATAGTCACAGTTCAGCTGCAATGGAGAGTCCAGTGGACTGTAGACATGAGAGGAGAATTTGAGGGTACTAAATTGGTTTACCCTGGAGAAGGAGAGTTTTGGGGTAATCTGACTGCTGTTTTACACCAGCTAAGGCAAGGTTACAGGAGGGATTCATCTCAGCAAAAGAACAAGAAGCGATGGTCACAAGTTGCAGAAGAAGAAATCCAAGTGGGAAAAAAGGAAAAAAAAAAGTCACAGCAAGACTATTTCCACAATGGGAAAGCTTTCCTAGAGAGGATCCAGAATCTCCATCCATGGAGATGTTCCTTTTATGTCTGCACAGGAAACCAAACAAACCTTCAGCCACCTGCTCTGGTTTTCACTATGGTCTATGTGGAACAAGGGGTTGGGCTTCCCAGCCCCCCAGATCCCTCCACCCTGGAATCTGATTCCAGGGCATGTGTAAAACAAAGCAGGAAAGCGCCTGCACACCTTCTGCCTTGCATGGGATGAATCCAAGCAGCCACCACAGAAGCAATGCCTCCTCAAGCATTCCTTTCCCTGGACAAATCCGCTGCAAGTTTTAAATATGACACACAAAAGAAAATGCTCAAAAAAAGGTAACAAAAAGATGGAGAAACTTGTTTAGTGTTGAGCCCTGCCCTGCATATTTTAACAAGCAAAATACATCCAGAGTTTATGTCAGCCTGAAAGAGCTCTGACTAGCTGAGAGAGAAGTTTAGGCTCTTCCAAGGCTTTTGGATGCAAAAACACGTTGGGAATGCCAGGAAAGGAACAGGACCCTCCCTTTGCACCCTGCTGTGTTTCTCAGGTGGAGCACACAAGAGGCATCATTCTCTCTGTTTGCTTTAGCAATTATTTTACCTTTCATCAATTACCAAGACATCCCTAGGGCATTCATCCCAAAATCTTAAAAAATACAAGATAGCTCCTTAAACTAAGAAAAGCTTCCTCTGCTGACTTCTGAGCCAAAATGGTATCACATACTCTTATGTACTTTTCTAAAAATTTTAATACAAAAACCTTTTTCCTGAGGCAGATGGCTTTGTGGGTCAGTCTCATGCCAACCTCACAAAACAGTTCTGTTTTTTTCCTCCCTGGTAGAATAACACGTCCTTTGGTTTCGTGTTGCACTGTTTTCTGGGCTATAATCTGTGAGTGGATTGTCACTCAAGCCTCTGTCTCTGCACATCCAGGGTAACTCCTGACTCTCAAGCAGCAAGGAACACACTGCAACATGGATCAAGGCAGGTACTTATGCTAAAAATCACCCTGCAATGGGAGCTAGGGACATTTAAGTTGTCAAGCAAAGACAGAAAAGACACATTAGGAGATTGCAACCCAGAATAACCAGACTTTCCCTTTACCTCTGAGGGTAATGGCATTAGGAACCCATACAGCACTTTACCAGTTACCAGCCATTGCTCTCTGAGGAAGATCTGTTCCTTTCACTTGAATTACCAGTTTGCAAGACAGACCTCACATGGTAGAAATCATTCCTAAAATTTGGATGAAGAAATGGTTGCAAAATGAATGGCAGCATTTAGAGTTCCTGTTTTCCATAGGTTTTTTTCTCTTTCTGAAACTGACATATAAGAGTTACTAGCAGAAGAAAAACTACTTTCCCTTGTCAGACAAAGTTTATGAGTTATGTTTGCTACAAATGAAGAAAGATTTGATGAGAAGCCCTAGCACACAAAAGCTTCAAGTAGATGATGAATAATTTTTTATTAAATCTCTGATACAAAAAGTTTGCAAATCCATTTACTGCCAAGAAAAAAAAAAGGAAAAAATTTGGTTCTCTTATAGTATGAAAAAGTGCAAACACAAGGAGAGTCATCTTCCATGATTATATAATGAAATATTCCTTTTAAATGAATATTGCAAGCCAGAGAAGGGGAAGAGGTCAGGAAGATGACTAAAGATGTTAGCAAGAGTTTAAGTATCAGTACTGCTTATTACTACTCATCATTAGCATCAGTATTACCACCCAACACAGCTGGGAAGTCTGAGCTGGTACTTCAGCAGACTCTGTATCACTATATTCTACAGATTAGGAAAGAAATCAGACGTCACAGCTCTCTCTGTGCCAGTGCTGGTGACATCCTGCAAACAGCAGAGCTGTGTCCGAGGCTGCAGCAGGACATGAGGGCAGCAATGGAAAAGTGACACAGTCTCCTGCCATCAGCTCTGTCTGCCGTGCTACAAGATGGCACGGCTTCTTCTGGAGCAAGATAGAAACCAGCTTTTATAGATTATCTCTTCTTTAGACCCTGCAGGGAGGTCCCCTGTCCTGTGCCACTTCCATGCTGGGACGGCTGAGCTATGCGCCACAGAAATATTGCCCTGCCATCGTGCTGGAGGTGTCTGTGATGGGGACCCGAGAGGCAGGGCTTCCTGCTGCTTCTGGCATGGACACCACAGCTGGGGAACCCATTCTCATGGTACTGTCACTGCTGGGAATCCTGAGCTGCAAGGTGACCCGAAAGTCCTATTTAAAATCCAATGTTTTGGGCTCGAATACTCAGTCTTGACACTCAACCTCTGTGGAACACGGATTTGACTAAATTGGATATGATGCTTGTAAATTATATGATGCATTCTTCTACTTGTAAGACTGGAGTAGCATTTATGTATTGTCATAAAGAAATTTCAGTTCCTTATATGGATAGCAACGTCTTCATGTATAAACCAGAAGATGTGGGTATTAGTATGACATTGTATTTCCATACAACTGGCAAGTAACTCTTCTGCATCTTTTTCATCTAACCCACCTCTGTATCTTTTTTACCTCAGTATTTTTAATTCACATTTTCAGAATACACCTCCAGAAGAAGAGGGGATGATGGAATTCTGAAACCAATTTCTGTGATTTGGAAGCGAATCACCAGGGTATGAAAACTGTAATTATCTCTGGTAAACGTCCCTGTAAATCAGGCAACCATACAACTGCACTTGGGCTTTCTGAGGTGTGAGGTTTGGTGCAAGGAAAATATTCTTTGTTTCTTCTGGAGATTGCAGCCACTGGAGCACAGCCCGCTGAGGTGTTTAGTTTTGCGTTAGGATCATGACTTGGATTTCCTGATAATGCTTGCATTCACCAGTGCAACCCTCCCATCCCCACCTTTCCTACTGCTATATCCAGCTCAGGATTTCACTCTGCACGAGCTGACGAGGTTAGTGTTATCAGAAATTCCTTATCATGGCATAAGACACAGCTTCCCAAGTACTGCCATGTAGCTTAAGGGACACGACTTTATTGCCATTCAACTTTGTCTCCTATTAAGAACTATGACTCTACAAGACAAAAATCCATGACAAATAGTAGAGTAATATTTGAAATGTCTTTGAATAGGGCTCTCTGCATTCAAAACCACTTAAGTATCTGCTTCTCTGTTACTCCTCCTGGAATACAGCCCAGATTTTTCTGAGCATTGCCCCTGGATTCCAGACCTTGCTGGAGAACAGGGAAGGCTGGCTGAGGAAACTACAACCACTTCAGAGGAATCAGACACAACCTTGCCTTTTAAAGCAGTTTATCCTAATGTATTTAGACAACTGCCAGGTCAGTTGCAGGCCCACACAGTTTTACATTGTTTCCCCAAGAAGAAATTTAGTCAGAGGTTTTTCTCTGAGGGACTGACTGCAACTCACTCAACGCCTATTTGGAATATGAGAAGATAAAACAAAAACATTTGTCTAGCATTTACAAGAGAAAAATTGCAAGAGAATTTTGTTATTAAAGAAATGCAAGTACTGGAAGGGGGAAAAAAAGGTTATATCTCTGCTGGACTGTAAATCCAAAGGGAGATAGGAAACTAAAAAATGCAATTGAAGGCTTTATAGATAAGCTTAAGCACTTAACAGTGAGGGATGACCTTTTTGTAATGTTTGAAAACTGCACCATATCCTGTCCTAGTTTGCAACTTGGAATGATTTTTCCAGGAATGCTTTGATTAAAAAAAAAAAAATTAAAAATATTTTAGCATTTTAACACACTGTCTACCTTCCACTGGCTCAAAGGCTTTAACAGCAGCATCAAAAACTCTCAAAATATTCCAGGTAGTTACAGTTTGCTGTGGACTGTATTGAGGTTCTATTTATTGAGGAATCTAGCAAAGGTTGCCCTGTTTAATTGTGTTACAGGCTGTGTGAATGTCCACTCAGTTCCTAATTTGGATGGGCACAGTCTTAATAATTGTAACAAGCGGAAGCATAAGAAATCTTTGATTCATGTTGCACAGTCCTCACTGTAGAAGCCTTGGCCACCAAACAAAGTCTGTGTAGCTGCAGGACCCCTTGGAAGGCAGCTTTGGCTCCATGGGATACTGAGCCGAACAGATGATGGCTCTGAAGCAAGGATGGAGGAAGAAACAAATCAGAAAAATGGACTTTATGACTCTTGGTGCAGCTCTGCAGAAATCTTCCCTGGTGAAACAAACCTGTTTGAGACACTCCTACCCCAGCCACGGGCCCATGGTCCCACCTCAGCACTGCCACTCCCTCACTCTGCAGCCCAGCTTTAAAGAAATCCAAAAGCCCAGCTCCTCTCTGTTGCTGACAACGTCAAAAAAGCCTCAAAAAGCCAACTTGCCCAGCCCTGGTTTCGCTCTGTTATGCACAATTGTCCCTTAGACTCCTTTGTCCCTAAATGACTCTTCCTCCTCCCTTCACACCCTCGCTCCTGCCCGCTGCTCCCCACAAGCCACCCTCCACATCCCAGCTCACTCCTCCCAGCTGAGCATCTCCTTATCCCCCTGCCAGGTAGTGATGCTGCAAAGGAAGCCAGAAATAATAGAAAATTCAAAGGATGGAAAATCAGTTCCGGTGGACAATAAAATGTATTGGTATATAATTACTGTATGACATCACTACAGGGCACAGCGAAGGTTGTTTACTTGCCTTAATTAGGTATTTCCCCACTTTAACATGTTTGCCTTTCTTTTAAGTTTCTTTGTGTCTATTGAATTTTGTTGTTTGAGGGATAATTACAACACCCTCTTTTTTCCTTTTACCCCCAAGTTACCAAAAATGCACTCTCAATTTCAACTCTATTTTAACTCAAGCTTTTCATTAGGGAATACACAGAGCTCCTTGTATTCCTGAACTGAATTCTGAAAAATAGTCAATTAAAGATTCTGTTATAAAAATTAGTGGCACTCATCTACAAATCTCAGCTTGATATTCCTGGCTAATTTTTTAACCTCCCAACAGCTGAATTCTAAAAAAATATTTTGAGACACAAGATATTTTTCACTCACAGGTAGGTGACAGGAAGCTGTTCCCAGGTGAAAAACACTGTCAGAAGCAAGGACAGCTATACCTTCTCCCTCTATCATTTTTCTCTGTAACAAGTAGTTTTCTGACTTGGATACCAACTCTCAGTTCTTGCCTTTGAAGTGCCTTTGCCCACTAAAGGAGGCAGAAGAGCCCAGTGTCCATGGAGAACCACTGCTGCATCCTGGGTGGGAGTGCCTGAGCTCCTGGAGGCCAGCACAGCTCTGCCTGGCCTGCTGGAAAGGCTCCAGAAGAGGCAGATGTGGGGCACCCAGCCCCACTCCCGAGATCTGCAGCTTTGTGCAGGCACTGAAGGTGGAAGGCTGAAGGAAAGGGAATGCACTATGATGGCAGCTGCCCATCTAAGGCACATTTTTGGATCTAAATAAGTGATAAGGGGGAAAAACCCTAGTTTTCAACAGCTGTGGAAATGCAAACCCACCACCTCCAAATCAGCGTTAGCATTCCCAGTCACCCAGATGTGAAGCTCCTACAGAAGCCGTAGACCAATCTTATTCTCTAATATTTGCCCCTAGACCTAAACTCTGCTGTGGGAATAAAAATAGCTTTGAAAATTATAAAGTGAAGAGTGAGGATTTCTCCTTAATCCTTTTAAGTAGAATCTCACTTTTTTTATTTTCCTCATCTAGTCATTGCATTAGTGGAAAGTTCTGTTAGATTATTGGGTTTAGGCTCTTGGGTTTGAGGGGGGTTTTAGGGCTTTTTTTTTTTATTTCTCTCCTTGTGGATTTTGGCTCCTTTAGAAGGGACAGCCTGCCATAACAGGTGCATTGCAGACAGGTGCTGCATAAGGTTCCCTACATAACTCTGCCAATGCTTTTCAATCATGATCTACAACACCCCTGTTACTCCTGTGTGGGGCCTCCCCTCTGCTGCAATTGCCAAGGTTATGAATTATGCCATCATGTATTGATTTGGACAAATGTCCACTACTGACTAGGTCGACACCACTGATCCTGGCTCGCAGGTAACACAAGCCAAGCCTTCAACCCACTGTGCTGCCTCTCCCACAGTTTTTCTTTTTGATTCAGTCACACATTATGTACCCTGACTCCCATGCAGAAGATTTGTGGCAATTGCATGATGTATGAGGTGCCATTTGTAAAATATTATTTAGTGTAAAACATGATGTTTTTTCCGTTGATTTACAAGTTGGATTTATAAATCTGCACTTCTCACAGTTTGAGTTATATATCTTGCCTCTGATTTATAAAACTCACCAGTAAATCTTTAGCAGAAAGTTTTGATTCAGAAATCATTATTTTAAACATTAGATTTAGCTAAAACATTCAACTGCTTTATAAGTCATGAAATGGATTTACATACCCCAATCTGGATTTACAAATTCTACAGCAGATTTACAAATCACCCTGAGAAATTCCTAAATAAAATGCTTTGATTTATAAATCTTCACTTTCCACTTAGGGTACAAATGACAGATTTATTATTCTGAACCTATACAATAATGATTTAGTCACAAAATCCTACTTTAAGTTAAAATTCTGATTTATAAATAGGTTTACGGCAATATAGACCACAAAAAGTAAAATTGTTTGGTGCAGGATTGCTTGGCAAACCGCTCCCTGCACCCATGAAAGGCAAGACATTTCTGAGAGGTCATAGGGAACCAACTGATCAGAGCCAGCAGCAGGGCAAAGAAACAAAAAAAATTGGGATGAAGAAATTCTTTATTTCTCAGTAATAAGCCCAAGGTTTCGAGATGGAACATTTTGACTACCCTGTCAAAATCATTTCTCAGTTCAAAAAGCTTCCTGTAACCCTGATCTCAACCCTCAACTACAGGAAAATAGTTTGAGTGCCTCCCACAACTCCAGGAGTTATGGGGACTTCTGTCAAACATCATGAGGAGTTCCACTGAACACTGCAGGAAATTTGTTCCTCTCAAGTGAACTTAATGTTTTCCAGGTTTTAGCATCAGATGTCATTTATTTGCACCATTCCAGGCCAGGTGTTTTCAAGTATTCAAAACTGAGTAGGAAAATAGGAAAGTATAAGAGTGAAGGAGACTTCTGTGAGTGCCTCACTCTTTGATGGGCTCCAAAAACCCTTACAGGATTAACAAGGCATTTAAATATTTCAGAAACCTGAGCAGCAGTTCATCATGAATACCCATCAAGGGCTCAGACGGGAGATTGGGTACAGACAGAATTGTCAGACAGCATAAACAAAAATGCAGCAGAACAGAAATTAAACAGTCCATTTTCGATAAAAGCCACATAACTTGGAAATGTTTTTGCAATATTTTTTTAGAAATGACTAAGAGCAGGTTTCATCCAAAAAGCAACATTCAGAGTAATTATCTGGAATCCCCTGAAGAACGCCAAGTATCCTGTCAAACTGTGGGACATGGTGCCAGCATCCAACCATCATGGAAGTTCCCTTTCAAAGCTCACTCCATAAATCTTCAGGAACTGTGAGCAGGCTGGAGAGCCCCATTGATCTGAAGGGGATTTTCTTTATCCAGGTAGCTCTAATAGAGGGTATCAGCAGCAGTGACTCTGGGAGAAGTTCTCTTTAACGCAGCTGGAATGATTCCACAATACAAGTTTGCTGGAGCACAGGGTTAGAAATCATGATTATTGATTTCATCCTCACTTCTAACACCAAATCATCAAGACCTAAACCCCTCCAGACATTTGGGTTCCTAACTTCTAAGGGAATTTAGGCATTTGTTTAACTCTGAGGTTCTGACCACAAAAATGTCTTTAGATTTCCTGTTCCTGCCTTGTCTAGGAGTTTCCACCCCTGTACAAAGGGCCTGACAACAGCAGCAGTGTGCTGGGACCTGGCAAAGACTGATCTTTGAGGCACTGTGGGGCAAACACTGATCCTCTCCTGTCCCTGCTCTCTCCCACCTGCTCAGATAAATATCCAACACACGAAATGTACTCCTTCAGGGAGTGTAAAAATGATACATATTAACTGATGCTCTTTGTTAATCTTGAATGGTTCCTTTTATTAAAATAGCACGTGAGAAACTAAGAGCTTGTATTGTGTTCTCCTAATGACAGATACACTACTTACAGTGTTCAAAAATTCAGTTTACCATTTGTAAAATGGAGACTATATCTTTGAAGCACTCAAATCTATAGATGAAAATAGAATATAAGAACAAGGTTTTACTTTATTACAAGATTATTATTAAATTGACAGTTTTCTGAAACTATTGCATATGATTTTGCCATCAGACTTTTGGAGTAGAAGAAATAGTTACACAGGATTGAATCTCTAGAACTCAACAAATAAAATTAAGATCTAATCCAAAGCCAAGGAAGGGAGTGGCAGTGCTTTAATTTTCATCATCAAGTTCTACATCAG
Source organism: Melanocharis versteri (assembly GCA_013397845.1). NCBI lineage: Eukaryota > Metazoa > Chordata > Aves > Passeriformes > Melanocharitidae > Melanocharis > Melanocharis versteri. The sequence goes on along the minus strand of VZTG01008972.1, from coordinate 93,477 downwards.
GCCTCTTCTTTATGGTACAGATAATATAATTGGTACAAATTCCAGTAAGCTCAAATGCAGGTGAAAAATGATAATGCCTACATGCATATGTACACCACACTTGCTGCAGCTATAACCAAGTGAATGGCTCTAGCAGGGGTGACAAAAGAAATCACTCAAGTCTCATTTGTGATTTTATTTGTGAGTTTCTCTAGTCAGATTCTGGAAGGTCTAGGTAAGCCATCTCAGAGTGAGACTGTGCAGTGGAGAGGAAACTTTCTTGGTCAGATTTGCATTTAGCATTTTCCACGTTCTCTGTATTCTTAGATAATTCCCATTTCCTCATCACCCTTTAAAAAAATCTTTCTCCATTCTCTTAGATATACACCACATATATATATAGATACACACATATATATATATTTTTATATATATATATTCACCTTTCTAAATCACTTGGAAATACTCAGAGAGGAACAGGACAACATGCAGGCCCATTTTCCCATTGCTGCACAGCCTGATAGCTGCAGTCAAATTCCAGAGTGTTTGGTTCTGATGTGGTGCCTTTGGTTCCCAGCCCAGTTGTGCTCTGGCATCAGCCCCTGACGTCACTGGGAACTCTGCCTCCCTACAGCATGGTTGAATGGCTCCCCAGTTCAAAGCCAGATTCAGAGCTATGTTTGATTACTTGCATTTATTTTCTTGACAGGTAGCCTTTTGCTGTAATTACAGTAGTAAAATTTTTTACATCCATGCTAACCAGTTTTAATGTTCTCAGCACAGAGCTAAGAACATGCACATGCTGAAAAAGAGAGCTACTTAGGGCAAAGGAGAGCTTTAATGCTGTTCCTCCTTTTCAGTCTTCATCGTGATTGACATCCATTCAGCCACAGATAAGAGAACTTGTAAGTTCACTGAATAAATCTCAGTATAGTGCAGCAAAGGTATTTTGGTAAAAATGCCTCTGTGACTGAGATGTACAGACATTCTCCAGAATCAACACATTTGTGTGAAGCACTCTGTGATAGTGTAAGATTGGAGAGATTTTTATCTTGGTTTGATAAGACTAAGAAGACCAGCTGGACACACACGTAGCCCACACCCTGCCTACTCTTCCCTCTTTCCTCTGATGTGCTTTCCAGTGTTTCTCCCACTCTGTGTTTAAAACTCCTAAGCCACAGACTTCCACTGCTTTCCTCAGAAGACTATTCTGCAGATTAGTTAGGAGCTTTTCCCCTGATACCCAGGCTAAAATTTCAATTTTTAATTGTATTTTATTTTCACACTCCTACTGTCTTCTCTTCCTGGTCTGCCTTTCTTTGTGCTACCTTAAATAATCCCTCTTCACCCTTCAGGTCCAGCTCTCAGCTAAAGCTGTTTTGCCTCTCTGTGGCAACACAAAGCAGCCTAAAAGCCAGTGTAACAGCCAGGAGAGGATTTCCCGGAGGAGAGGAGTCCCACTGGTCATACTGCAGCCTTTTCCCCGCTCCGTGGTGCAGGGCACCTGGTCACTAAGGCTGGGCTGTGTTTGCAGTGCAAAGCTGCTGCGGGTTGCTGGGGTTTGGGCTGTGCTGCAGAACTGGGGTGCGTTTGAAATCAGCCTGATCCTGCTGGTCCTGCTTCCCCTCCAGCAGAGCTGTTCCCATTTTCCCCCTGGGCATTACCTTACATTTGTCCCAGCTGACATTCCTTTCCTTATTTCCTTGGCATGTTTCTGATCTCAGTTCCCTTTCTATTATTTCGCTGCCCTCAGTGATATTTATAATGTCTCCAATTTAGTATCATCTGTGAATTTCATTAACCAGCTGTTTACTCTCCTCTTTCAGATCATTAACGAGGATGTTAAATAACACTGGACCTAATGCTATTCCCTGCATTACATTAGTAGGAAACTTCCCTACGTTTGATACATTGCCTTTTTTTTTTGTTCTGCTCTGTACAGCTCTCTGGCTCGGTGTTAACCCACATGCAGCATTTCTAGGAAATGAACTAATTTCTCAGGTAGGATGATAAGCAAAGGTATCTCATGCCTCCCCCAGCCACAATGTGTACCTAGCATTAGACATTTTATTTCTAGGAAAAAATCAAGCTTTTTTTCCAGCTAAGAAATGTTCTGTGTAAGCCACAGTGCTCATGATAGCAGCAATGGAGGGAGCAAAGCTGTTTTAGTGACTGCTACGCTCCTGTTACAATATTTTTTTCTCAGCATTAATGCTGCTTTATCTACAGTCAGTGCATTTCCTTGCTTTCACATTTGCAAAAAGACACTATTTAAAAAAGACAGATTTTTGCACGGTTGTGTTTTAAGCTAGGAGTCTCCCACACTGCAATCAAGGGTAATGGCAACTACTCACAGGTGTACATATATCACATAAACAAGTGAAACATTGATTGTGAGGGGTGCAGTGACAGTCCTCTATCCATAGCATAATCTTCTCAAGAGATATTTAATCAGATGATTATTTACATCTTAAAGACCAAGGAAAGGGAAAATGTTAACATCGAATTATGGGGAGGAATGATAAAGAAGATGCTATGCATGAAGTGCTCATCACAGAACTGATGAATAAAGGGTTTGCCTGAATATGCCTTAACACCACTAGTGCAATCTAAGCCCAGCCACTTGCATGATCTAAATCAGCAGAATCCACTGAAGCTGGTGGAGTTTAAGCAGTTCAAAACCCAGGAGACTGTGCCCTGACCGCTCTCTGAAGCTCGGAGTAAATCTCATATTTTTTCCCTGGTTTTTTTTAACAACTTCTAAGTTAATTCATATGATACAACGTTATAAACTGTGTTACAGAGAATACAGAGTCAAATGTCACCTTCAGAGGCTTGTTCTTTTGTATATAAAATTCTCTGAGTTTGAACTGACCCTGAGTAGAGAGAGGACACTGAGCCAAAATTTGTTCTGCTAATTCTGAAATGGAATAAGGCTTGCAAAAACCAAAGAGGTTTCTAGCTGTACATAAAAACATGTGGAGAGCTTATGGCATAAATTACAGTTACATCCTTTACACTAAGCCTTTCTTTTAGTAAGTACACATTCCCTACTGTAAGAGCCAGCTTTTCTTAGTGTAGTTCAAGGAGTTTGCTGTGAGGTACTTAGATTGTGAGGGCAAACTCAGAGCTGGGGCTGTTTGGAGCTGTGATCATATGAGAATAACTTCATGTTACAGGTGAGATTCTTCCCCTAACTCAAGAAATTTCACCAAAGAGTAAAACACATCTTGTTCATGCCTCGGTTTGGGAGCCATGGAGAGGATAACAACATGGAAGGCAGAAGAGGTCACTGTGCTGTCTGCTGGATTGGTTTAGGTACACAAACCCTCCTGTCACTTCAGCTCCAGAATGAACTACAGCCTGCAGAGACCTCACATCCATAAACTCAGTTTGGAAACAGACCACAGGCTACTTTGAAGCCTGGGAAACTCCTAAGAGCTTAAAGATGAATGATTGGTGCCCATCAACTATTACTCTTATTTTTATAGCAGTTTTTGTGGGTTTTTTGACAATAGGTGCTGTTAAGCAGGACAAGCCTGTAGGATTCAGACTCCTGTTCTACACAAAAGTCAATGCCATGAATCTAAGCTTTGGGTCACTGCATTCAGATCACCCCAGTGCCAGGTACTGCAGACAAAACCCACAGCAGGAATTGTAAGCTGTCTATCACTCACTCGAGTTAGTAGCTCACCAGAGCAGCTGCTTTGCTGCTTACCCACAATCTGCAGAGTGCACATCCTCATTGTCCATTAGATTTGTAAATTAAATGCTGGAGTGGACTAGCTGGACGGGATTTACATAAAATCTCAATCAAATTCACGGCAGCATACCTTCCCCTTTGGTAATTAGATTCAGTGCCAGTTTTGGTTTTCTGAACCCAATAACCCATCTCTTTACTTTATGATATCTTAGCAATTTTCATTAGTAAGTGAATTTCTATGCATCACTTTTAAAAAGCACCAGCTGCACCAGTAAAAATGTGCATCCATTCACTGAACAGTCAAAAAATCCAAATGCATATTAATACATCTATACTCATTGAACTCGCAAGCACATCTAAATAGTTATCACATGTTCCTGGTTTCCAATGCAATATCCCACTGGATGCTGATGAAAATACAATACAGTGGGTGCAAAACTGGTTGAAAACCATATCTAGAGAGCAATTATCAATGGGTCACTACGAAAACAAAAAAGAGGCATCAAAAAGGTGGTCTAGACCAGGTATTATTCAGCACTCTCAGTGACCTTAATGATGATTTAAAAGGGTAAACTTATAAAATTAATAAATGCTTGAAGAGATTAAACCAGAATGGACTGCAAGTATGTTGACCTACAGGTAGAGCCAGACAAATTACAAAAAGATCTGAAAATGTTTGGGGGCCATAGAGATTGTTTAATGCTGTACCCAGGTGCAAAACACCACATATATACTATAACATATAAATGAAGAAATTAGGAAATTCTTCTGCTCTAGACGTTTGGAAGACCTCAGGTGATACCAGTTTGAGTCACCTTTCTTCCACAAGGCTGTGATCCAAGTGGAGAAAATATAGGTGTAATGATAAATCAAGAAGCCATAACCTAACAGGTTAATTAATCAGCATTATTAAGTCAGTGAAGAAAAGAATGAGGTATGTTATATGTTAGCCTGATAACAATTTGCAGTCACATTAAAGGCAGAAAAGAGGAGTGGGTTCAAAGCTGCCCTAAGCCACAATGAAAACAACAAGAAATAAAAGGTTTAAATTATAAGGAGAGTCAGACTGGATATCAAGAGAGAACTGTTATGTGGCAAAAACAGTAAAGCAAAGGAAGAGATTTCCTGGACATATCTGTGCAGCTTCCAAAAATTGTGTTTTTAAACAAAAATGAGACAAGCATCTGCTGGGAATGACAGAGGAGCGATCAGTTACACCACCCCAGGGCAAGAGGATGGTCTTGATGCCTCCTAAGTGCCCTTCAAGTTTGCATGACTTAATTTAAAATCTCAGCTCTAATGTTTTCTAGGGAGGCCAGAAACACGAGAGCGCTTGTTTTGAGATGAAAAATGCACAGCTTTCCAGTTGTTACTTCAAATCCAAGAAGAAATGTTAAGAGTTCATATTCACAATTCCTGCTCCTGAGCTTTTTTTTGCAAGACCATGCCATATGATTAAAAACTTCCCTGCATTGCAAGTTATTCCAACACCCCAGCTTCACTTCTTATTCCAGTGGCTGGTGGGGTTTTTTTGGGTTTTTTTGTTTTGTTTGGTTTGGTTTTTTTAGTACATTGGAAAATACCAGCTCAGAAGTGTGGGCACCTCTCTGGCATGACTGGCTGGATGGCTAATTGGCCATTACAGCTGTGGATCACAACAACACAGCTTTACCTTATATTAGTGATCCTTTGTAGGTGCCTGATTAGAGGTGATTGTCATTCAAATGTTTATTCATTTCCATTATTGCTGCCAAAGGATTTCTAACAGAAATTTGTTTCCCTTATCTCAAATTTGTAGATTAATTGTAAACTTCAACTGCTGGGCATTCCTGTATACCAACAACTTCTATTTCAGTGCAGGCTGCTGAGGGGATTTTTTTCATTTATGAAGAAGATACCAGGCTGTTCCTTTTCCAGGAACACAACCATACCTTGGCTCCATCCTGTGTAGCCTTTCCTGTACAACATTTCTTGTAGAAATGGGAGATTAATTCCCTCTCACAGTAAAAAGTTCTCTGGTCATTTTTTAGACCTACTTCAACTAAAATTTCAAGTCTCTATGTAGTAAACTTCTTCATTTGATTCTCAGACTCCAGGGCACAGAGGCAATTTGATTCTCAACCTCCAGTCCAAAGGACTGATCCTTAAAGGCAAGGAATGATGGTTTAATCACACCAAAAGGATACAGCAATTAGAACTTGAACTAAATCTGGACTTGCAACAAATGCTGGTGGAGGAATTTGTCAGCTCTATGTTCTTCATCTATAGCATGTTCTCTCATCGTTATGAACTGCAACAAGACCAAAAGGCTGTGACAACAGTAAAGTAATGTTGATATCACTATTCTTACATATAGAGGGGTTCAAAGACACCATTATTAGCTTGTATAGGAATCTTTCAATTATTGAAATGAAACCCAGTGAAAAGCAGCAACAATGCTCTGATGGAAACAATCTTCACATTGCAGAATATTTGAGGGCAGGAAATAAAGCATACCAAAATCTTATGTTAAGAGAGTGGCAAGAAGAGAAGGAGAGTTGGATAAAAGGTGAATTAACCCCAGGGTCAAAACCAGAAGAAAAACCTCTCCTATTCATTCTCCTTTTTTATTTAAACACAAAGACTTTGAGTCTTTCACCCTCCATCCTGAGTGCTGTGAAACTCTAGGAAGCCTCGCTGGGGTTGGAGAAAAGATGGATGTCCTCTGCTAACCTGCAGAGGACAGAGTCCAAGGGGAGTCAGAGGGCCAAATACAGAAGCCTTTGAAGGGAGAGACAAGTTCAGCTCATCTGGCAAAGACACTTCTCTCTTTCACTACTGCCTTAATTTTTTAGGTTGAGCTGGCAAAGAAAGGGTGCAAATGTCTTGCCACAGTCTGAATCAGTTTTTCCACTGGAGATCCTGGAAGGAATCTGTCCTCGTTATCTACTGAAATGTTGACAAAGTAAAAAGAAAATCTAATTTTATCACCACCATTAACTTCGAGGAACAACCACGGTTAGCAGAAGGATAACTTGGCTAAGGGGGAGCAGCCTGAGCCACAGCAACACTGCCTGGCCTGGGACTCCCACTCCCTCACGGAATTAGCCTTAAAAAGAACACAGCACTGGGGCAAGAACCGATGGCAATGAGGAACTCCAGGCATGCAACTGAAAGAAAAACAAGGCTGCACAGACATGCATGGGAAAACCTGATCCAAACTGTCACTACCAAATACCCCCCAATGCAGATAAGGCCCAGCTGTAGCTGTGAAGATGACTTTCCTCTCTGGAGATGAGCCAAGCTGGAGGAGGATGTGTCCCACCACCATTGCCTTGATGTTTGAGTTACTGCCAACTATGGAGTAGAGAATTCATCATCTGTCAGTGACCTCCAAGATCAGTCAAAGTTTTCATTGCTCAGAAAGGAAAAATCACACAAAAAGTAAAACATCTGTTCGGAGAATAAGCTGCATTTTATGGTGTTTGCTGTATGCAGCAACATGCCTGTAATCTCAGACCATGTTTGCTGTGCCATAGTCACTCTCCACCTCTCCTCACCGCACAGTTCTGATGCCCAAAGTCACCTTGACTGCAGCAAGTATTAATTTCTGCCAGTGGTGTTTTAAATGTTTGCATAGACAGAGTTATCAAGGCAAGTGTGAGCAGGCTGTGGGTACGGCCAGAGCGGCTCCTCACCTGCCTGTCCTCCAGGAGCTCTGCTCCAGCTACACACCCAGCAGCCACCCAGTGCTTCCTTACATATAGTCTGGAGTGTAAAGTCGTAGTAGTATTCAAAAGGTTAAAGCAGAGTGAACTGTTAATTTTAATGCTTTCTCTAAGCTTCAGTTTTAATAAGCGAAAATGATGTTCTTATTTGCAGTAAAGTGGTGTTATAAAATTCTGTCTGTCAAGCTCATTTTAAAACCATGGAAATAAATGATCTGACAAAATCAGGCTATTAGACAAGTGAAGAAGAGTGATTTCCATAAAAGTAGAGGAGCTGTTCCTTAATTTCACACTTGGTAGTCTTTTGGGTCGACTAAATTTTTAAATAAGTGATAAAATTATATTAGCGCAATTGCATTTTTATAGATTTTTTTGGTCATTGTACTCTTTTTCAATTCTTTTATTTTAACTCAAACCATTCTGCTGAAAGGTTACCTCTCAACTTATGTTACCTCATAACAGTTTCTGCTCACACAACAGAACTGTAGGTTCACAAATCCTCCACATAAAAGTATCCAAAATGACCACACTGACCCAAAAGTATTCTAAAGTGGAAAGATCATTTTATGGTAGTCACATGCTGCTGAAGTTCTGGCCCTGCACACTGTGTTTGACTCTTGCAGGAACAGATATGAAGTAAATACTCCAAAGCACTTTGATTCCATATATGAGCAATTTCTTTGGGAGCAGACAACAATTTCCTTCATCTACACCACATGTGCAAAAGCCAAACAAACAAGATCCTTTTCCGTGTCCAGGTGAGTGTGGCAAGGAGAGCATTTCTATGAAGAGAAGTCACTGCTCACCATATCTGCCAATTAGGATCAGACAGGCCTCAAAACACACAGCTCGATGCTGAGAGATGTCAAAATATGTTCAGGGGCAGGTGCCCCTCTGACACATTCCAGATGACAGGAGGGAAACTGCTCGCACTCAACTTTCCCCTTCACTTGAGAAGGGAAGTTTTCACATCCACAACTCAACGGAAAAATTCTGCTGCCAGTTCTCCCAGACTACCTTGAGCAGAGAGGAGCAAGGCTGCGGCTTCTCCTCACCTGAGCCAAACACCCATTTTGAGAGCACAGCTGGCTGCACACAGGAATTTGGAAACACTTCTAAATCCATGGCAAAAGTTGTGGCACAATTTTTCCACCTCTGGAAATTTACGGCAAGCTTTTTTCTGCCAAATCAAATCACACATTTCAAGACAGAAGCTAATTCTCTTCCTCACAGATTGAAATAATACCCTGATAATTATATTGCAGTAGAGAGGTCAATATAGAAGGATTTTGACCTTTCATGAGGCCAATGACTCTTCATCTCATATCACTCAGTTCCATTTGTTTGTTGAGAGGAGAGATCCAATACATTGATACACAGGTTGTGACATACTGTTTGAACATTAGCTTACTATAATTGGTCATGTCATCATGCATCATATTAACAATATACACAAAAGTGCCCTGGAACAATTGTCTTATAGATCCATCACATTTCATAACAAAGCTTCTGGGACTGTTATCCAGCAGCATCCAATTGTGATGCACATTCTACTTGAGTTCTGGATCTAAACATCACTGTCATCTCAACAGTAAAAGATGGATTAATAACTTCCTGCTGGCTTGCAAAACCTACATGCATGTAAAAGATGGCAACACAAATTTATTGCCACTGAGCATGCTCAAAATAGAAAGCCCACAGAAAAGCAAAAACTACTTTGTGTATGGTTTTCAAACCAACAGCTCTTCATCTTCCCCAAGTATGGCAATTCCTTAGCCCCAGCATTGCAGCAAGCTCTTCCAAAAAGTACAACTAGAATATTTCATCTATCAGTTGAGACACACGTGACCTTGAAATGCAACATGAAAAAAAGAAAAAACACTAACACCTTGGATTTAAATTCTGTGTCATAAATCACACAGAAAGCATTTTTGTACAAATACCTTCTTTCACCATCTTTTCATATATTTTAAGAAAAGTGCAAAGCCAGGTTCACACTACACACAGCAACCCAGATTTATTTCAGCCAGTTTTCAGTGTAATTAGGATGCTCACATCTCCTAAGTTTTGAGATTTTCACCTAGTAAACTTATCTTATTCCCCTCCTACCTTTCTACAGCTGTCAGTGAGAAATACCAGTGATTTAACTTCTGATACAGTAATGCAAACTCAATGCTACTCATTTATTAAGAGGATAACCACAGAGAAAGGCCTTACAGTCAGAAATCCTCCTAACTATGGGGTTTGTAAACCAGGAACCTCATCAGCTTGACCCACATTCAACAAGAAAGTAAATATAATTATCCTCTTTATAACCAACATGAGCCATTGGCATGTAAGTGCCATAATCCCCAGAAGAGGCACTTAGGAAAAGTCCCACAAACAGGTAGAATTAGAATAGAAGCAAAGCCCTGGAGTAAATATGAGACTTTTGCTCACTGCCATTCCAGAAGTCGCTGCAGGAAGGGTCCATGGGCAGCATGTACAGAGCCCAAGGTTTTCATTGCTGCCACAAGATTTTGTTTCTGATTCTGCAGGGTGTGCACCACTCCTGCAGTGAGTCAGCACTGAGGGAATGCCACCTCATTTGTGCAGCTGGGAGAACTGTTCTTCAGATAAGATGGAAAATGATGCAAATTGTAATAAACCATGCAGACAAAACTATTAGCATTCCTATGGCCTGTTCCACATATTATCTCAGCCTTTTAACTGAGCCCCAGCTGATCTGCTCCGCTCTGTGACTGGAAGCACAGCGCTGGTACCCTGCACCCATTCGGCACCAGCAGCACAAGCACTGGGTCTGGGCCCCAGGCATGGGAGGCAGGAAGCTGTATAAATGTGCTTTTCCCCCCCACACACACAACTCTTGCTCCACTCCTTTTACAGAAGATAAATGTGCCTCAGCACAGAGTGGCACAGTCACCAGTGCCACCCCCAGCACCTCCCAAAGCCCTCAGGAGTCTGACAGGGAAACCAAAACCTGCAGAGTACAAGGGACACACTGGAAGCCTTTTTATGTCTAGGACACCACTAAATTCCATTTACTAGGAAGGAAGGAAACCTGCAGCAGTGCCAGCTGCTCAGCCTCAGCTTCACAAGCTCCTTCCTGGGTGCTCAATAGCAGCAGGCAAACTCTGGATGCTCCAGCAGCTCCACACCACACAGGAGATGCACACCCAGCAGCAATGGACACATGCCTTCATTTTTATTAAAAGGAAAGCTAATTTAATGCTCTCCCTGGTGCCCTGGCCTCAAGGAGTGTGATGCACATGCCAAAAGCAAAGTAGCATGCTGAAGCTGGTGGACATGTCCAACCTTCAAGGAGACCCTCGTGCCTCAGCAGGGACGCCTGGAGACCCTTCACATTCCAGCAGGGCTCCCAGCCCTGAGGCAGCACGGGGAGATCAGCCCTGCCTCAAAGCAGCCACGAGACCCTTGAGACTCCAGGCACTGCCAGACCTCCACCACTTGCAGCCCCGCCTGTAGCTGGGTGGCAGGAAGAGAAACCTACCCAAAAAACAGGAACAATGTACAACAGATCATGTATAGCAGGGTCTGGGGACAAGGAGAAAAGAGTAAAAGCTGGCAGGTGTGAAGCCTTCTGGGCATTGATTCCCTGGCAGCCCTCGGGCCTCACCATGAGGGCCCGAATGCCCACTGCACCGTACAGGAAAAGTTCTTGGAAGGGACAGGGTACAGAAGTTATTCTTTCAGTAGTGAAACACTGCTGTTGTCTATCCAAACACCACAGAAGCACCCAAATAAGCTTTTCAGCTGCTCCTGTAAAGTTCATGGGAATCCCTGCTGCAACATTAATTTCAAAATTAGCACCATTTAGAACACTCAAAGACTGATATTGATTTATTTGAGCAGACAGGGTTCTGTTATTTAAACAAACAAGGCTGCAATACAGTCAATGTCAATCTACCTGAAACTGGAAGCTGGTGCACTGCACTGCAGCTTGAATATTGCCTGGGACGCCTTCCCACGAGCACAATGCAGAGGGGTTTGGGGCTGATCGTTGGGAAAGTCAGAGCTTTGTGCCTGTACTGTCCATGAGAGCACCTCACTCCTCCTGAACCTGGGGGAATACTCATTTCCCCATCCCTGATGCAGTGAGCATCTCCTGGGCCTGCTGGAACTCCCATTTCATCTCACAGAGACTGAGGAGACTGCTGAACTAGCGGTTTGTATTGGCAGAGGGAAAGATAACAGTAAACTGGAATATTTCAAATTTGAAAAATGAACAATCCCTGGCACTGACACTTCCTAAACAGAACTTTAAAGTGGCAGAGTTGTCATTTTCCAAAGCCACTAAGACAATCCTTAAAAGACGTTTGTAACGAACACAAATTATTCTCAGATACCTTGTCCTGGTAATAACAAAGTTCGTATTCTTGTATTCTGTTAATAAATCGTTTTGGTGACATTATATAAAGGTGTGAATCCATATCAGATTTTACTATTAACACATGATTAAAAGCCATGCCAGTATGGGCTAAAAGTATGTAGTATTTGCTTTTCAGATGTAGTCATCTTTCATATGAATCTCGTTTAAAATCTATTGGGAGATCTTTAACAAACAGGACCAAGTCCCCAGCCATACACTACGAACACAGAGCAGTGTAGCTGTTAATAAGGGTATTCATCATAAGACAGCCTATTTTTGGCATTGTATATGACAGTCTCAGTAACTTACCATTGTCCCTTGGATGTGAACTTATCATTTAATTACACTCCGAGCGACTGCTCTCCCATATCACCCAGCAAGTTAGTTAACCACACAGCAATTCTCCAGCTAATCCAAGTGTGATTGGATCAGTCTAAAGTGCACAACATATCTCTCAGTTCCTGGGAACCCCCTATGGAGCAGCCTGTTTATTTCCACCTTTCTTTTTTTTTTTTTTTTCTTGAATTTAAATATGCTCTGTCAAATGCTCCAAGATTTTGAACAGATAAATACGTTGCTAAAAAAAAAATATTTCAATTGATCATAAAATACCTAATGTTAAGCCAAAAGGACATACAGAAACTCTCAGAAAAAGTATCAATAAAAGCTTGGAAAGGAACAGATCAGTCATTGGCAAAGGTTTTATTGATTCATAATCAGTATATTTTAATAAAAACAACAGGTGTTACTGGATAATTTAGGCATATTTCATATGCATTAAGAACACAGTTTGCAAGGGGTCTGGGGTGCAAGAGGGTTTTTTTGTATAGGAAGTTTATGCTAAAACATATTATAACTGAGATATTTTAGTGACCCCAAGTTCCATTAAATGCGTATTTCTTTGTTTCTATTGATGCTTCATGCAACATTGCCAGACAGGCACAGCTCTACCATGCTGCAATTCAGTTTCAGTGTGATATGAAGCAGCTGCATCCTGAGCAACTTGACCAAGCTAAAACGCCACATGACTTTTATAACGTCATATGAAATCCCCTATAAATAGTTATTACTGTTAGCTATTGTTCTCCTTACCTGGGAAGCCACACACACTCATACTGCCTCCTGAAAGAGGCTCCCAGTCTTTTGGAAGCAAAAGCAAGAAAGAAGAGGGGGTAAAAAGGGGGTGTTGTCTCAGTTCTCCCATTCTGCTTCTAAACTGTCAGAACCAACCCACTGCACAAGCCTCAAACACAGACACAGGCAGGTGTCCCAGCCACCTGAGAGCTTGGTCAGTACCAATAAAAGTCAGTACGTATTGCCTCTGCAGTACGTATTACATTCCCTCAGAGAGGCATTAAAATGCCAGCTACATTTAAACAAGTGAATGTCTGGCCCCTAATAAAACCCACATAATTTAATACTAATGAGTCTACCAATTATGACCTAGTCTCTGAACTTCCTTTCTGGGAAAAATCATTGGGAAGATAGTTCGATGCCAACTCCAGCAATTGCATTGCTGCTCAGGTATTGGGAACCCCCTTTGCTGCTGGCCATGACATGAGCTGCTTTGGGGTGCACAGGGGAAGGGGTGAGCTGTGATTGCCTCCCTGTGACAATGAACAGAAGTTAAACAAGCTTGCTGATCCTCAGACTAATCAACTGCTTTCACATCTTAATCAGAATATACAGCTGACTTTAATGGCAGCAGAAAAAAAGGAGGCAGCTTTGTAACTACTGCTAAATAACTTAACCTTCTGTTGTCGTGGCTGTGTAAGGTTTCCCACTGGAGAAGTGCTGCAAATCCCATGTTCAGCAGCGTATCTGTCAGATCTATAGGAACCACAGATCTATGAGTGCTCCTCGAGATGCACACAGCACGACTGCAACGCCTACAGACTGCAAGGTGGAGAACTTCCAACCACCTCTTTGCTTCTCCTTGAGCCTGCACGCAGGCACGGCTTTTTCTGCTTGTGGTTGAACTCAAGATTAGATGGGCACAAGGTCTCCCTACACGAGCAGGAAACTCAGAAACAACAGGAAGCACACAGCAAAATTTATGGGGCAGCTTGGTACAGCACTGCCTACGATAATTTTCCTAGTGCTGCCTGCAGCAGGATTGTCACCTTAGGTCTCTCATCCTTACTCATCTGCTAGAAGGCTGCACCCATTCATCATCTATCCAGATTTAATCCGGTGATTACCATATGTTTAATTAATAGGCCCCGCTATGACAATAAACTCCATTTTGAGCTGACTGTTGAACCCTGCAGAAGCTCTGGCTGGTGGAGAACAGACCCATCTGCCTTCTGAGCTTGTTCCTGCTGCAGCCCCACATGGCATCCAGCACAACGTGACCACACACCTTTGCCTGTCCCCAGCCACGACCACCTTGTCCTGCCCCAGGTACAACTCCCCTTCTGGCAGGCAGCGCTGGATGCTGGTGGTACACCTTTAATTCATGGTGTACCTTTAATTTCTGTGACACGCTGAGATAATACAGTGAGGAGTTCTTTAGAAATGCTATAAATAGCTTAAATAAATAGATATTCTCTGTGGTGGGTCCTCAGCTCCGGAACTGACTCTTGCCAGAAATCCATCAGAGCCTGAATCTGGCAAGCTCTTGTAGGAGATGCGAGACACATCTTTTTACATTCCAACTCACTAAATGCAAGTGCCTGAGTAGTTCTGTGAAAAGGGAAGAGAAGAATAAAGAAAGAAAAAAAAAAAAGAATGCCTGGAACCCAAGGGGTCACTCCCTGTGCCAGCTTGGAAGTCGCCTTCCATTAGCTCACCGTGTACTGGCTGTTGGAAAGGGCACATGGATACTGCAGTGCCTGTGCCTTATAAATACATACAATAATTAAAGCTAATTTCTACGAGAAACAACCTTGTGATCCTCTGAGACACACGGCTGGCTGACGCTGGGTGATATTGTCTTTGTTATTACTAAACAATGTTACACACACTTTGCTGCCAAACACGTTAACTCCTCACCTCATCCCTCAGCGAGCCATGACTGCATCTTTAAAAAAGCTTGCTCTGGAAAGGTATGTGTTTGATAGTCAAACAAAACAGCCTCAAAATCACTTTAGGGCATTGCAGAAGTGGCTTCTATTCCCGGCCTCTGAAGTCAAATAACTGTCACAACTTTGTCTAAACTAACCAATGCCTAGGGTTTCAAGGTATTTAATTACATAATAAGTAAGTTATAGAAACACAGAGAATAAGTGGAAATGCTGCACGTTCAGAGTCAGACATTTTGTCTCAAAGTCTGGCATCCTTAGCTCACTTAGCAGAGAATCAAGATGAAGTCAAAATTAGTGTGGTTACATTATTTCTTTTTATAGCAGTTGCCTGAAAGTCCACAAATGCCAGCCCCACTAATGCACTGTCACTCAGTAACATCACCTATTTTATCCTTCAAGAAAGTAGTTTTGTGTGCATTTCTGAACATCAAAAGCACAGACATTCACTGTTTTAAACTTTTTATGGTGTGACTATTTCTCGTCTCTCCTGCCAGGATGTTAGCACTGATAGTTTAATATGGCCATGTATATATTATTTATTGCATGAAGCACATATTTTTATTTTGGTCACAGAGCGTTTATTTTAAAAAAGGCTGAGTTTTACCTTCTTGGTTGTTACAGTTCCCTCACCTCTTGTCTTCCTAACCATGCTGCAAGTCTGTCAAGAAAAGCTCCAAAATAAATTTAGCATTGTGATTATTACAAATAAGTCACACTGGCATTTGGGTGGGAAGACCCCCCCTCCCTGCATGCTTCTACCACGGTGGCAAACTTATTTCAAAAATTCTGATGAAACGCTTTGTAAATTTTGTTATTCTGTGATGATAATAAATCATTATAGCCTTAAACACTCCTCTAGCTTGGAGCCTCAGTCACAAATTATCTTGTCATTCTGACCAAAACATTCTCCAAAAAAGCTTGACAAGTGCTAAAACCCAGAACATGAAACCATGTGTTGTTGTGAAAGCAAGATTCAGAAATGTCAATTAATTAGATTAAGAGGCTACTTTTAGCTTTACTTGTGTTGCCAAATAACCCTTAAAATATGCATAGCAGTGGAAGTCTACCTCAGCAATACAGTACTTCTGTGCAAAATAAAGACAATGGATCTGGCTAATAGAGGGAATTATTGTATCTGTCATTCAGACAAGGAGAACGATCTAGAAGCAAATGTCTTGCTTCCCTTTCCACTGTATGGATTCACAAGCAAGATAAATTCTGCCACTTAGGAGTTTAGGCATATTTTTCTCCCCTGAAATCTGATTCAGATTAGAAAATAAAAGTCAAATCACTATTATACATCTCCATAAGTAAAATGGATTTCTAACATCACTGTCTGTGTAGCTGTCTCCCCCTGCCCATAAACTATCATCCTTTATTTGCATTTTTGAAGTTCACTTTAGAAAAAAGAGTGGTGCAATTAAATACATTTTATTCAACTTTCTCATAGCTACCCCTAAAATTTTTATCTTTAAATAATCCATATCCTCAATTTTATTTATACTATAAACTGTTCCTATATTTTAATGGTATGTTTGCTTTAAAAGGGGTTGTTGGCTTTAATAGCTCAGTTATTATCTTTGTAAACTAACATTCCACATTCCTCCTAACTAAATCCTAGCAAATCGCCTGTGCCTGCATTTGGAACATACATTCCACCACCGAAAATAAAATTTAAGCCAAATAAATGTTCTGTTCAAATTAATATACATAAAATGAATAGCTAAACATAGATCAATTTTGATGGATTTAACAGTAGGTTTGGTAGTGGCAGGAGGGTCATGATACACAATACACCCAAGAGAACAAAACTAAATAAATTTAATTTCCTGTAACCCCTATTAGTTCGTGTTATTTTTAATGCTAGAACACTGTATCTCCTTAGAAAAAAAATTAACTGTTTGTGTTTTCATAAAACATATCACTAGTGATATGGATCAGTATAAAGGTACAGGTCAGTACACACAGGGCTGGGTTAGGAGGTGAGCAAATTAGGAAGGACCCCAAGAGAAGCAGATCTGCAGCTGCAGGAAGCCTGTAAGGCTCAGGCTCTGCCCCAGGACGAGACCCATTTACACCACAGAGAACCTTGGCAGAAGCTTAGGAACAATAACCTGCAAGAAGGCAGCATCTCATTTCATTTTTCATTGAAATGCATCAAAGTAAATACATTTTCTCATCTTTGCCCTGCCATGCTAGCCTCTCAAAGGGCCTCAAGTCTGGCAAAGCCATCATTTCTCAGGTAGGATGGCTGTAAGCCCAGCTCAGGACCCACAGTTACTGTGCACAGAATCAAACATGGTATGCAGAGGCATCAGTCACTGAGCAATGACCAATCTTGGAATGACATTTAGTAACTCAAATAATGAGTTTTGGCCTTTAGCTGTAATTTTAATTCTTCAGCTAAAAAAAAAAAAAAACAAACAGAAAAAATCATTATTTCAATTGTTTCTTTTCCCCCTGTTAACCAGCCCACTGTTAGCCATGGTACAAGCAATGGTTTCTGGCAATTAACCCAGTCCCTCCCCTGCCAGAGCCTGCACAGACCTACAGGCTCCTTTATGGCCTGCACTTACTTTAAGCAAATCTTTCTCTTCCCCAGTCCTTGGCCTTTCCCTTCCTCACAGGGCACATAAATGGTCTTTTGGCTGCTGGCCTGATTTGTGATGAAAAGGTGACTGTGTGTAACTACTTGCTGCTGTTGAAGACATGCTCGAGTCTGCACTCTCCACGCTGGGAAGTGGGACTGTGCAGAGGGCATCTCTGCAGGCCCTTCACTGAAGATGGAATATTTCAGGACGTATAAAAAGCCCCCAAACCTATACACATTAAAAAAAAAGAAAACAAAACCAAAACAAACAAAAACAAGACAAAATATTAAGACAGTCCTCCTAATTTTTAGACACACCACAAACTATTCTTAAGTTCTCTGGCCAAAGCTTGTTAAAAACAGAACATCCTAAATGTTCTAAAAATTGTATGAGAAGCAGATGGAGGTATTTCCTTACAGAACAAGCCTCCAGTCAAGTGTAACAACTAAAATACATTGTCCACTAAGGAGCAAGGCCAAAATTCACAGTGTAGAGGAACTCTGTGTACAGGGGAATCAGGTGCTCTGCCCCTGCTGAGCTGCACCAGGGGTGGCAGAGGTTCACCTGGGCTTCAGCTGCTCCCTGACAGGGCAGGGACCTCCCATGTGTCCTGTGTCACTGATGTCCACCCCCTGCAGATATTCTGGAGGCCTCAGGACATCCTGGGCAGCCTCAAGTATCTGTTTTGGCACTAAAATCCTGCTTTCTGTGTCTGTTCTTGGAAAAGCCCGATGAAACTGTGAGCCATGGATGAAAATAGAGCAGTGAGGACTAAATTAAAGTAAAATTTAGTAACAGGGCCCAAACGTTAACATGCTGTATTTATCTCAAACTTATTAACATTCCTATGAGTCTCTGAAACACTTTATTACTGATACATGGGATTGTGCTGCTATAATAGGCTTCCCTGAGGAGTAACTAGGACTCCAGCTGTACTGCAGGATATGTGGTACTACATATTATAGGGTTAAATGGTTCTGTCTGTTATCTGCATGTCATGGGTGCGAATGAGGGAGCTCATCTCAGGAACCTGAGGTCTGCTCTGGAGCACTGCAAAGGTTTGCAGTGTTAGTGAGAAGGAGTGAAGGGTCCCTTTTCCAGCTGCAAGCAACTCGTTCATATCATCAATATTGAAAACTTAACACCTCTGCCGGCAAAAAAACCCAGAGCTGTGTCTAAAGTAACTCTGCCTGAGTGTTCCAAGGAGTGCAACCTCACCTGGGCACAGAGGGCAGTCACAGTGTCAAATGGCAAAACACAGGGCTGTTCACTGCCTGTCAGAGCTGGTTAGCAAAGGCAGCAACAACACCAAGCCACCCAGGTCCCTCCCTCTCCTCAAAGACAGAGAGCTAGTTTGTCCTCCTATACAGCACAAGAAAAGCCTGATGGTCTGAACTGATGACAGAAGAGGCATGAAAACTCAGTTAAAATTAAAATAGTCATTACCAGCGCGTGGCAGGAAAGCAGACAGAAGTTTGCAGAGTTAAAAAAGGGCCTCTCTGCAACAGCCATGCACACCTGAGGTGTTCAGATAGGACTGCAGGTTACAGGAGCCCTCAAAGTTCAGCTTCTGGTATCCTGCAGCACAAGTAGGTCAGGAACACCCACGTCAGCTCATCGCAGGGTTCAGTGATGGTGCCTGCACTCCTCCCCCTCCACAAGATGCTCTGTGCTTAACTGGTAGTTGGAACCGTGTTCCCCTCAATCTCATCTCCATGCCCCTTGCCAAGCTGAACTGATTAACTCTTGTCCTGTCCTTGGTAGACACAAGGAACTTTTGATCAGCCCCCCTTTTGTAACAACTTTTTTTAAGCATAGCTAAAGACTATTATCATGTTCCTACTCAGGCTTCTTGTTTCCAGACTAAACAAATCCAATACTTTTAACTTTTCCTCATAGGTCATGTTAGCAAAACCTCTAATCATTCTTGTTGATCTCCTCTGGATTCTCTCCAATTTGCCTCCATTTTTCTTAATGTCACCAACTTCAGCAGAAGTTTTGCAGCTTGGAGAATTGTTTCTTGCTGCAGAAGTCACCTGACACCCTGACCTTTAGCTCAACAATGAGAAATAGCGTACAAGCTTCCTTAAAGAAAATGGTATTACATATATACTGTCATGTATACTCAGTGTCATGCCACCTGCTTGCCACATCAACCCACTACTTTGCCTTAACAGCAATAAAGCAACAACAAACAATAAAAAAGCTTCTTCTTTTGTGAGCTGTTGTATAGACAATCTTATCGTATGACTTAGAAATACAAGAAAGCAGAGAAGAGACATTTTAAAATTCTATTAACAACTCTTTTCTTTTTTTTTTCTGTCCACATCTCAAAAAAGCAAACCAATTTCAAGAAAGCAGAACCGACCAAAAGAAAACTGTGGGGGAAAAGCAAAGCTGTGTAGCCACTGTTAAAAAGATGCTAGCCAAAGTTACAGGAGTGAGTAAAATAGGCTAAAATTAACAGAGAGAGAGAGTAGCCTTTAGCTCGGGCTGAATATCAAAATGAATGTAAGACTTTGACAGATCTGTGAGTCAAACTTCCAACAACTCAAACAGATAACAAATCACAGGACTTACCTTCTTCACTGAAGACTATAAAACCCAACAAATACACACGAGCAACCAACAAGTAAACCCAGAGGCAGTGACGTTAGGCACATCACCCACCCACCACAAAAGAACCACTAATATTCTCTAAACCCCTCTCAACTCCTATTAACTCAATAAGCACCTAAATTTCTGCCAGCTGGGCAGTGCCAAGCTCCCTGGCTACTGCTGACCTGCAGGTGGGACATGGTGAGCCGAGCTCTGCAGCTCCCCTGGCACGAGGGCTTGTGGGCTCTGGCCCACGTCGTGCTGGGGAAACTCCCCCTGCCTGGGTTCAGAAAAAAGCATGCTGAGAGCCAGGGAGCAGCTCAGGCCTGTGGAAAGCCCTCTCTAGAACAGGGCAAAGCGTGCATGGAAGGGAGAGCTCTGGCTGCTGGGCTGCAGATGTTGGGATGCTCCGGCTGCTGGAATGCTGTGGTCTCCAGCTCCAGGAGAGGGCTTGCAGCTGGGATGCTGAGCAGATGGCGGGCAGCACCTATCCGGGCTCGGTTAGCCAAGAGTGGTAGCACAGCTGCTTCAGCTGCTCTCCAGAGTATTTCATTTCTGGGTACTTGGTTATGTAGCTGCATGTCTGACCAGCTCCAAAATCTCCCCGCTTGGCCACCAGCCCCTCTCTGCTCTTTTCAGGGCAGCCAGGGTGCCCAGCAGAGCGTTTCTGTCCTGGGGACAGCCCCGTGGAGCAGAGGGGACAGGGGGCAGGAGCCCAGGGGTCTGGCACTGGCTGTCTCTGATGGCTCTGTGGCATTTGTCATCCCTCCAACAGCCTCTTAGGAGAGAGGTCTGAGCAGCTCTGCAGGAAAACACAGCGAGAGGCCTCCACAGGGCTTTGGGAGGAGGGCAAGAGCAGTGTGACAGCAGAGCTGACAAGGAGAGCAGTGTGCCAGGCTCTGGCCGAGCCCAGCAGAAGGGGGGTTAAGGCAGCTCCAGAGCGAGGAACCAGGCTAAGAGGGAGTATTACATGTGCCGGGTGTTTCTGTGGGATCAGAGCTGTTTACAGGCTAATGTGCCTGCACCTGTGGGTTGGTGTGGCTTTGCCTGCTGTTCAGTGCTTCCTGAGAAGCTGCTAATATAGCGTGGCTGATGAGCCCGCTGTTTTGATCTCTCCCTCCTCGGAATCTCTTCTAGAGCCTTTAATAAAAGCTCTATTAAGGAAGTACAAGTGGGTGCTTTGTGCTTCTTCAATACCTAATTTATATTTTTTACATTAAATACTCAAACACATGCTTTGAATTTGGGATTTTTTTCAGTCTAATAGTTTCTTGCTGGAGACTTACATACATTTTCTATCACATAATTCCTTATTTTCTTTTGGGTTTTTGAGCGTTCTCGTACCCTGCCCAAAACATACATTGAAATTAAGAGGCATTCTGAAGGCTTGTCATTCAAATTATTGATGGTAACTTGTCTGTCTGGGGGTGATGGTTGTATTAAAACATTTATCACATAAAAAGAGAAGCATATGGCATTTACAGAATCTGGGCCAACGAAGAGGGAAAGGGTCATGTTCACTCCCAAAACAGGAGCAAGCATCTCCTGAGGGTTATACATGGATTTAGTTCAGAGGGAGCTGGAGAATCTCATATATTTTGAAATCATGAGGAGTATGAAATCAGCATAAGTTACAGCTGCCCTTAGGTGCTTTCTTTTGAGTGGTCAGTGCCACAATCACTCAGCAGAGCACATTGATCTCACTGACTTTGGCAGAATTATGGAGGGTCTGTTTGCATGAACCATTGCTGAACAATTTATCTGATGTATTAATCATCTCTTAGATAAGAGTATCTGGACTGTAGATTTTTCTTGTAACCCAATTTCCCTCCCGCAGTCTTTTGTTGTTGTTGAGTTTTCACGTGAAATTTTTAAATTTTTTTGTTTGTTTGTTTGTTTTTTGTTAACACTTAGGATCCCAGGGTCTGTTTTGAAGCACTCTGAAGTGCAGGTGACTGTGTTGGGGGGTCTGCTGCCTTCAGAGAGGGTGGAGAAGTGCCAGTCTCTATTTCCCCTCCTGACAGCAGCTCTGGTTTGGAAATTGGTTTGTCTTCATGGTGACAAATAAAAATCAAGACGCTGTTTTCCCCTCACCTTCCAATTACATACGGAAGAGGCAAAAAGTGAACATTTTCTTGGAGATTGGAAGAATTAGTACCATTTATGGGGCTGATGTGGCGATTTTACCCACTTCTAGTAATCCCCCTGTGGGACTGTGTCCATGCTGCAGGTATGGTGACTCAGGCAGGTTTGTGGGTGCTCAGGGCAGTGTCCCAGCCACCTGGAGGATTTGGCTTCCCTGCTGTGCAGAGGGCAAGCCCTTCTTGTATCGGCCAGGCTGTGCCTCTGGGGAGCCTCCTCTTCATAGCCACAGCCTCCAGGAGAGGACGTGCTCATCCCAGCCGCCTCCCTCCCCACAGCCAGGATGAACCACAGTGGGTCGGTTTTTCTCATCCCCAGCCTCCCCCCAGCAGCCGGGGAGCACTGCAATACATTTTGCAGGATTTCTCCATCTGCTCTGCCCTTCCCTGCAGCTCTGCAGCATTGCACGCTCAACTTCCCGGCACAGTAAATGGGAATTAATGCGGAGAAGTCCGCGGCTGGCCCTGCCCGGCCGGCCCCTGCCCTCCAGTGCTAATCTGCTGCTGCTCTGCCAGCCTGCCCTGCAACACAGAGATGGAGATGGACACTGTAACCCCTGCTTGAGCCTGTTCTTGCTTCCTGGGTACCCCAAAAATGACCTTATTTGAAAGCAGTTTTTTGAACTCCAGTAATTTCTAGAGACATTTAATTGGGGAGCTCATTCTTCTGGCCTCCTCTAAAGACAACTCTGTGATGGATTCATGTTTTAGCACAAGCCAGAGTGCACACAGAAAATGTTCCGCCGTTCAGAGGTACAAAAAGCAGTAATCTTAGCCTGAAACAATTGTACTGAACTGAAGCACTACTCCTCTTTTCTAGATCTACTTTTAAGATCCCTGTCAAAACAGCCCTTCAAACACATTTGATTGGGTTGGGGCTCATCACGCTGTCACCAACTCACTTTTCATTAGGCTGTTGCTCTCTGTTAGCCTAGCCAAGCAGAAGAACTCAAACACATGCACAAATTAAATCGACATCCAAACTCCACCAATATACAAAGCAATTTAAATGATATTCATTAGAGCGATGACAAGTCCTGATGAGGCTTTCAGGAGCGGAGTCCTTCAGCTTCTGCCGACTCGGTTTCATGGGCATTGAGGCGTAACTGCAGTGACTGTACCTCCAGTTTAGAGGAAAAAAAAGCCAAGAATATGACTCCGCTTCCTGACACACCTACCTCATTCTCCCTCTCTGCACAGGTTTACAGCTGAGCACAGGCTCCAGGCTTTTTTTACAGTTCTTCCCGGGCTGTGCACTGCACGCACGCTCTAGCAAACCCCCTTCCCTTCCCTTCCCCACCACCTACAAACGTGCCAATTAAAAAGAATTCCATTTTCAAGTAATTTCATTTCACTTGGCTAGAAAGGTCACTAACTCACAACTCTGATGGCTATAAACATGTCCCCGGTTTCTTACCATGCAAGAGTGAATTTGATATGTTGAAGCTTAATAGAGAAGTATTTTTCATTGTTAATTCATACTGAAGTTTTAAAGTTACTCTCTCTCCATTTATATATTTGATATTAAAAAAAAAAGAAAAGAAAAAAAAAAAGATGGACACTATGTTCTCCACAGGGAGTGGAATGGGGCTGACAGGTCTAATATAGGCTTTTCCACAGTGCCAAACCATTTGAAATTCATTTCCCTTGCGACCAAAGTCCTTACCTCAGGCATCACGAGGTAAGTCATCAGAAAATTAGCTCAGTATTTGGTTACAAAGTCCACTGTGCCGCTTGCAAAATTTAAGTGTACGGGGGAAGAAATTCACGTCTTCACCCTAATGTGACTCCAGGAAAGGCCAGCGGGTGACGTGGGGGGCACAGCATCATTTTAGGACATCACTATCGGCTGTGAGCTCCACCACCCACCCCAGCCCCCGGCCAGGGCATGGGGCTGGGGCTGGCCCTGCCATTTTTAACTCCTTTCTGCCTGCTCTAGGACAACCTTTTTTTATTGCTTGAAACAGGCTAAGAATTTTAAGAGCATGATATACAGAAAATACCTTGTTATATTATTACTCAAAAATTCCTTTTTTTGGCATAGCTGCCTTGGGTTGTAATTTTTAATTTTCCTTTTTAAGCACTCCCACTGTGATAGATAGGCACAGAGCTATGGAAGTATGATTTGCAGTTGGGTATTTTCATTTCAATAAAGGTTATATATATGAACTTGATGAGTGGTCTGGACATACCCATCTATCCCAAAAAGTCTATCCGATTTTAATTCTCTTAAAAGATTATTTAACCAGAAGTGCATTTCCAGCTATAAATAAGGCAAAGTGAACCAAGCAACAGCTGCTGAGGAAGTTAATGTCTCCCATGTATATGTTCTTATATGGTGATGAAAAACAAACAAACAAACCACTACCCTCACACGTAAGCTGGGTATTAAGCATAAAGGAAGATTGTTTATACATGTAAAAAAAAAAGAATTTATGGAACACCACTGCTGTATTTGTGTACGTACTAGATAATGAACACAGCACGAGCTATGTGTTAGTAAATCTTAGTCATCTTTTTCACACTGAACATTTAGTTAAAATTATTGCCCCAAACCAAGGCCTGAAAACAGATTGTAACCTCACCGATTATCCCAGTGCTTTCAGATATGTATAATGATGCGTTAATACATAATTCTGCTTGCTTCTGTAAATGACCCTGACTTCTTCTTCCTTCACTGGTAAAAGATTGACTTCTTATGCAAATACTCTTCAATGATGGCTGTAATATTATAGTCTTAAACATATACAAGGCTTTCATTATTACAGGATAATTACGGAAAACTCAACAAAATTCACTGTTACCACACCCCGACCAACAGAGCCACTTTCATGTTCCGAGATGGCAGTTCCGTAATTATTTCTTGTCCTCTCATTTACCTACAGCAGGTCAAGCAAGGGCTGGAAGGCACATCTTGGCACAGAGCCCCAAGAGAAGAGAATTTACTGGCTTTTTTTTCCTGGAGATTGTATTTACTAGTGATACTCAGGGGAGTTACACATTTGTATTTCCATGCTAAAACAGCAACTATCCAATCAAGTATTAAGTGCTATTTCATCCTTGGCTAACAGGACAATCCAGTGACTTTTAAAAAGTTGGTAATCTTGAAATTATTTTTTTTCTGCTTTCCCTGATAAATTCTAGTTTTATGACCCTTCCCTGTATTTCAGCTCTGTGGAGCAGTGTGGGTAACAGACCACCTAGCAAAGCTCCAGCATATTCTTGTGACAAAAAGTTACCCAAACAAAGCAGACAGCAGTGATCGTAATAATTTGATATTTTTCTAGGAAATATATAAGGCTCTCTGGAGGCGTACTTTAAAATACAAAATTTATTAATTAAATTTAGCTTCATTACCAGTCGTCTCTGCACCACTGTTCCTTTTTTTCTGTTGCAGCTGAAATAAGAACTTGCAAAATTAAAGAAGGTTCTTCCGTTCAATACATGCCAGTATTTTTTTTAAATCTCAAAGTATAGCCAGATTTTTATGCTGTCATAACATGCAGAGTCATATCATGTTTAGCTTTATATAGCAAAATACATAGCCATATTTAAATGCAACAGATAATTCCCATCTTGATAACACTGATCTGCCTTGGTTTGGATAAAAAAATTGCACATAGTGATTATCACAAAAGCACCTGCATAATTAAAACAATAGATTTTCAATTTTAATACAAAAATAAAATATAATGAAGATTCTAGAAAGGTTTTGGTTTCAGAAACAGTTTCTTAAGCTAGCTTAAAAGTCATATTTCAGTTAATTTTAGATTTCCTACTCACTACAACTTAAAGATACATTCCCTGAATTTTTTTTTTTGCTAAATGTTGACTCCAGTGAACAGCTCTCTAAGATCTGGCATATTGATTTCTTGTTGTGAAGTGAGCTGTTCAAGCTCCATTTAAGATTTTCATCTTGCATGTAGCCCTGAGCACATCATAGCACCATAAATTAGTTAAATTGCACATTTATCACAAATGTTATTTTAAGATACTGCGTAAATGTGATGGCTGGAAGATATACAGTATGCTGCAACAAGCCACTACTTGGGTGGGGTTAGACCAGGGTCACCTTTATACACCTGTGATTTAAAGCTCTTCTCACCCATCACAATTTCATTTTAACCTCCTTCTTGAGGCATTTTGTTTTCTCTCACACTTGATCTGCATATTTCTAAATAAAATATCAAATGCAAAGCAAAAGTCGGAAGCCAGATGCTTATTTTAAAATCCTGCATTTATACCTTCATGTTTGTCTAATAGGAAAAAAATTATCTTAACAGAGCTAGGTTGGTGATTTGGTTAGCACTAATAGTTACCATGCCAATATACATACCAGTGTATGGAGGAAAAGAACATTATTCTAGTTCATTGATTCTCTAAATTCTTTATAATGTGAAATCACATTGGTATGCCAGTCCTGGAGGATCTGAAATGCAAGCTGAACTTTATTTTAATAAATTTGGGATATTCAGATCCTGACTAACCATTCATTTGCAAAGTTTCAAGCACATTTGAAGAAGCACATTAAAAAGTCCTTTCTGGTCACTCCCTGCATTTGTACCTGGTCATCTCACTGCACTTTCAGACCCAGGTAAGTCAGGCCCAGGAACTGACTTTTACCAGATCAGGGAGGTTGCATCAGATCCCCTGGCTGTATTTTAAGAGTAAGTAGAAAGAACACTGCAGACTCTGCAGTCTCTTGCTTTTACTCCCTCCCGTGTCCCAGATAACAGGATTGCGTACAGAGCTTTGAGCATTACTATTATAAGTCAATGGTGCATCTTAAAAATACATTGATTGACAATATATGCAATAATCTGCCAGTCTCCTTATGTGTGAATTTCTGGTTTGCAACCAAATACTATATTTAAGCTGTTATAATTTTTCAAAAGAGGAATTCTCTGCTGTAGAGGTAAAAAGTTTGGCTGGGTTTAGACTGAGATCATGTATTTGTAAAAAATGCAGCCGGGCACCTGGGAGGCTCCAGGGAAGACTTCAGCCAGCCAGGTTCCCTCTCCTTGCTAAGTGAGGGACTCCTGGGATGGTACAGTCAACCAGTAAAACTGCTGTGATTTTATTGCTGGAATCTGAGCTGAGGCCATAAACATTGACACACAAATGACCTTAAAATCAGACACAAGCGTGAGCCAAAAAAGAAGGAAAAAAACAAAGCCCTAATCCCATTCACTTGGTCCATTTAGCAGCATTTGCTGTAGAATGAACAGAACACTCCAACACATTTTTGAGACATGGTACTGGCCTTTAACATTACAGAGAAAGATGGGAAAATGGAAAGAAGGACGGAAAGACAAAGAGAACCAAAAATCCAATTCCTTGCTAACTGAAGGACAGCGGATTTTTTTAAAAAAGAAAGGAAACTGTACATTTGGCATTCGGATGGTAGCTCTCACTCAGGATGCTGAAGTGCTGTAATGGTGGGTTTGGTTCCCATGTAACCATCTCTGGACTCACAATTCACCTGACTGGCAAAAGACATTACTTACATGCATAGTAATACAGGTGTTTGGAGATGCAAATTGTTATCAATGCTTTTGATGGGATGACCTGTCAACACCAGGAAAAGTCTGTCATTATCATATAAACGCTCCAGATTGTTTGCTTTTCTTTGGCATGTGTTTATTCACCTCCTCTCCCCCTCTCTACCTGCTGGGAATGCTGTCCAGCAGCAGGTAGGGCCAGAAGAGGACTCACTTCAAAACCACAAAGCTGAAGTCACCGGTCTCACGTTCCTTTTCCTGTCATTTGGAAATGCTGGGTAGGTGGAAAGGGATTCTCTGAGCTGTGGAGCACCCTGGGGTGCAGACTCTGCTCAGTGCATTCAGGAGGGAGGCGGGTGAGCAGCGGTGCCTGCCTGGGTCTGGGCTCACAGCAAAACACCTATTTGCTTTGCCATGCACTGCTGATAACCCCCCTCTCCACAGCCAGCCTTACCTGATGCTTAAAAAGGAGTTATAACACTCATTTATCTCTTCTGGGGGAAAAAAACTCCGTTAATGCAGCCTTTGAATAAGTGCTACCCTGCTCTTTAAATGCTAAAGTTCACTAAAACTCCAGTGATTTATGTGCAGCTTTTGACTGCCAGCACCTGGCAGATGAAGAAACCTACTCAAGCTTCAGTCATAAACAGATAGCATACAATTTAATTTTAATGTGCTCGTTAGTCGTAGCACATTTCAGACATAATTGTGAACGCAACACAAAATTATAGCAAAAAGACAATTTTAATGCTGCTGTAGAAAAAAAGGTTATATGAAGAGTCATATAATGGTGCTTCATTGTCAACAACAAAACAGGGCACAGAGTGCATTACAGTGTCTGTGCTGTTTACATGCCAATATTTTATACATAGATTCTCATATGGTGTCAGCTGTCAGTTACTTCTGCAAATTAACTGCCAAAAATGGAGACGAACAGAATCACTTAGTGTGCTGGTAACCACGGGTTACCTTTCATATGCCTAAAGATAAAGCTGCAGTATGGAATCTTGGGAGAATAATTAGGCAGAACAAAACAGAAAGTTACCAATTGAAATAAAAAGGCATTCTACAATAGGAAATAACAACCAAGAGCGCTTATAAATAAGTAAAAGAGGTTATATCACAGAATGCCTCATAACTTTTTAAGCAAAGTATTACAGTACAAACATTTTAAAGGCTTTATCAATGTTTAGGAAATACAGTACAAGTTTTTCAAATAGATTTAACCCTTTGAGCACTGAGTTTATTTTGAATTTTCTCTTTTTATTTTATTTTTATTTTTTTACTAATAAATACCTTTAAAAGTCATGTTGTGCAAAACAGTTAGAATGCATGCCAGGAATGCAGTCCGTGGCTTCTGTTTCTTCAGACAGTTAAAAAAAAAAACCAAAAACAAAAACCCAAACAAATGATAGCAACACTAATAAATATGTATAATTTAAACATGAACCTCTCTTAATATAGATGTACTGTATAGCAAAACAAAGCAAAACATACTTTGCTTTAAGAATAATGTTTCTGAATACTTTATAAATGCTATCTGTGGTATCTTTTATCACATAATTTACAATGTTTGATTGTTAAAGGAAAAACTGTTAGATCTAAAAAAAAAGGAAATATACACTATATATAGGTACAGTTTATACCTGCGGCTTATCAGGTACAAACCCCGCTGCTGCTAAAAATGCTGAAAAAAAAGAAAATGGCATTAACCACAATCACATTTTCCATAAGAGATTTTGAAATCTATACAATATATACATCTATGTTTCAATGTGAAAATTATATTTTTAAATTTCAAGGTGTGAGACACCTCTGCATAAATGGAGGTTCATATTAGTAATCAGAACTAAGCTAGTAAGGGTCTAAAAAAAAAGCATATCCTTACATTTTTACCAAATTAATGCAAAAGTGCTTCAAAGTACTCAGAGGGCTAAAGATTATAGGGTGAGAAATACCAGCACACTTAGGTCACATGAAAAAGTGCACCAGAATTAGTTATAAATGCTTAATTAAACTGTCTGTTAATGCATGCAGCTTGATGCATCAGAGGGATGCACAGCAACTAAATCCAATTTACACAAAGTTCCAAACACTTACCACTGCATTTTAACCTTCATA
Source organism: Melanocharis versteri (assembly GCA_013397845.1). Lineage (NCBI taxonomy): Eukaryota > Metazoa > Chordata > Aves > Passeriformes > Melanocharitidae > Melanocharis > Melanocharis versteri. Next base: position 63,720 of record VZTG01008972.1, on the reverse strand, counting down.
TTTTACCAGTAACAACAGCTGATTATGCACCTCTATTTAAACACTGTACAGTTATACAAAACAGTTCAGCCCAGAGCGACTCTGGAGTTAAAATAAGAACATGTGCCAAGAACTAAACAGTAGCTTTAAGGCGTCTTTGACAGTTTTCCTCAAAGCAAATTACAGTTATTTTAATCAAAAGCAAATGCTACTGCTTCTCTAACTCCGAAACATACAGAAGATGATCCTCTGGTGACTTCCCATGTGTTTTACTAAGATGAAGTTTAACAGCATGCTTGCTTGCAAAAGTCCTGTTACAAAGTTTGCACTGATAAGAAGTTCCGATATCTTCCTCTGGAGAGGACGTCACCAGTTTTTCAGACGGTGACTTCGCTTGTGCTATCTGATTGTTAATCTGTTCACTGGACAGTTTGGACAAGTCTCTTAACCTGAAACCCAGATGCGATTCAAGATGACTGATATAAGTTGAAGGAGTTCTGATCTGTGAAGCACAGTCATTACAAAAGAACACTGGGTGCCCAGTGTCCAAATTTTTAAGGAACTTAGTTCCCCCCGTCCTTCGGAGCTGGTATTTCACATTGGCCAGCCAGTGGCTAATTGTGGTCATTGAGAGTCCCGTAAACCTGGAAATGTGCATTCTTTCTTGAGGGCTCAAGTCTGACATGATGTATTTCCCCTCTGAAGTCTGCCGTAAACTGGCTGCAAACTGGGCCTGCAATATGAGCAAGTGCTGAGGGTTCCAGTTAGACTGACGTCCCTTCCTTTTCTGAGCTGGTGTACTCTCTTCTGGTTCCTCTATTGTGGTACCATCAATGTCAGATTTCTCAGATATGCTGGAAGGTGTGGAAGATTTTGATGTGTGACTTTCTGTCAGGTTCTTCAGCATATCAGATATATCTGACAAGGCATTCTCGCGTAGCGGCGAGTTTGACATGAATGACACGACTGCAGATGTCTTTGCTGTTGTCACTGTAGATGAAGAAGATGCAGAAGATGTCGATGTGGATGACAAAAGCGCTGAACCCAAAGAGCAGCTTTTGTCACTCTTGCCTTTCGTCAAATCTATGGGTTGGTCATTGTTGACATGATAAAAATAACGGTCTAAGTGGTCTGATTTTTTGGACTGTAGAGGTGGGGTGGCCACTGCAGCCTTTTCTGCTAAACTGTTGCTCATTTTAAAAAGCATGCTCATTGGATCCAGAGCGGGCAAAGATGGCTTTGCTGCCTTGCCAAGGTGAATATTCATGACAGATTGCAGTGCACTTAATGGATTTACAAATGGCTGTTCAGGAGGGTGATCAGTGATGATGGCTGTGCTGCTACTTAAAGAACCTACAATGGACTTCACAGGCTCTTTCCCATTTTCCACAGGTTCTACAGTTGGACTATCCTTGCAACCATCCCTCTGAGGAACTGGGCTGTTCTGCTGGCTTTTAAAGCCACCGTCATTGGAGGGCTCCATCTTAAGGGGCTCACTGACTTCACTGCTGCACGGCGAAGGCGTCGCACGCTTCAGTGGAGAGAGCTTTCCTTCGGGCTCTTTCATCTTCTCCTCCACTTTAGCCACCTTCTCAGTGACCTTCTTTACCAATTCTTCCATGGCATGAAAGTTTGTTTTTGGCACAGGTGATGTCTGACTGCTGGGTGGAGACACCAAGGGCTGGTTTTTAGTTGGTGATACTAGTTCATTGTTTCCAAACATAGGTTTTAATGGTGTACTCTTCCCAGATGAGCCCAACGACAGCTTCATCATATTAGGCAGCTGGTAGGCAGCATGAATGCTGGGGTAGCCACCCCAGCTCGGTGTGCCATTCTGGGCTTTGTTTATAGCTGATGTAACCGTGTTTTCTAAAGACTTCAATATATCTAATCCCCCCTTAGGGCTTTCTTCTAGGTCATTTTCAGTCAAGTAATGGTATTTTGAGGAGATATCATACTTCTCCTCATCTTCACTTGACTTCTCTTTGTCTTTCATTTTGTCATCAGCAATGACTCTTTCCTTATCTACTTCTTTTTTAATCTCAACATTTAATTTAGGGGAAACACTAGAAGGTGTGTTGGAAGGAGATGTAAAGGTGGTGGCAGCTAGTGGCACAGACTGGACCTTCTCATCTACTAAGGACGTTATTGTCGGTGTGGCTGGGGCTTCTATAATTGGTTTCCCTTTTTTCATGGCAGAGTTAGTGACTTTAATAAAATGTCCCGTCACCATCATGTGAGCCGTGAGCTCCTGCAGGGTGTCATGTGAACTTCCACACTCCATGCACTTCAGAATTTGAGATTTCCTCGCCTCAAAGTGCCAGGCGTAGCTGGCACCGTTCTGGTGGCCGTAGCGATTATTTGGCGTAATGTAGGGATTGGAATTCTTTTGAAGTGCATCGTTAGTATCTGAGATTGTGGCTTTTGGTGTCCCACCTGTGGAGTCTGGAGAACTTGGAAGTTCAAGCTCCAGTGATGCTTTCTTTCTAGTAGCTGGGATAATTTTTGCTGCTACAGGTGTAACAGGTTCCTTCAGAGGCACTTTTTGGTAGTGTTTTGTTTTGATCATATGAACACTCAAATCCTGAAGAGATTCAAATGAATGACCACAGTACATACACTTTAGCACTTTCTGGGCATCTTCTTTCCCTTCCATTTCAAGCAAAGAACGTTTGCGAGGTTTGGACCATCTTTTGGGGTTATTGTTATCTGTTTCATGGTTGTCATCTCGATAATGTCCTGTTTCATTCATGTGCACTGTTAATTCTACTAACGTATCGTAGGCAGCACTGCAGTCTTTACAGCGGAATTTACTGGCTCCAGTGAATATAGAGCCATAGAGCTTACTGCTCTGTCTGTACAGCTGGACTGTGCTAAAAAGGCTCGGTTCAGGCAGAATTCTGCTCTGAGAAACTTGCTGCAGTGTTTTGGCCATCGCAGTCTGGTGCCAGTCAAAGCTGCCACTTCCACAGCTGCTGCTGCTGCTGCTGCTACTGCTGCTGCTACCGTTGTTTTTTTCCGAAATTGGCTGGTGAAGGTTCAAATTGAGATTGGACCAGTAGGAATTGGAGAGGAAGTTATTATACACGGCCTTCATTTGTTCTAAACTATCAGACACCGTCGAGTCTTCCAGTGGTATGGAAACCTCCTTGCTCTCTTCCTCATTTTTAATGGAGCTGCTCTCGAAGTCTGCCATGCGGTCACTTGTCTCACTGATGTGGGACTCACTGTCCATTTCATGGCTAGAGAACTCAGCTGCTGGAGAGTTTTGGTAGCTTTGGCAGTTCTTACTGAAGTCTTTTTCTGGACATGCATATTTTGCTGAAGGCTCCCCATCAACTGCATTTTCATCAGGTTCCACATCTTCTTCCACCAGCGCTGCTGCTTTTAATTCGTCTGAAACATAGGCTATTATGAAGAGAAGAAAATACAAGTTAGTTTCTGCTCATCATACTTTTGCTTTAGCCAAAGAAGTGTACTTATTTGTAAAATTAAACAGTTAAAATTTAGTGTTTCTTCAGAGCAAGAAAAAAAATCTGCTCTTCAAACATAATTTGCCACCTTATTCTTCTCAAGGGGCAACAGCTTGAAATTAAAACTAAATTTGAAATTAATGAAGCACATTCTGGAGGTGGCATTCATTTCTAAAGTAATAAATTACTTGTATCAACCTCAGAGACAGCAGTTCCTGTCTGTCAATTAATATGTCTTATGCTTCTCCTACCCCTAATGCATTTCTTAACAGACAGATTCACAATTTAAATTAAGCAAGCATTTTTTGCTCATTACAGTTTTGAGACTCAATCTTTAATAAATATAGAGCATAACAAACATCAAGAATTTCTACAAAGTAAAAAAATCCCCAGTTAGAGTAAATTCTAAAAATTAGATTTTTTTAAGTTACCATTATAAGTAGTGTCACATTTTAGAGGAGATGGTTAAATGCAGGTGATGTAACCTTTGGAAACAACTCATTCAGAGCAATTTGAAGATATTCTTTATGGGTGTAACAAATGTCCCAGTCCCATTTAAACACAACTTCCTCAACGAGAAATCCCATGCAGAATTATGTCAGGAGCTAGTTCAATGAAATTGGTATGCTGCACTCATTCCTGCTGTATAAATATATACAAGACCTTCCAGTGGACCTTACAAATGTCAAAGTGTTTGCTCTTTAGACTACTTTGTCAATATTTACTCAGCATAAGCTACACGGACACCCAACAGGGATCCTGTCTTTTTTTCCCCTCAAGTAATGCAACTGGTGATGTAAATCTAAGATACTCTTCTTGAATAGGACAGTTGGCAACTGACAGTAAACATTTTTTTTTCCATGGTGCTTCTGTGCTTCTGTTCTACATACACTAAGTCTACCTAAGTTTTTCCTTTAGGCAAGAAAATTACGGAAACATTAAAAAAAGGGATCATTAACTAATCAAAATTATCTATTTCTATATAATGCATTAATTTGCAGGAAAGCAAAATTAGGATATGACTCTCTTCAGTGGAATTTAAAATCTCTCACAAAGATAAATATAAACTGAAAAAAGTCACATTTTCAGTAGACTCTGTGGTTAAAGACACCTGACGCTTGACCTTCTCTGCAACACATCTGGAAAGTGTAGGGTATTTGCACCTTGAACCATCTATAGCTTGTTTCTTCAGGCAATAGTGCAGAGAAGATAGCAGTTTACACCCCAAAAACCAACAGCAGTTTACACCCACTTTAACCAACAGACTGAAAAATGTAGAACACTACAGTAGGTATCACACACAGAGTATTAAACCTTGCAAACTTCTTTCAGGGAAAATATGTTTAAATGTTATCAGAAAACCACAAGAGACAAAACAACTGTTAAAGTGACAATGAAATCAGGCTTTTAGTTTCACATGGAGTACTTCTTCGTTCAGGTAGGTAATACAAAATATTCACTACTGTTCTTTCACATGGATGAATGGTAGCGAATCTTCCTCCAAGCATGTAAAGTTATAATCTGATCCTCAGAACACAAGTTAAACCTTTGAAAGCACAAACATACCACACAAGAGCAACACGCAATAATGATTAAATATTTCAGTTCAAATCATTTCAATGCAGAAAATTCAAGTAGCAAGGGTCCTGTTTTTAATGTTTGGGAGAACACAGCTTGAAAGAATTATGTTAAAAAACTTTATCGTAAGATGCTTCAAAGGTGCTGGTACAAGGATTAGACTTTGGAAACGAGTATATCACTCTAATGAAATAGAGCTGTGCTGTTTTGCTCTATTTTGTGCTTTTTCAAAATGTTTTGAAAAAAGTGTTATTATTTTATGCATATCAAAGACACAGCAGCAACTTGTACTAAGGTTCAGTATCTGTCCTGCAAATTATTGCAACAAAACCAATACCAATACCAGTAGAATCTAAAAAGGTGGATTTTCAGAACTTTAGCAAAGGAGACCAAAGCAGTTCAAATTACCCTCTAAAGCTGAAAAATTTTGTCTAACTACTGATAACATGCAGAGAACAGACTGTTAACTGCCTCTCTCTCAGCCACACCAAATCCTACTGAATATGGAAGGATGGAAGGAAGGAGTCATGGCATGAAACCTCTGATTTGGAAGCAAATGTGCCCTTTTCCTATTCTACCTAGTGGAAACAAGTTCTTTTACAACTCCTGTTTCTTTGCCTCCATTTTGAAACTGCATAATAATTTCCTTTTCACAAAGTAAAGAACACCCAAAGCTATCACCACACTGCTTGCCTTTAAAAAGACCTCATTGACACCTGCAGGCTGGGGTGGCACACCAAGGCACTCTGAGTGTACCTGTCTTTAGCTTTTTCTGGCTACTGAGCACCAGTCTGAGTGTGTGCCACCCCTTCCCACCACCACATCACATTCCAAATCCAGGTGCTCTATCCCTGCATGCCATGGAAAGCCCTCCTTGGAGCCATTGCTCACCAACACAAACAGAGGGCACAGAACCAAGTCCCCCAAGCCCCTAATTAGTGTGTTATTCTTTACATTTTTATTTCTCTTACTGCTGAAGTCTTATGAATTTTGTTTGAACTGAAAGACTTGTCACATTCACAGCTTTTTTAGAGAGTGACTTTTACATTAGGGAAAACCTCCAGCATGCGGCTCATTTAAATGTAAATCTATTTACCTTTCATGCTTTCTTTGCCCTTTTCACCAACTATCAAGCATATTTGCGTGTTAACCAGGAGCTGCCTCCTCTATAGCTGTTCCCCTTCCTAAGCTCAAGTTGTGAAGCCAACTTGTGACATCAGTCTTTGATCCAGAAATGCAGGAAATGAGGCACAAACGACAGTGTGGAATTTAACCCAGCAATCTGCAACTTCAGCAAACTAACAGTTCCAAGGGCTCCTTCTGCTCCTTCCCCTGCACGAAGGAGAGAAGGGATGAAACCTGGTCTAGTGGAAGGTGTCCCTGCCTCACCACACCTTGCTCAGGGGCCAGAAATGGTCTGTATGAGCACCAATGAAGGTAACAGCCTCACCACACCAGAAAAAAGGACAAGGAGGCCCATAGCAAAGAAATTTCTTATTTGGTGAAGTACCTACAGGAAAAGCAAAGGGACTGTGAAAGGAGAGAATAAAGTCAGGAGGAGATGGTAAAAAGGTTTCCACTGTGATTCATTGCCTGAAGGACAGACTGTCTATAAGAAGCAGTGTCTCCAGCCCACCCTTACTTAGCCATTACCCTCCTACTATGCTAAAAAAAAAAAAAAGAAAAAAGAAAAAAAATACATAAAAAGACAAGAAAGACTTGCAGTTCGATATTTTTCAAGTGTAGAATAAATGTTTGAACAGCAGGGCATCTGTAAAACTGTTCTTCAATGCCTCAACAGCAAGGTCTGAGGGGAAAAGAAACAACTTTAAAGGCAATTGTAGTGGCAGAAGTTAATAAGAGTGGAAATGAAAGAAATTAGGCAGTTCTGGGTTTTGTTTTTCCAGAGAAAAAGGACCAAAGAAAATCACAGTTCTCAAAAAAAGTGTTTAGTTTACATCTCACAGGGCACCATAACCCACAGGAAATTGCCTGCAAATTGGGCAGTGGTGTCACTGTGACACAGTATTCGACAAAAAGTGGAAAACTGTTGCCTGGCGTGGCCCTCACTTTCTAGAGAAAGGGTATCAAAGGGGTTCAGAACCATCTTGCAGGTACGGCCACTGAGAGGTTGAGAACAGAGTTCCCTCATTAATATTTGTTATAATTATTAACTAAAGTGCTAGGTAACAATGAAATTAACACATTTGATATCAATACATAACGGTAAGCTGTGGTATAATGCAATTCATTTCCACACAAGAGGGAATTACCTTCATAACGGAGCTATGGATCATTTCTTTGCCAGTGGAAATAAATTGTGATCCATCACTGTCCAAAATGATCTACATATTGCACAGACAGTAATAAACTCATATACCTGGCTCTGCACAGACACCAGGGATCTACTGCACGAGAGCAGAGAGGTATCAGCAGCCCACGGTGTCTCCAGAGGCAGAGGAAGCCCCCGTGGAGCCCAGGCAGCTGTGCCTGCTGATGTCCTGGGCTCGCCAGCACCACAGCTGCCACCTCCACCCCGACTGCCAGAGCTCCTCTTCAGCAGAAACAGCAAAAACTCTGCAAGGTTGTCACCCCCTCCATGGCAACATCACCCCGTGAATGGCTGGACACACACCTCCTCGAGATTGTTTGGAAATATAAGACCACAGCACTAAAGGTGTATTTTACTGCTCTCCAAAACCCAGTTATATGCACAATTTGTCCCTCATTTCCTGAAGAACGCAGCTGAGACCATATATTTTTGCTTGGATGTATCCAAATATTTCATTTCAATACTTTTGAAATTTCTTGTTTTAATTATGCTTTTCCTTGCCAAAATTTTTTCTTTTGTTTTAATTAGCTCACTGGGGGTATATTTAAACTAGTATATATGCTGTTTGCTTGAAAAAGGAACAAAACATTCCAATATTCTTTTCACATGAAAAATGCTCAACTACAAAAGTTTATCAAAACCACTCAGTTCCTTGGAAATATTTTTGCTTTAACCAAATGGCTTCTTATTAAAAAAAAATTAGATCATCTTTGTTATGCATCATTCAAAATCATCAAGTAATACAAAGGGTCATCTCCCAAACCATCTGATTTTGAGTTCATTGGGAAAAGAAACTTCTCAATCCTTAAAGAACCTGAGCCCATAAATGTTCCACACTTGAAAAAAAATAACGGCAGAATGGGATCAGGAGCAGAAATGCTCCTAATGCTTACAGGATCAATAATATATTCCCAGTAAAAAAGAAACAGGGAAAAAGGCTCATATTAGATCATAAAGTGGAGCAGTGAGTAGGAGTCTGCTAGAGAAACTCCTTCTGCACCCTGACCCTCGCTCCCCATTCTATGGCACGGGGCAAGAGGTGGCTCCTGTCACTGCCACCACTGCTGGCAGTGCACAGCCTTTTCCTAATTACCTGTCCCATTCTGTTTTAAATCAGACACCAGCCACCTGAGAAATTAACAGAATATTTTTTTTAAATTTAAGTAACCATTGAAAAAACCTCAGAGTCCCCAGTTTTGGTGGGACCATTTGGAATTAAGAGGCGGCTCAGTCCCAACACCAGTGCAGAGAAAGCCAACAGAAGAACAGCAGCATGGAGAAGATCTGACTGTGCCAATGAACCTTATTCACAAAATTAATGAGCAGAGGCAAGAGAAAACCAGCTCGGTGGATGGAGTCAATCAAAGACCTAATGCAAATGAAGGCATATAAAAGAGTTCTATTAGTCTGTTAGAAAACTCCCACTCCACAGGCCTTCCACTTACAGCAAGAAAGGCAAACATTTCACCCACAACATGAGCTATTTCTATACTGAGACTAACTGATAATTCCCATGTAACTCCCATGTATTTGAGGCTTCACTCCTTGGCAGAGATGTTCGCATATTCCTCATTAGGCAGTCAGGATGGGAGGCAGGAGTGACTGCCCTGTTTACAAGAGTGGCAAATGACAACAGTCTCTAAATGGGCATGGCAATACTGATTACCCAGCACCTTGACAGGGACATTATTCCTGTTAGAAAGGTCAAAGGTTCTGTTTCATAGAGGCAAGACTGTCTATTATGGGAGAGAAATGTTATTTCCAAGTGAAGAGGTCAGCACTTCTCTCGCACGTCGGCTCAAGTCCCTGGTACCTCGCACCGGAGCGCGAGCCTACTGCAAGACGGATTATTCTGCCCGCTGGCAAGGTCAAGAATATTAATTTTGAACATGTTAATTTGATGTGATGTGCATGATTAATGCTTGTTTAGCTGGATTTTTTTGTATGTTGATAAATCTGCAGCCTTTTCATGCCAGTGAGAGCGTAGGATTAAGTCACTGGGAAGTGGTGTGGATGGATGTGACACAGGATGCCAATCTAATGGGTGGCTATCATTAGGCACTAAAAACTTTGAAGTGTACTTTATTTGTTCCTTCATGAAAATACTGCAGCTGTCTGCCACAGAGAGCTCAGAAATAGGCCAGAGGAAGCTAGCCAGCTGCTCTGATTCAGCATCCTGGATTGGTATTACACTTGGAGAGACTTCAGAGAGGCCAAATCAACTGTAAGTGTTAAGAGATGAGAATTACATGGACAAGGACACACAGTGAAGAGATGATAACAAGGAATTAGTTTATATGTCACTATAGTGTGGGCCACCTAAGCACAGAACAAAGTAATTCTACATCAGGCACTTTTTCCTCGTGTCACTGTATTCCAAACTCCCCTGGGTTTTGTGTAGTTTAAAGGAAGGTACAGGACTCAGGTCTCCTGTTCACTTTAGACTTTAAGCTGCCACAAGGAACGTGTCATACAGGCCACTCACAAATGAAGAGAGAAAACATTCAAAACCTGCTACTAATTCTGATAAGGGAGGCATTCGTTTTTCTGAAACCAAATACTATTTATCTGTTCCTTAAATGACAAAGTGCAAACCTCACATTTATGTATTATCTCCTTCACTAAATATACACCCGAAAAAAACAGGATACCCTAATATAAAATGATGGCTTAGAAACAACTTGGCACTACTGGATAGCATCACTTAACTGAGGTGTTCAAGAGCTTCGATGAGTGCTTTATTTTTCACATCAGCCCTGTGGAAGAAACATTCTTATACACAGTTTACAGCTGAAAACCTGGAAAGAAGTTAAAAGTTAATTGCCTGGTGCTAGACAAGAAGACAAGTGAAGGAGCCTGTTACTCCTGTAGGTTAATATATATAATTCAGCTATTTACACAAAACATGGAAAGATGACTTATGTTTGTTCTGTTCCTGTGTTTCTTCACAGTGTGTTTACATGAATACAATGTATGTGTATAATTGAAAATAATTGCCCGTTTTCAGCTGAAACAATTATTTCACCCTATGAAAGACCCACAGGTGCATGTACTGAGCACAACCCAGAGCCTGTGGTTACAGATCTCCTCCGAGCCAAGCTGCTGGGATCCAGTGGATGCTGAACCTGCAGACTGCCAGCAAATAACTTCTCGCAGTGGGGAATATAGGGAAGGTTCTGAAGTATTGCCACAACTCTCCTCCAAAGAGCTCTCTGCTCCCAGCACACAGCAGGGCTCAGGTACACTGTGACACCCCCTACGCCAGACCCGTGCTGGAGGTGGAACACGATGGATCATGCCTCCCTCCTCCAAAACTGCACCCGGCCTTGATTTCTCCCTGGGGCCTAAACTCCCTGAATTCAACATGCTGAGCAGGGCTTTTCCAAAACCTGCTCAAATTACCCACCCTTGAAACACAACACCACTGTTTTCTGATGTGTAGAGGAGCACCTGATCCCACCACACTGCAGTGTGCTCTTCTATGGGTAGGATTGCATGAGAATTAGTCTCAAATCTGTCTCACTTCAAGAGTTCATCTGCCACCTTCTACAAGAGGTTTTTAACAAGAAGGGATCCCAACATTAAAAAACCTTGGTCGAGACCCAAGGCCCAAGTTACTCACACATATAGTGAACAAAATCGTACAGATTTTTAAAGAGACTTTCTTCAGGTATCATTCTTGTACAGTCAGGAGTGAATGACATGCTTATGAGAAACGTCACAAGAATTAAGAGTTTGGAGACTGTCTGGCCAGGAAGAACGGATTTTTAAGGGTTTTGACCTAAATCTGCAGTCACACATACACAATACAACCGACTGCCAAAAGTACCACAGCTGGGTAACCGTTCATGTTCCACTGTGTGTGCCCATAGCTGGTTACCAGGAGCAAGGCAGGGTTGACAGTAACTCAGTGGAAAGGCTGAGAAACGTTATGGACTGCCACAATGACAGAAGGACCTTCCTTGCTATGGTATTCTGTGGAATCCATCTCCTTTCCCCTTTGCACTCTGGGGAAGTAGAGATTTGAACAGCCCCTATGGGCATATGCCTAGAATTTCTGGCTGATCCTGCTGAAAAAGGAAAAAAAAAAACCCTCTTGGCCTCCCTGCCACCACATAAACAGCCTTTCACAAGCACCACTAGGACCAGACCAAGTAGGCAAATGAGCAACACAGACTGGGAGCAGCCACTGGGAATTCTCAACCGCTCCTTGCTTTGATTCAGTCCAGGGCCTTGTGTTCCCATTTCATCAACATTCCTGTAGTACCCTTCTCTTCCTCCCCACCCCTCCACCTTCCCTGGGAAAGGATGTCCTTCCTCTAAGTGCACCAAAATTACAAATGAACACCATTCCAAGGAGCATGAAGTTCCTCATTATCCGTGGTTAAGGGTCAGCTACCCAGCCACGAAGGGGAAACGCCACCAGGGACTGGGGAACCAGGCACAGACTGGTGAAGTATCAGCTCACAAGCAGCCCCAGAGCCTCAAAGATTTCACATAAACTTCACAAATTCAATGATCAACTGCATTATTAACAGGAAAAACCCCCACCTATATTTTCCATATAAATAATTCATCATGAATAAATGTGATCCACTCTTAAGTTAGACAAAAGTGGCTTTTCCTTGGTTTCCAAGGCAGTTGCTTGGTGTGAAGTACTACAGACTTGCTAGAGAGTCCTACTCCACACAAGCACGCATGACAGTGGGAAATAGGAGTTCAGCAGCAGAGAAAAAAGCTTCATGTTACACTTGACCCTAACTGTTCTTTGGACTCTGTAGATTTTTTCGAAGCACAGAATTACTATTTCCTCAGATGGACAAAAATATTTACCATAACATTCAAAGAAAAAAAAAAATGTTTGGTTTTGGGGGCTGTTTTCTTTTTTAGTTAAAAGTCACTGTCAACATCCTGGCAAGACAAAGCCAAATTCTCTGTATGAATTGGTACCAAAACACAGAGTGACACAATCTCTGCTTGATACCAGACATTTGGGTGGCATCTTTTAATCACTGAAAAGCACACAGGGCATTCCACAAACTAATACAAGATTCACAGCCAACTCTGGGATAAGCAGCCATGAGCATAGAAGTTCTCAATATGGCTCTAATAGCTCGTAATTATTATAATCCTTCACTGAGCAAACAGATGTTGTAAGGGAACTTCAGTTTCTTCAAATGCAGTAATCAAACCATTCTGCTTCTGCCCTGCCTCTTCTCAGTAAATGCTTTGTATAGTGGAGTGGAAATAGCAAATGTAGTGACAAAATGACCATTTAATTGTCACAGAAATCTGTTTCTGAACAAAACTGATGTTGTCATTTCTCTTTATGCACGTTTCTCAGTCTTCTGATTATGGTTTGGCCTTTTTTTGCACCACGAAAAAATCTTGCACCTTACTTATTGTAATCTTCCCACATATTTGGTTGCTCTTAATTTGTCCACACCTTACAAGTTTTAAAGTAACTAGAATTTGGTGCTGTATTTGTGTTTAGCTGTACTAATATTAACACCCATCTCTGGAGCTGCCACCTTCGCTGTGAAATTTTTAAAAATCAAGTTTGCACCTAAAATGCTTCAATACATTACAGTGAGTCATTCTACTTGGTGATTTATTTGTAAATAATCACGACTACTTAAGACATTCAAAATGTACCAAAAGACTTCAGCCTGATCCTTCATTTTGTTGCAAACTTGCGTCTCCCATTGAAGCCCTTTCTACAGTAGTTTCAATAGCTATTTTGGCTGCAGTGCCTCTTACAATAAACTCTATACATCTGTATGAATGGTATAGTAGAAATCCAAATGATTTCAATCACAATTTCAGCTATTGTGAACTTGTGCTCATAATGAAGTTCCTCTATTAAGAAAGGAGCTCAGTGTGGGCCAACAAAGCTTTGTGTCCTTTCACAGTTGCTATTCAGCCCTCATTTAAGAGAAACAACTATTGACTGCAATATGAATCTTAGGACTTGAAGCAGGCAGAGATTCTCAGGATTACCTCTACAAGATGGCCCCAGCTCGTTTTGTATGTGGAGCAAAAAGAAGCACTGAATATTCATTTCACTCATTTGCTAACTATACTAATATACACTGCTGTAAATGAGTCTCTATCTAGCACTACCTATTGAACAGAAGGGTATTTGAATAGGTGGGGTTTGCTATAATGCCACACTAAGATAATGTGCTAGAAACAAATGGTTCACTGATTCCTGAATAGAAAATTTGCTGGAAAACCCTGAGAACTAGGAGACGAGGGGGAGGGGATTAAAATGTCGCTTCAGAGCCACCAACCAAACTCCTGTCATTTTTAAAAGATGTTCCTGTGGCACAGTATGAATAGTTTATAGCCATGATTGTGAACATTCAATGTCATATAAGAAAAGACACTTGTCAAGAGTCTTTCCCTTACCAGCACCCTCATCATGACCTGTGTTAATGAAGTTAATTGAATTTAAGATCAATAATGGTTAATTATTGCAATTTGACATTCTGAGATAAATGGCTTTAAGACAGAGAAATGTGTGTGTATGTGAATTCTCTCCAAAGAAGGTGAACACATTACAGCCTAAGAGGGATCACACAGTCCTTCCATTGATCCTGGTACAATCTGATCGACCTAATCCTCTGATGAATGTGGGCTTTTCACAGCTACAAGTAAATGTTCTACAAGACTACTCTAACCCTTGTCACTGACCAAATCTATATGAGCTGTACACTAGAAATCTATTGAGATAGATTAAAGAACTGCTGTAGAAACAAGAGATGCTTCAATAAAGATGAAGGTTTATTATATTGACTATTAATGTTACATGCAGTATGTAATTATGAATGCTTATGGATCATAAGAGTTTAATTTTGGTCAGTCAGATGTAAATGATCATAACTGAACAATAGTATTAAAATAAAAAAGTAACAGATTAAAAAAAATCCAACAAGCATGTTGAATTTGATGACTTAAGAGTGAATGCTCAATAAGA
>VZTG01008972.1:39379-44379 GCA_013397845.1 Melanocharis versteri | reverse complement strand
TTTAATGACATATTTAATGCAAGATGAGCGGGGAGCATGAGCTTTATGGAGCCTAAAAGACAGACACAGGCACTTGCCACCTGGCCTTATTTTTATCCTTATATTTCCAAAACAAGCATTATCATTAAACATCAAATAGGCATTTCTCTTGCAACTAGTACCTACTAATCTTTTATAATCAATTACCTTGTGCAATTATGTTTGTTTGCTTCTAATTATAACTAATTATGCTTCTAAATATTTTCTTTAGATTACGAAGAGAATAAAAATAGGGGCAGAGGAAAGTGAGACTAGATTATGATTATTAAAAGGGAAACATTTAATTAATTACTTAACTGGAATAATCAGCAAACACCCATTTAAACTTTCCAGACAGAACACTTCACAAAAATACTCCCCACTTCACCCTCAGCATATGTTGAACATAAAAGTTTAAAATAAGTTATGAAACTTTTGGAACACCTCCTGTCTCTCTTCGCTTTATAGAGCAAAAAGGCTTCTAGTTTATTAACATTCTCTGGACAGCAATCACATTTTTATATATCTCTGACTACCTGCATGAATGAAGCACTAAACAAGATTATTAAAAAGTATGAAAGTTCCTTTTTCTTGTCCAGACCAACCTCAATAAACTGCTTTGTGCATTGCTACAGAAAGTGCTCTTGACATTTTTTTTAATCTAGTATTCATGGCATTTAGGTAAAATTTTGAAATATAAGATGCTTCCCACCTAGGAAAACAGTCTCAAAAATACCCTCAACCCTAGAAGATTCATTGAGAATTCCCCCATGGATATTTCCCAGATTATTCTTCACACTACAGGAACACAACGACATTGCTTATGGATTTTCATCTCACATGTTCTGATGGTAAAAAGATGCAGAACTTCATCCACAGAGAATATAAAAGCAGCTTTTTGCACAATCAAAAGAAGATGCCAATTCTCTATTAGAAAGAAACAATTAAAACTAGATAATGACTATGAACAGCTCTGACCTGCTGAGAGCCTGAAGGTTTTGCTTCACTCAGGACTCCACTTCTGACTGCAGGTCAGCCCTACGCAAACAAAGCCTTAACAGAAATGTTACGGAGGAAATAATAGCCATTTCCAATGATAATACACAATTTTAGCACCTACGCTTGGCTGATTTAGGTGGTCGGCTAACATGTCAAACAGCCTGCCTTAGTTAGGTGAGCCTTTAATGGGTAACTGGCAGACTCTGGCAGCCTTATTTCTGTTTTAGATTTGGTTTGTCATTGGATATCCATTACCTGCCATTCATCTTTGATCTCTTTGGACAGGCCTGATCAAAAGATGTCATTTGACCTACTCCACTTGGCAGAAACTTGTATGACTCTCATAAAGGGGGCACCCCAGCTATAAATAAAATGACATTATTATTTTTCTGTCCTATCATGTAGAAGAGACAATTATGATAATGCAGTGTCTGTCACTTGGAGCCCAGCAAATTGCTAGCTCTCACGCAACTGTTTAGCTTTCTTATTTGTTTTTTGTCTGTTTTCCTCCATTTCAAGTTGAAAATAAAACAGAATTGAAATCACTAATGCTCTGCCTCACACTCTGACAGTCTCAGGGTTTCCTTTTATGGGACTGACGTGCAGATGTGACCATCAGACTGTTTGTCAGTGGTGGGTGGTGGTTAAGTGCTGTGTTGGCAGCACATCCCAACAATGGAATCAGGTTTATACTTCATTTCCACCTCTGCACATGAGCGCCTGTCTGAATGCAGTGCTGGTAGACATTACAACAAACAGATACAATCGGAGAGAGTTTATTGTATCTTTAATAAAGCAACAATAGAGGAAATGTATGAGCCCTCTCTCTACTGCCAGGGGGCTTAGGCGTGGGGGGGGGTCTGGGAAGGATGACAACAGGCCAGCTGTCAGGATATTGGTTGTCTTGGGGTATTTCTGAGTGGCATGTACACCCCATTCCTGTGCCTTCCCATCTCTAGCTGTGTCCATGTCCACAGTGCAGGGAGCAGAGCATGTCCAAACTCCTGTCTGCTGCCTCCGTGCCCACGTGCATCCGCCTGCCCGGGCACTAACGAGCTCTTTGCCACCGGCCTGAGCCTCCTCACAGCCTCTTGGCTGAACCTGCCCTTCCCACACGCAGCCTTCCAGCAGCTAACGCTCACAATCTCCTCTGTGCTCTCCAGGCAGAGGCTCCCAGCAATGCTGCTCAAAGCGCTGGCACCCAAGCTGCAGCAAAGGCCACTGTGGCACTCGGCTGCCCGACCCCACGAGCCCCTCGCAGGGGACAGCGCCCAGCCCCGCTCAGCCCGCACAACACACCCCCACAACAGCACACAAACATTCACAAACCAGTCACCTCTTTCCTACAGCAAAACATTGGACAGTTAGTCCACAGTTAACTACAGACCTTCACTATGGGCAAACTGGAAAAGCAACAGCGAGCAAAATCACGCATACTTTCAACCTCCTTGGGTAGAACAGTCCCCAAAGATTCTATGATACAAAAATCTATGTACCTTCATTTTTCACTTGTTCTACTTGCTCTTACACAGGCTTGATGTGCTGCTGCCAGTAAACAGATCCCTGACAGAGATGCTGAGAGAGAACTAAAACTGTTAAGGGCTTGTAAATACCAAATAGTTACTTCTCATTAATTATTTGTAATTAATTATTCATGATTAATTTGTGCCAGAACAGGAATGTTTTATTCTGAATTAATTTAATTCATTTCAAAATTGCTACTTTAAATTGCTACCCTACCATAACGTGATATAATCTCTCTCTGTAGACAAGCCCTAAAATATTAAAAAAGCATTTAAAACAAAGGAAAAGCGGCACGTTCTCTCACAGAAACACACGGTGCCTGCTGTCCTTGCAAAGTACTTTGCCTGCTCATCCAAAAGCAACCTGGACAAAATGGAGCCTCTCCAGCGGCCTAGAAAATTTTTGCAATAGGGAAAACGGGGAAAATATTTCAGATCAAACTTGGAAGTGGCTTGGAACAGTTCCCTGATGACAGATCCCACTGATGCTACACAAGGAGCAACTGAGAACAACGAGGTTCTCCTCGGCCAAGGCTACACGGAGAAGCACAAGGGATCTGGGCATTAGTAAGAAGCAGTGACAAAGGAATACTAGAAACAAAAACAAACAATTGGAATTGCAAGGCATTTTCTAAAGGCGGAAAACACCTAGATCTTTTTCTCATGAACTTAAGGATACTACAAAGAAAGCAGATGGCAGGACTTAATAAAATTCAAGTACTTTTGGCAAGGCAGCCTTTTCCTGTTGCAATAGTGCATGTTATTCTTCTAATGCATCACAGAAGTATGCCTGCAACACAGCACAATTCTTTCGAGTAGACTTCTTTATTATGAAGTTTAGCTTCTTAATAACACATATTGAAAAGAGGAAAGATACACAGACCAATAACTTCTCCAGTTTGAGTTTGTACTCTCCAGAAATCCTCAGCAGAGATAGGAGGCAAAACAGGCACTAGGGAAGTACTGCTACAGGGTGACCTGGACCATCCTCACCTATTCCTGCTTTTCAAACCAACCAAGGATGCAGATTGCTCTTATACAAAGAAACTTCTAGTACATTAACTCCACAACTCAGCTAGAATCCCTAAACATACAAAAACAAGAGTCCTTAGTTTTTATCATATTACCTCTTTTAGAGTGCAGTCAAAAAGCACATACAGTATTTTATTTTTAGGATCTTATTAAGGGGAGCCCTTGACAGAGACAGACAATTGCCCCACAAGTCCCACCAATACCTTGTGAGCAGGCATTCCAGTCCAAACACTCACAGGATTTTTAATTTTTTTTAACTCATGACAGAGCTTTCCGACTGTCTTTGGAGAAGGCAGATAAGTGAACAATACCACAATGATCCTAAAGGAAAGAGCTGGTCTCAGTGAATGGAGACTTCTTGGCATGGGATAACATACTAAGGTTTAAATATAACAGGGCACGGCTGAAACAGGAAGTACCACTTGGAAAAGAAGTTCATCAGTTACATTAAAGAAAGTGAAGCAGCACAATGATGGCTCATCCCAGATACAAACTGCTCAAGTTAATTGAAAAGCATCCTCCAAAGGTACTTTCTCCCTCTGCCAGTTCTGCAGAACTGAACCAAAGGCAGCTCCTGCACACAGATCTGTCCTTGGGAAAGGATGGACAAACTGCCTAGTCGAACTCCATAGTTTACTGCTCAGCCTTTTTAAAGGCAAAGGGAACATTTCCTCATATCCAACCACATATCCATCTGCATTTCTCCAGCTAAGACTTATTTCTAAGCAGTTACAGCTACACTGCAGCAAATGCCAACCTTATTTCAATATAAGAAAACCCTATTTTGATTCAACACTGCAAGTTGCACTACGTTGCTATGAAAATTACCAGAGTTAAACTAGTTTAAAAGCACAGCTTTAGTTAAACCAACACAGATTCGTGAGCAGGCACCAAACCCTGCCCCATCATCACAGGTATCACCCGCCTGGCTCACTGAGCACCCTGCTTTATTACAGCTGCCTCCTTTGCAACTCTCTCTCCAAAACTTCTATCAGATTTGGTGTTCCTGCCCCAGTAAAACGATCACTTTTCACAGGAAGAAACACAGTCAGTTTCTCTACACAAACAGACTTAATTTCCTCCCTCTCCTGCTCCTCACAGGTACTGCTGCAAGTGCACGTCCATCTCGCAGTCTGTCCAATCCCTTCCAACATCCCACTTACAGGAGACATCTGACTTGTCTGTGGCTTTTTGACACCTAAGGTAGTGCCACAAGTGAAATCTGAAATGTACCATCATGCATATGAACCAAAATAATTAATTTCAAAACAATTTCTAGTAGTTCTTCCAGCCAGGTACTTAGCTGCAGTCTATTAATTTGCCCTAAAATTTGGCAGATTTCTAAAAAAAAGGACCGTAAAATCATTGTTCAAAGAAAACCCGCTATCACCTGCAACATCTATGAATATATGTTAATTTAATGGTAAG
>VZTG01008972.1:11881-34304 GCA_013397845.1 Melanocharis versteri | reverse complement strand
TTTTTTTCACAAGATACTTATTTTGGGTAATTTTTAGTATCATGAATAATAGAACAAAAAAAAAATCCACTTTCTGCCACATCTTCTATTATTCTTGTTCTTTTATTTAAAACAATGTAAGAGAATTATGATAAAAGATGTATCAACATATAGAGCAATTATGTCATAAACCACCTCCTGCTCAGAAACTTAGCTGAAAGTTCATTCAGTCAAGCACACGAGCCTGCCAAACCCTCGAAATGAAAACTCTATTAACAGAAGCCTGTTGAGAAAGGAGGTGCCCAACCTGAGGAGTGCCAGGCTGATAGGTGCAGAATGCTGCAAGCACCACCCAAATCCCTCCGCCTGGCTGGCAGAGCTTTTGCAGCCCTCCCTGGCACAGCTACACCTCCACGGAGCCACCGTGCCTGTGGCTGAACACGCACCAATGTGTCCAGGCACGCTTTCTTCACCATTTGTGTTTTGTTTGTATTGATCTAAAAATAGATGTATTTTGTCCATGAGCTAACACTTCCCTTAAGGCACAAAATAAGTAGGAACATGCCTGCAGAAATAATGTGTTATTAACATGAAAAACAACAAGAAAAGTACCTCTTGTAAAACACGCTGAAGAACAATGCTTGGCAACAGGCTGAGGAGCACTTGGTTTTCATACGATTTCTAAAAGTAACCAGTCATGCTGTCATTAAAGAAACACCACTGAGAAAGCAGCAGAAATGTGCCCACAAATATTAAAGAAATTTATTTTTCAATCTTCTAAATAATCGTCTAAAGAAATAACATTTTTTCAGTGGGGGAAAAAAAAAACAGCTGAAAAGAAATCCCAAGTCCTTATATACCATTAAAGCACTAGAGCAAACTTAAAACCAAACAAAAAATGCAAACTATAAAATTCAATGATTTGGGGTGACCAGCATCACAGCACATATTACACTGTACAACGTACGAGTCCGTCTGGAGGGCCAGGGTCACTAACTCAGCACATGCACTGTGCCACAAGGAAGAAATTTGATCTCTGAATTTCAAATTTCCTTGCTTATCTCGGTTGAATCACGATCTACCTTGATGGTATCAGCCTTTCCTATTGCACCGTGATAAAGGGGGGAGGAAGAGGGAGAGATTTTATGTACATGCTGCAGAACAGAAAACTGCACATATGAACCACAGCTTTATGTATAAAATACATCTCTTACTGCAACACACATAACAGCCTTGTTTGCAAAACATAATGAAATTTCAGAAAGAAGAATTCAGCATTTGCACAAAAAGCAGAACTCTGCTGCAGCCTAGGCACGTGTCTGTCTCTTCCCGCAGACCGCATTTCCTAAAACTGTATTTAAGGAGTTTTGCAAAGCACGATCCAGGATATTATGGCTACTTTATGTTAAAACAGTAAGAGCCACTGGGTGTTACTTTGATTTGAATACAAGTGGAAGGAGTTCTGAGACAGCAGAGCACCGATATCACCTCTCTCTGCAAACCCTGCCTGGAGCCAGCCGAGCATTCATGTAAATACTCGTTTACAGATTTTTAACACATATATGCACACGTAACAAAAGTTCTTAAGGCAAGCCATGGCTTTCATCTCCCTGCTCGCAGAGCCCGGGGCACAGCCCAGGCCCTCGGAGGGTCGGGGGTCCCCAGGGCTGGGGTGCACTGGGGGCAGTGAGACCACCCTGCCCTGCAGCGTGTCCCCAGCGCTCCCGGTGACAGCCTGGGCGGAACACGCAGGGGTCTCCTCTCCATGCACCATGTCCACACGCACACCACTCCCCAGATCCACCCTACTGACCAAAAAGGCGCATTTGTGGCTCAGGAACCTGGTACGAGCACAGCTATTCAGGTGCTGTTTGTGCTACACTGGTGCACTTCCCACGGAGCTGGGACAATCAGGAGCACAGGAGGGCTCCAGGAGGAGGCACAAACCCACACACTGGTGGTCTGAGTAACTCCACGAGCTCTTCACAGCTATTAAAGTCCATCACACACAATACTAACAAGAGCAAATGGCCAGGCAACCTACGTGACTGTGTCTTGATACATCACACAATAGCTTCATTTAGCTTAATGCAATACATTACAAAGCCAGCATAGAAGTTAACATTAGTCAACAACATAATGGACAGATAAGTGTCTCACCATGGTTAAGAACATACACAGGTTCCATTATAAGATCTATTTTTAGCCCCTCCTTTGCTCCCTCTACTCAAATTGTATGAATAGCAAAACTGCTCTGCTTGAAAATACTAAGCTGAAGTCAAAGGAAAAAGAAATGTTCCTGAGAAGTCAAGGAAAAAATGGACAACTTGTTTTAACTTAGACATCACTCTGAATCCTGTAATAAAATTGTAAGGACACCGGGGGAATGCACAATTTTCCATTTGCTACCTGGCTATAATTCACATTTAGGTTCACTGTGGGAGAACCAATATTTCCTTAATTGATATTGTAAAAAATCTGCCTTTTGGATGCTGAAACGTCCTATCTTCTTTCCTCAGTTTTCAGCATTCAAGAGTCCTGACCACAGGAGCAACAGGCACGTTGCAAAATAACAGACAACTGATTGTTTTTCCTGCTGCCAAATACTCCAGTTACTATTAGGTTCATTGAAAATTAACTTACATACAGACTTATTTGGTAAAAGTTTCTCAACTAAAGCCACCACTGTACATTACGCATTCGGTAAACTTCATCCCAGAGGTTCCTTGAGACACCCAGGTAATTAAGTGGCAATTCTTACAAAGAATGAAGGGAAAATAATTTTTTATACATAGCTGTATTTTTAAAAAGCATGAAAAAAAAAAAACATTGTGTTATTTTATTAACAAAAGAGGTTGAAAATTTGCTGAGCCCTTTATTTTTTTTTTTTTGAAACTGACTGAAGGAAGCTTTAACTGCAGAAAGGAGATAGTTTAGCTGCGACACTTGTTATGTGTCCTCCACAGAAAGCCTGAAGAGTTTGCTCCATGAATTGTGAAAAACTTGAATAAAAAATTAATATTTTTACATTTTGTTACTATAGTCAGAAATCTTAAGAAAACCCTAGCAGAGATCTGAGCTTGTGAGACAGCAGTAAAAAATCTGTGATGAGAGTTTTGAAGCTTATTCCAAGCTCTGATTTGCTGTGTGACTTCAGCCAACCCATTTCATCCCTTTCACCTTCTCTTTCTCTGTAATTACTGCAATAACCAATAAGCTACACTATACACCTTTGGGTCAAGCTCCCTGTAGGTTTAAAAGCAGCTCTGCTGGTTTTAATGGAATTGCACAATAATGCAGAATCTAGCTTTCATATTGGGATGCTATAATTAATTAATGCTTAAGAAATTCTTTGCAATCATTTGTAGTAATAAGATACACAAGTGCAGTTATTGTTGACGTATTGAAAGTACCTAGGGAAGAAAAAATCAATATACAGTGTGCATAATCTGCAAGTGCTGCAGGTGGTCTCCTCATGTCAGAAGGAGCGTGTGACAAAGGTGACAATAAGTCTGCGTGTCCTCCCATGTTTGTTGTCAGAAATGTTGGTCCTTACTAACTCAAACACTTGAACTTTTCCAGGTTTTCTGTGATGCTAACACCACTGACAAATCTATCATCACGTGGATTTCAGCTCTCAACAGAAACACTCTGATTCCAGCCTGTTTCACTCTACCTGCCTTCCAAGGGGCGCAGGAGAAACAGCATCCCATGGTCCATCATGAGGGGAAAGGTGTGCAGAGAGCAGAACAGCGGTGTGGTCCCACCACTGCCCTCCTGCACTGCCTGGCCACGAGCAAGGAGCTTTCCACCACCCAGAGCTGCCCCAGCATGGGCCTCAACACCTCATGCTTTAACCCCAGCTGGCACCCAAGGACCTCACAGCCACTTGCTCACGCCCCGGGGTGGGATGGGAGGATGTTCAGAAAAAACATAAAACCCCTGAGTTAGAAACAGTTTAACAACTGAAATAATAACAGTAACAATAACAATAATAATAGAAATAAAAATAACAATAATAATAGTAATACTAATGCAGTGAAAAGGGAGGCAACAAAAAGAGAGAGAAAAAAATAAACCCCAAAACAACCCCAGGCTGCAGCCAAGCAACAATCAGTGGCTCCTGGCCAACTCCCCCAGTTTATCCACTGAGCCTGATGTTCTATGGCATGGAATATCCTTGTGGCCAGTTCGGGTCAGCTGTCCTGGCCATGCTCCCTCACAGCTTCTTGTGTCCCTCCTCACTGGCCGAGCACAGGACACTGAGAAAGTCTTGACTTTGGGTGAGCAGTACTCAGCAACACCTAAAACATCCATGTGTTACCCATTATTCTCATCCTAAAATCCAAAACACAGCACTGTACCAGCTACTAGGAAGAAAATTAACTCTATGCCAGCTAAATCCAGGGCAACAGCAGTGATTGGTGATTTTGTACTGCCATACAAGATAAGCTTTTTTGTTAAAAAAAAATTACTTCCCATACTTTACTCTATTTGCACACCAAAAACTCAAACATGATGGTTTATAAAAATTAAGGTCCTTTTTTATAAACTGCATGAACACAACCATTCATCTAAAACAGATAAACCTCACCCTTATTTGTATGATTTTAAAAACTGTCTTTTCCTCTTGAAGCTGAGATTTTCAAAGATTCGTATATGTGAAATGCCCAGTTCTTAGTGAAATTAAAATTTCAGGATTTGAATAGGAAAATCCTTTAGAATTGGCTAAAAAATGACAGCCGTTAAAGGATTTTCAAACTGTCTTCTACCAGCACTCAGTCCAGAGTTTTATAGCCAGGTAATGAACTGCTGAACGTGGCACGAAAACCCTGCAGCAAGTTTTGCTGAGGCAATGGGCACTGTCAAAATATTCTACCTCACCTCACAATGTGATGTTATATAAACTGTTTTCATTTTTGGTGAGTAAGAAAAAAAGGCAATATTTAGAGAAAATTAACTAACGTGGACTAAATTATCCTGTGACCTCTTCAAGACAAGGCCCATGTCCTGTATTCAGTACAAAGGGACCCTGGTTCTGAGCAGGGCCTCTGGTTACCACTGCAATAAACATAAAGAATAATGGTAGGTTCAGACATAAAGAGTTGTTTTAATACCTCTGCACTCTATCAAGGTACTGGACATCAAAGGAAACACGAGAAATAATGCAGAAATGATAACTGCTGTTAGATTCTATGAACAGCCCATTCCTTTATCACAAAGCATTACCCATACGGCATCAATTACAATTCTTCCAGACACTACAGGTTCAAAGTAAACTGGAGAGGTAGGGAAAAGGCATGAAGTTTAATAAACAAGGGCCATGTTGGCTTTTGGTGAAAAGTACATTGTACTGTTCATTTAGGAGATCACGAAGAAAGCAAACCTCTGGGGGTATGCAAAAAAGGATCCTGGATAAATGAGCCAATTCTGACATTCTAGTAGGAAAGAAAGCAAAGAAATCATCATTTTAGGAGAGCATTTTTGTAACAGGGATGGTTAAGACAAATGCTGAGGAGATGTCCCTAAACATTACATGAGCATCATCAATTACCTGTTGTTTTGTTTTGTTTTTAAAGATTAATTAAATAAATCACAGTTCTTGAACATTATTTGCCAAAAGCAAAAAAAAAAAATTAAAATTCCAGTTACCTGCTGCACTATTTGCTGTATAGAAACACCTCTTACATGCATTTGCAGTATCTGCACATGACTATTGCAGCAGTGACCTCGGATTTTATAAGCATCCCTCTGTACCTGTAACAGCAGCAAGTTCAGAAAGAGCACCGTGCCACGAATTAAATACCCACATTTAAGCTTTTTAAGCTCTGAGACATAATCACTGAATAAAGAAAGTAAAACCTCTACAACGTGGAAGAAAAGAATCCTAAATAGCTTTGTGAAATGCATATCCTGTAATGTAAGAATTTTATAGGGATATCTTACACATTAAGATCCATTGTTGGAAACAGAATTAGAAAAAAAACCCTTCAAAGCAAAAGCCGATTTGAAATGTAATTTTTCTTACACTACTATCCCTATTTTGAAAGTAGTTCATAAAACACTTCATAGCACAAAGGAAACCAAAATAGTGTTAGTGTATCCTTCTAGAAAGATTAACCTGCAATGTATCCCAGTGTCTGAAATCAAACATCTGCATTATTTGATCTAATGCTATTAATAAACATGAAAGCTCTGGCACCTGTGAGAGAGTGAAAA
The DNA here is from genome assembly GCA_013397845.1 of Melanocharis versteri. Classification (NCBI taxonomy): domain Eukaryota; kingdom Metazoa; phylum Chordata; class Aves; order Passeriformes; family Melanocharitidae; genus Melanocharis; species Melanocharis versteri. Next base: position 28,106 of record VZTG01008972.1, on the reverse strand, counting down.
ATGGAACACAGAAGTATCTTTTAATTAAATATATTAATGGTAAATAGCACTTCAGCAAGGGAGTTTTATTTTATTTTTTTAATTTGGCTGTAGACTAAATATACACTCAAGTAACATTTAATTATTTCAATATATTTTCAGGTAACTTTTCTGGTTGATTTGTTTACAAACTGACTTGCTCCCTGAGGTCTCAGCTATCACGTGCCCAGCAGCAGGTAGAGCCCAGCTCTGCTACAGGAGGGGAGACAGCAACACCACCTCAATGGAACTGCCCGCTGGAATCTGTGTGACGCCGGCTCTGGAAACACAGGCATGGCTGAGCTCACGGGGCTGTGACACTGCACTGGCTCGGGAAAGGCGTCCACACGCAAAGCTCTTCCCCAGGGGCTGACAGCACAGCCCGCCAGGTGTAAATCCACGGGACACAGCGCTGGCAAGGCCGCCACGAGCTGCCCTCTTCTCCTGCACGCTTCCCATCCTTCGCCCTTGCCCAGGCAGGAGGGCATGGTGCCAGCAGCACGGCAGCAGCAGGACAGACAGCCACAGAACCCTGACAGAGCCCTTCCAGCTCCTCCTGGGCGCTGCTTTGCCTCCCCCCAGACCCTCCAGCCCCAGCCCCAGCTCCTGCACCGGGCGGTGGCAACCAGAAATTCTGTGCACGGGAATGAGTTGTGTACCCTCCCCACAGCCTTCGGCAGGAGGGAGAAAAGAAATCCTTAATTCAAGATACAAAGAAAATATGTATTAAACAGCTCTATTCCGTTAATGAAACCTGTATTTTAAAGAGATGGAGAACATGGACCATTATAACGTGAGGCTCTGCTTGACCGTTTAACTGATTTACAGATCCGCCCAGTGAGAACGCAGGAGTTCATTTAGTGAAACGTATGTGTGAGATTAACAATCAAGGAAAGGCTAAAATTAAAATGAAGAATGAGGAGAACATTAACAATAAGAATTTTCAAGCGCAGAAAATACTGGGTGAAGCAGTTACATAGTGGGAATGCAGGAAACCGGTGGTTTATTTTCTTGGGATTGTGCATGTTCTGATCCCACACAGTCTGAGACATATTTTTCAACAACAAGCTGATACATTTTCTGTCTGATCATTATGGATTTTGACAACGTCATTTTGGAACCTTGGTTACTAAGATATCAATAATTAAATGCTTTCACACTTCGCTCTTGTGGATACTGGCAACTTATCTTTGTCCTCCGAAAAAGCTAATGGTATAATGGGCAAAACATCAAGAATAATTAAGGAAAATGCTGGTATAAACTCCATCAGAAAAAAAAATACAACTTTGTGCACGGTTCCTGCTTGATACCTCACATCCTGCACTTTCAAAATAAGGGAAAGTTATTTCTTTCTGTTACCTCTTAACCATGTTTTGTCTGTGTTTAGAGAAAGAAGTACATGCTGTAATTAATGATTTAATAGCCTCCATGTGTACTCTCATTTTCTAGTTAAAAGAATAACTGGCTGAAACAGCAGTAGCCCATTACAAGAAGCATCCTTCTCCTTTTGTCTTTCCCTGTAGAAATGTTCCCTGTAACACAGTGCTGCTCAAAGTCTCCAGCCTTGATTTGCAGAGAAGATACTGCAACCCAGTGACATCTCAGAGAGGAGGGCTGGGAGAGAAAGAATTAATTTTAAAGAGCACAAAGTCTATTTTATACCTGTAAGTATAAAATCTGCCCTAACTGGGAAGCTCGTACAGGGAAATTCAAGGAAGGGCAAAGTCCCTTCCTAAGGGCACTCGACACACAAGGCGACAGAATTTCAAGAGCATGTAAAAAGACAACTCTGTTATAAAACTACCAATATCTTGATGCTGTCACTGTGAGAAACCAAGGCAGAACAGATTCATTTGGCTGAAGAGTGGATGCAGCTTTACACAAATGATTAATACTTGGCAACCCCCCTCCACTTGGCTTGTCACCAGCAAACCCACTATACTTCCTTCCCAGCCCTCCATTGTATTTTATATAATGACAGAGTCGGCTCCAGGATGAGATGAAGCTCCTGTGTCTGGATCAAAAGCAAGGAAACCTCATGACAAGGGATCTGAGCAGCCAGCTTAGCTGCAGAAGCCATGGACAACTTGAATCTGCAGCAGATGCCTCACTCCGAGCTATAAACTCTTTCAGGATCTTCGTCCCATCATCATTCTGTTCTGAGGATTAAGGTACAGCGCAGGAATCATCAAAAAACATGGAATTAGAGTTGGGGGGGGAGGGGAGTGTTAAATCAGTAAACCCCAGAGAACAGAGAACAATACCATATAGCACTGCTGTTACACCATCCTGGACAAGTCCCAAGCATAACCATATAATTAAGCAGGTGATAATGCACAGTTGTCCCAGAATATTCCTGGAGAGGGCAAGTCTTAAGGTACAGAATTACAGGACCTGGAAACTGCATTACACACCCCAGAAACAAGGAACAGATGGAAACAGACTGAGCCAAGGACTGGGTGGGTGGCAGGGCTGCACTGCATCTGACCTGCTCTTGAATACCTGGAGAGGGAACGAGGCTCCCCGGCCTTGAGAGACACTGACTGGTACTACTGAGTGTCTTCAAGAGCTGGAAAAATATCAATTACTCCCATTCTGTACATGCAGAATACAGCCAACGAAGAGTTACCTGACCTATGGAGACCGCTTCCCTTCCTGATGAGCAGTTGCACATTACTGCATATCCTTCTTTTTAAAATGCATAATCCTGTAATTATTTACACACTTTTCCATTCCTTTACATAACAATTCAGTGATCAAGTTGGTGACAAAATTCTTACAAAAACCATATTAGCTCCACAAATGTTTATCTTTAATCTACAAATAACTACATTTGGAGAAAATGAAATGCTGCCTTTTCATCATTAAATTATGCAAGACTTGCAATCTTCATGAGTAAATTCGTTGCAATGAAAATGGACATCTTGGTATGAATTACAAAGGACTGGAAAATCTGAAGTAGAAATAAGCCACCAAAAAACTACAGCAAGAAATATTACAGGAACCAGTATGTCAACCCTAATTGTGTAATTACTTTTTGGCTTGGTCATATAAGCTAGAAGCAAGAAACAAGAGACAATGGTAATTTCTTACTGCTGAAATGAAGGTGTCAAACTGTCTTGTATGCTCTGTGTGCTCTAAGCTAAAGTTTACATTTATATCATGTTACTTCAATTACAATCTTAAAAGAGACTTGAATGCTTCAACTGGATTAGGCCTGGATTTGTAGATGTTGAACACACACATACACACACTACCAGTTGTCCATGTAAATACATTTTCACATGTGTGCTTGTTTATGGACATTCTAATGGGTGGATCATTTGTTTGAAAAATAAAATTTTGTTCAAAAAGAAAAAAAAAGCGCATTTTGAAATATTCTGCAGTTGTGGGTGGTTGGTTTTTTTGGGTTGTTTTTTTTTTTCCTGAGGATTTTAAAAGATTAATGTCTGCAGTGACACAGAACACAGCAAAACTCCGTAATACTCCTGGGCCTGATTCTGACATCCTGGCTCACAGAGCTCCGATCCCCAGATAACCTGATTTTTACAAGGAGCCACGCGCTGTAAACACACAGAATTCTGCCTGCCCTGAGCCCTGCCCAGCATCAGAAGGTGCGAGGAAGAGGCAGCTCCGTTCTCCCATCGCTGCCCCCAGCTCCCTCCCCGTCCTCTCCTCCCGCACCCTTCCCGTTCCATCCAACAGGGCCAGTCATTAGCTGTCTTTCTCAAAAGCAGCCCAAAGCCATCTTTATGCTACTGCACATTATTGTCACTTTATTTTATAACTTATTTGTTTTCATTTCTTCAATTTGCCTCTCGTGGGATTGACCCTTGGTGCAGCACTGACAGACGTGTGTGTGAGATGAGCAAACTTCATCCTTTGGTAGACAGACAGAAATCAATGGAACAAAGACTGCTCTCCAGTACATAATCAGAACAGAGGGCTGAGGGAAAAAGAATGTGAAAACCAGAAACTGAGTATGTACAGAATGGGCACTTGTGTGCCTAATCAAAAACCACACATGGGCGTTGGAATCAGCTCAACCAAATATGACAAAACTTCTCTTCTAAACCACATTGTCGTATATTTTACAGATACCACACAGTTTTCTACAATTCGTTTTAGGAATGTTTTTAACCATTTTAATGGGATTATTGTCAAATGCCTACACACCGAACTGCATTAAGATTTAGGAGAAAAAAATGCTATAAATAATATATGCTATAAAATTACTTAATATCTCTTTTTACATACAAACACTAGGCCTTATTAATATCAGAGCTACTTAGGAGTCTAAAAAAGTTTGGCTGATTTTTTTTTGACTGTTTCTCAACTAACTTGGACTTCAAGAGGCATAATTGCAGTGTATTTGTGGGAAGAAGTAAAAAAACTTGCCCATGATGCAGCAATTACTGAAATGCCAAGTATCCAAAGCACTTGACAAGCTGGAATATTAAGATTACTTCCAGGACAATGGCAAATTACGGGGTTCACTTCTTAGTAAATTACACAGGTACCTAATAAAGACTCTGCTGCAAAACATTGCAGTCATGTTTATACACCATCTTTCTCTGTACAAATAGACAGATTGTTCAATCTCTACATATAAACTATGCTTCTTTTATATGTGTACATAAAGTATAGGAGGATATATACGAGTATGCTGTCCATGAAGGACAATTTTCAGAGAAGCAGACCCAGTCCAGCAATCATATCCAGTTTCAATGCAGTCAGTGAGGTAACTAAGAAATCGGGGTCATACTATTTGTCTGCAAAAATATACATTTAATTAAATATACTAAGAGGTATAATTTGAAACAATTTCAGGAAAAGTATTTTTGCGAAATTGTCTAAAAATCAAGCACAGCAATATGATATAATTTAAGAACATCTATAATTAATAAAAATATTCCTTGCAATTCTCTACATACATCTGAAAAAAAAATCCATTTCTGTATTTACACAGCATGCAGAACCCCTTCCTGTTTTATTTTAGAACTACATGATTAAACGTACCTTTTTGTGAAGAGTAAGGCCAGATTTGTAAGTGAGACTCAGATGCAAACACTGAGATGAGCAGAAGCCATAGCCACGAGATCCAAGGGCAGTTTTGGCTCATTTTTACCTAGCTTCCTGAAGCTCTAGCATAGGATATGAGTAATTGTGACAACTGTAACATTAGCCGGTTTGGCTTTCCTTAGACTTTTTCCTCCTTTTCTGTTTCCCAAAGAACTTGATAAGGATTTTTGATTGTTTGTTTTCTTTCCTTTTTAATTTAGAATAACTTGACTATTAAGATGATTCTTTTTTCTTTGCAGCTGTTTAACTTCCACTTCAGTTTTTGAATTGTAAAACTTAAAAAGAGACCCCTTCCTTCAACAACTTCAAAATACAAATTCCTTTTTCTTTTAGCTCCCTTTCTCTTACATTGAGTGACTAATGATAAAGAACATTCTGCCAGACCACAGCAAAGGCTAAACACATACAGCAAAACAAAAACTGAATTAGAAATTCCACCTCAAAAGTATCACCTACACGTCACAATCTAATTACAAAGCTGTACATTTTAAGCATTAATTCTCAGATTTTTCTTGTGAAGCAAGGTATATTCTCCACCTCCCACTACCCCGCATATTATGGGTTGTATATCTTCAAAAACTAAGATATACAAAACTCTGATTTCCCTTTAGAGAAAATTCAGGAATTCCTAATTCACAACCTTGTTTCTACAACTCTTTTTCTTAAAACCACAACTGGACGCACCACCAAAGCGCTGTCAAAATAGGAAAGTTCAAAATCATAGCACTTACTACTGAAAAAAAATCCAAACACAAAACAAACAAACAAAAAATAAAGCAGACATTCTAAGGCTTGTTTCTCCTGGCAAGCTCTGTAGTTGCCAGTTCCACACAGAGCCAGCCTGACTGGGATTCAGGCTCCTTTGGCAATGTAATGCACAAATGTTCTGGTACAGCCACATGGATACAGACGGGGATTCCCTCTTCCCGATCCCTTCACTACTGTGGGATAAATAAACCCCATTTATTCCTGAATTTTACCGCTCCAAGTACTTTCATTCTACCTCAGGAAAAAAGAAAGCAAAAAATTATGCTGCTGTTTCCTAAGATCCCAGCCTCCTTTGGCTGGCAATGAACAGACCCAGGAACATGAAGCTACACTGTGCTAAAAACTGTGTATTCCGGATATGCAGTGTGTGTAAGAAAGCCCTCAAGTACATTTTTTTAAGGAATGAATATAAATAAGCGCAAAAAAATTAAAAGACTACTGTAAGGCAACTATGTATTTCACTGAGTACCAATACTCTCTAACACTTCATAAAATTTACGTTGAAAAATCATTATTTTGGTGCATAGACTGACAGATTATGAATATATCTAATTTCAAGAACTTAATATCTCACTGCAATATTTTTTCCAAGAAAAAAATGCATGTATATGTATCAAAAGTTAGGTTTCTTAAACCAGGCATTCTTAGTTCTGATGTCTGAATTCATCTCTGCAGTTTCAAGTTTCAGATCTATTAAAGACACACATAATAATATAATAAATATATATATTACTATGGAGGGTATGAAGATCTATTTAAACTTCAAAATACCTGCATTTACCAGACACTTTTGACTGAAGGCAGGTTTTGTGAAATTGTTTTTAATAAGCAGGCCTCAGAAAACAGGAGAACCTGACTATCAAAGAATGTATTTATGACAATTTGTTAACATAAATAGTTTGAACAAGAAGCTCTTTTAAAAAGTGTGCCTGCTTTCAGGCAAAGCAAGACAATACAACATTCCAAGTAACAGAGGTTTAGGTAACAATCTAAAGCTGCATCCTCGTAAGAGGATTTTATAATGGAGCTGCTGACAGACTGGAGATGCCATCGAGGGCATGGCACAGCAAAGCCTTAAGGGAATATTTGTTAAAAATATTCTCATGTTATAAAGTTGGTGGGCTTAGGTTCACTGTCAAATTAAAGACATCTTTTTTATTTTTCATCTCTCATAATAGCTTGTTCATCTTTTTCCACTGATGTCACCAATGTTTCACGAATGCCTTGATCTTACTTTTAATGTAATTTACATAGATACAAGCACCAAAAGATAATAATGATAATACCCAGCGTAATGTGGCTAAAATGCAACTTCAAACTTCAAGACTGCAGTTGGAATTTATGTTGTGTCTTTCTTTGCCATGTTTTGTCATAAAGAACAGAAGTAAAAAACTCTGTTGAAGGCGTGTTTTGAGAAAGTATCATCTATATGCACAGGGAGAAAAAACCAGTAGTAGTTTTAGAAGTCCTGGCTTGCTTTGGGGTTACCCACCCCGCAGCTGCTGAACAGATCAGGTACAAGGCAGCCAGCACATGACTGCCTATGAGCATGCACACTCTAGCTAGTAAATGGTGCTTTTTACTCATTTTAGCAGAATGTCCATTTTAGACTGCAATAAAGGAGAACCAGCAACCAAAGGCTAAAAAGCCACTGGGAAAATTACAGATTTGGTAGGGATATTTTGCTGAGCTTTGATTGTAAAAATGGGGAACAACCTTGACACAGAAAAACACTATCCTCCTTTTATTTTCTTCAGAACTACTCTGAAGGTGAAGAGCATTTTTTTCGTACACAAGAATGTGTAAAACCCCCTGATTCAGTACAAAACTATCTGCAGAAGATAAGAACATCTGTAGTGTTCTCCTGCCGCAGTCTAAACACCGGGCGATAGGCCTTGCTCCCTCCTCGTCAGTGATAACAGACAATGTGTGCTCCTGACAATATCATCATTACAAACTTTATTATTGCATTTGGTATTTCACGAGATGTCTGGCGGGCGAGCGCTCAGGCCCTGCATCGTTCTCCCACGTGTTTCATGGATATTTACTGGATTCCAGTATAACCCAACCTGTTAATGCTTCTGGAATGTATAAACACTGTTAACTGCTAAATTCCCTGTATCAACATTTCAGGCATAACCATTAAATAAGTTGGTTGCTAACTGTTGAGGAAGATTTTGATTTATTGAGTAAAGTATCATCATGGGATGAAAATCAAGATCACATTTTTAGGGAGACATGACATATTATCCATAACGAGATGTAATTTTGTACTAAAAGAGTAAGGATAAAGAGTGTGTTTTTAGAATAGAATCAACAGACAGATTTGCACAATGCTGTTACCTATTGATACAGACACTTGACTGATAATATTGTCTATTTATAACTTAATACTATTCTGAATATTAACAAAAGTTTCTTGGCATCCCATTAGTAATTGCATAATTATTTCAAAACAGATTAAAATACTCCACCTGACTGAATGCCATCAAACAAAGATCTCCATTCCTGCTTGAGGCATTAGTATTATGTTACATTCCTTTTAAGAAAAACAACTGCTTAGCATCTACTCCCAAATCCTTATGGGTTCTTCAACACAAAAAAGGTTACTTGACAAGTTGAGAACCCAGCCAAGAACTGTCTACCAGAATCTGTCAGTATCTACACGACATCAACAACGAGCAGAAACACAACATAAGTTTTCAGGTAACACAGATGAAATCCTGTTCCTTAAACTGGCACTACAGATCTCAATGAAAGCCCAATCAAGTTAATTGAGTCAGTAAAACAATAATATTTGATTTCAGTGGGCTTTGGCCTAGGTCTTAACAAGAACAAACGCTGGAAGCATCCATGGCTTACTCCGGAGGACAATCAGTAGCCATACCAGCTGCTCCAAACCTTTGCTTCGAGCTATCAACAACCAAGTCAGTCTGTGGAACATCTGGAAGTGCAACAACCCCCAGGAAGCTCTGCAGGCCAGGCTGCCACCCACCTGCAGCAGGACCCTGGAAGGCACTCCTGGCAAGGGCTGGGATGTCCATGTGTGCCTGGCAGGAAGGGCACGGCTGTGGAGGCTGACCTGGGGAAGGGCTGGGCAGCCCCTCTGAGCTTCCCTCCTCCTTTATGTCCTGGTGTGACAGGGAGGCAGGCTCAGGACAGGAGCTGACGCTCTCCAGGCCACACCATGCCAGTTCATTTTCACCCTCCATGGCCCTCGACTGCCTGACCCACGTCACCAGCTGACGTGAAGCTGCTGCTGTACACAGAAGCTGCTGTAGAGCCAAGGAAGGGCAGAACACCTCCTTCCCCCACGCAGGTAGGTCCCGCATGGAATACAGGATCCCAGTTACAACAGTGCAAATTCCTTAGCTTAAGAAACTGCCATTTTAAAGTTTTTTTGGGGGGAGTCTTGTCTGGAAAGTAGAACACACCAGCGATCTGACAGACTTCAGTAATTATTACACACTCACAGTTTTTACCCAAAAAATCACACAGGGACATCTCTGCAGGATGTCAGCAGCAGAATCTGGGGGACTCCAGAGCATTAATATTATTCCACGTTCCCAGTTCTGCTGCTGAGAAGACCCACTCCTGGATCAGAACTCCATTACGTCAGGCATGACACAAAAATCCAACACACAAAGACATTTCTACCTTGGCAAAGCAAGCAACTACTTCACATAAAGTGTAATGAAAGTGTATCTTCCAGTCCTTGTAACAAATCACACTCTCATTTTAACACAAAATTTAACTTTTTCATTTCCTTTTATCAACATTAAGTAAATCAACTATGTAAAATGTCTGTGGTGTCTATAGAAAAAGTTTTTAATTTTAGCCTAATGCAAACACATAGTATTGTTAGCTAAAGAACACAGCCAGTGAAGATCAAGTAACAAAAGATGTTTTCCTTTGAGAAATGTTAAATACTTCGCATTTTCATGACTGAGCACAAGTTTCTAAAGGATGATAACTTTGTTTTGTAATTTGTTTATTGCTTAATCATGAAGACCAGATTGAGCATTTGAGTCACACAATTTTGTGTTGCACACTCCTACAACAAGAATGTGCTGTAAAATTTTATTTCTTTTTCCTTCATTCAGCTTACTGCTTGCTTGTCCTCCTGCTTATTCAGCTAACCGTCTCAAAATGAAATGCAATCACACAGCAAGATTTCACTGCTGCTAGAATATTTTACACAGAAAACATACAAGCATGAGGAAATAATGCACCGCTATTCTCATATTTTACATCGGACTATTTCCTAACTAATATAGATAGGAAGCATTTTATTGCAGGCCCAGAGCAAAAACAAAGGAAGACAAGGTATCCTGGGTAAATGATACATTTCAGCAGATAAAAAACCCACTCACACACTATGTTTGCTGTCTCAAGTTCTACCTTCTACTTTTCAAATATTCTTTCACTAAAATTTGCAACAAGTCCAACCCAGTTTTGTCCACTTAGTTTATGTCTCTCCATTTTACTTACAAGGTTAAGGTGGTTGCCAGAATTGTACACTTACGTCCAAACTAATTAAATTAATATGGCAAATGCAAAGGGATTTGGGGGTTAATTAGAAAGCAAAGCATATGTTTAAATCTAAAACAACAGCACAGTGTATACAGGATTTTGAAGGCGAGTGAATGAAAGTAAGACATGAATTCAGGTATTTCTATTTTGGAGACCATACAGTGGTTTGGATCTCTACCTATCAGTCTTTCCTCCTGCATGGCACTGGTTCTTCCTCTCCCTTCTCCTGAAGGCATTTCCAACCCTGCTCCTTCCCACACAGTTACCCTAGGGATTAAAGTAGTACCCTGCCTGATGGCTTTTATCTGATGGTTCCCTATCTCCAAGGCCATCTGGCTCTGCTCCTGGATTATCAGTTGACACGAGTTAGTCATCCTGCACCTACGACAGTAAAACCATTATCTCTTACCCCAGTCATTTCTGAAGACGTATCCTAGAAAATATGCTGAATAAAACAAGGTACTTTTCATCATATAAGTAAATACATACAAATGTATTTTATGCATTTCACTGCAGCGTGGCTTGGACACCAAAGGACGGTCACTTAGAGAACACCAGAACATCTTCCAAGCTTCATGTTTAGCTTGCAGAAGACTTTTCTTAAGCACACTGCTGACAAACTGAAAACTGGAGATAAGAAATATTTCTGTTTCACTGCACAGGCTGGTAGGACTGAAGCCCTAAAATCACCGTGCATATAAGAGATGCAACAGCAAGCTACACTGAGAGGACTAAAAAGGGCAACTAACCTTAAAAGTGTGGAATAAAAAGTCTCTCTCATATCGGAAATCTTCAAAAGGAAACACATATCCTCCATCCTCCACGGACACAGCGCGCTCTAAAACCAGTGAGAAATGCCCTGGATGTCTGGCAGAGAGCAGGACAGACCTGGGGACTGTCTGGCACAGAGCTGCAGTGTCAGAGCCTGGAGCAGGCAGGGGCACAGGCTGGGCTGAGGGAAGCCTTGCACACTTACTTAGCTCAGCCATGCCTAGGGCATAGTTCAGCCAGGCACATATATATATAGATATGTATATATATATCTATCTCCTCAAGATATTTTTCTCAGTATACAGATACCATGTAACTTAGGGGTTCCTACCGAGAGGCTACATTCTACTTAACACAGTGAGTTAAACACTGGCAAATGCTTGATTGCTATTTGACTGTTTATTTTAAACTCTCTTTGCACATTCTTCCACCAGCTAAAGCAAAACGGTTTATTATCTGTGCCAGTGTTAATGTTTGACATATTCTGTCCATTTTTCACTTCATATGAACAAAAAGGCAATCCAGCTCTACCATGTTCAGTACCACGGTATTTCAAATTTCTAAACAGTTTTCCCTACACAACTGCCAAAGCAGCCTCTATATAGGAAAGGATGAGGAAGGGGCTAGGACAGAAAAACCCTTTCATAAAGTCCAACCTCTTTCACCTGTGCAATAAATATTGCAAATGGGGAACAGCTATTCTGTCTTCCCTCAACACCATGCATGGAACAGAGACTGGGAAAAATAAGAGGGAAAAGATGCATCTCACCTTGATGAGCAGAGGGAAACACTATCACAGGGAACTTTCATATACAATCTGCTAAAAAGTCACTATCAGGCTAACAATAACCACCTATATTCCAACATGCAGCCATCTATGCATAGCCAACATTTCCTTGATGTCAGCACTATATATCCCTCCATTAGGCAACCACTGCCACAGTTCCCCTATCAGTAAATAAAATAGTGATCAGCAGATCTGAAATACAGCAAATACTTGAAAAGGTATCAGAGGTGTTGATATGTGAAAAGGAGACAAATCTGCTTCCCAGCAAAGAAGGAAAGAGATCTTTAGCCATAAACATGTCACCTCCCATGCTGGCATGGCTGTCCCACGTTTATTTAATCCACAGAAACGTGCTAGAGAAAGCACTGCATTCCTGCACACAAGCATCCCTCCACTTCCCCTGTACAGGCACAGGGCCCACTCACCTATGACAAAAAATGCCAGTAATATGTCAGACTGAATTATTATTACATATAGAAGAAAAAGAGTTAGTCCTACTAAAAAAAAATACCTGCCAGCAACTCCAGACAACATCCCAACTTCACCTAGAAGTGCTGGGCTATCAGCCAAGGGGGGTCCTGACTTTGGTCATTCAGTGCACAGATGATATTTCTAAAGCTAATGCTAATGTGCAGTACTATGCTTTTAGAGAGATTTTTTTATTTTTCACACAAACTTCAGTGAACATGACGTTCTGAGGAATCACTAATATGAAATGTTACTTGAGGATACAGATCTCTCCAAGTCATCCAAGTTAGCTGCAGCCTGAGCTTCCTGCTCCCAGTGTTGGAAGAATAGCTCTATGCAGCAGATGTGTCATACCCAGCACTCAGATGGCACCCCGTTTCCTTCTTAGCTGTGTTCTCTCCTCCTCTAAGTAAATACTGGAATGATTACAAGTGAAACAGGGAGTGAGAGCAGAAAATGTGATACAGGCTACACACAATTAGCAGAGGAGCTGCTTGTGACACACTGACACGAAGAACTGTGCAAAGAACCCTCCGAGGTATCAGCCAGTGTGAAAGGGATGGTGGGTGCAGAACGGTGTATAAGGTTTTCATTCTGCAGTTTAAATTCCCAGTATTTCACAGCACATATCCTTGCAAATCTTGCTGATAATCAACATTAATATCTAGTTTTGATATTAAAAGTGGGTTTGCTCTCCTGGCAGCACAAACTTGAAGTTTCTTTGTTCGTTTCTAGAAAACAGGGTAAAGGAAATATGAAACCAAAAATGGAAAAATACAGAGGGGCAGCGTGGCAGCCACCTCCGCATCACTACTTACAAAGTACTTTTTTGAAAAAGAAACACTACTAATGCAATCATCATACCCGTGTTCTCCTGCGATCAGTCTCTCCACAGACACCTTCTAAGCATGAACAAACACCAAAGCTGGGGTTTTTCGGACTACATGTGCCCTTTGCCCAACAATCCATCATAAGACGTTGCATCCTCACAAAGATGTTGTGCCACATTACAGCCTCAGACCCAGCTTTTGGGCAGCAGCAGCATTCAGCCCTGCTCTGCTGGCAGCAGCACAAGCCCTGCCCAGCTGTTTTGCACACACTGGTCAGCACTGCACTACCCAGAAGTGCATCCCTGTGAACACTTGTGCTGGGTGTGCTCTGCTGCACCCACTGCCAGGGTACCCAAACTTGGAGGAGCTGGAAACTGGGCATCATTCCAGCTACAAGTAACAGGATTGCTGGAAAGTCAGGGTTCAGAATGGGCTCACACGAGCCTGTTATTCCTGGGGCTGATTGGAATTGAAATAGGCACTGCCTGGACACCTTTCCTGTACCGAAGGAAGGGCAGTGCTGCAGCCTGGCCGAGCTCTGCCTGCCTTGCTGATGGCAGAGCTCATGCACTCCAACAGTGCTGCAGGGGACAGCCAAGGAGACAATGCCCTGGAAAGGTGGCCCAGGATGAAAAGGCTGGATGAAAGCCGTAGGACCCTCACTTGGACAGACTAACCACACACTCCAGTAACTGCCAGGGAAGATAGTGAAGCTGAAAGAGGCTTAGTGCAAGCATGCAGGAGATTTGTGACAGAAAGTTAGAACTCCATGTCAAGCCTTTCATGCAAACAATAAATATTACTTATGCTCATAATCAGACTTTTCTCCAGCATCGTCTTTGAATGTTGAACCTTTTTCAATTAATTAAAAACTATGCACTGCAGAGTGCATATTTTATCAGCCCTCAGCTGCTTAAGTGTCTAGAAAAGACCAGGCAGTTTTTCTTTTTTCCAGGCAACCCAGAGCAAGTACTTGCAAGGGTCATATCTTTTTAATTATCTTTTCTCTCTTTGATTAATTATTCCGTCTGACAATAGCGTGTTTCTAATGCTATTCACCTGCCTTTGATGATTGACAACTTTTCTGTCTGATTCAAAGCAAACAGCTGCTGCCATGATTGCCTAGCAACCAGGATGTGATGGATGAGCCCCAAAGATGGATGGCTGCAATAAATCATGTCTCCAGCTATAAAACTGAAAAAAGGGATAAGAATAAAAGCGAACAAAAAACAAAACAAGGTTTCTTCCCATGAGTGCACTCAGCTCCTTACCAATTACACCTGAAATGGACTTTGTGTCTATTAATAGCAAAGTTTTCTAATCAGTAAGAATGCAATGATGCCATTTGTATCAAGGTGTGTTTACAATTGTTACAGCAAATTGGCACTTGTACTTCAATTACCTACTGTGTTACACAAGTGCAGGAGTAGCAGAGCAAAGTTTTACCTTGTACTATTTAAGGCTTTATAGAAAATATTATGTTTTTTCAGAGTTTTTTCATGGGGTTGGACTTGAATGAAGGGTATAAACTTGAATTCTCCTTACTTTTGACAACTGAGTGTACCAAAAGTAAATGGAACTGAAAAACTCATTTCTATAAAACTCATATAAGGTCCCTGCTGGCTTTAAAAAACATGTTTTAACCTAAATGTTTATTAAATGTTGCTGTCATTCCCTTTTGCTAGGAGGGCATCCAGCAATCAAAGAAAAAGTTGATGTGACAAGCAGTATTTCAAAAATACCATCTACCTGTGCAAATTCAAGACAGATCCAACAAAGTAATTCTCGTCTCATTTTACCAACCGTTCCTGTAAATCATTTGAGTTTTGTAGGATGTGCCAGGCAGGAACAGTCACTAGTTTGTCAACTCGGAACAAGTTTAACCAGCCTGGGTATCACACTTGCCTGAAGATGCTCGTGCACAAACACCCCAACACCTGAAGTTTTGGCACTGCCTTTTGCTGAGGCTGCTCCGTTGTTGCAGTGTCTACCTCCTGAAAGTCCCTGCCTGTGAAAGATCTAATTGCCTATAAAAAGCTGTTTTCTTAATTCTTCCAGCAGGTGGGGGTGTCCTGGTTCCAGCAAAAGTGCTTCAAAGAGGGAAGGGACTGCCCTCACTACTTACCCAGCCAGGCCATCCACCCTCCAGGAGCACCCTGGACACTTGGGAGCAAACACCAATACCCAAAGACTCACAGTCCTGGATGAAGAGCGTGGGCGTAAAAGAAATATCTGAATGCTGAAATAATTATGTCCTAGAACTTTCTTTTCTTTGCCATTATTTGGGACCCAGAAAAAAAAAAAGGGCATCCTGTTAGCGAAAGGAAGCTGGAGCGTGTTCATCTGTTCACAAGCACATTTTTATACTGGAAGTGGCAGTGCCTGGCGATGTTACACTGGATCAGCTACAGTCCTGCTGATATTTTAGTGTTACACACGGCAAGGCTCTGTGTTCACGCAAAAGGCTGCCTGTATCCTTGCACGGGCCATGGCTTTGTCTACATTCTTTACAATTATTGAAATGCTCCCACTAAAAACTTAACTCTGCCTCTGCCCGTCCTTCTCCCTGTTGTACAAACACACACGCGCACACACGCGGAAATCCAGCCCCTAAAACAATTGTAAGGCACTCCTGTAATGACCGGCGAGTATCTGGTAACAAACAATGAGAAAGCAAAGCCATCAATCACAACGTGCACGCCGAGGCCTCCATTCTGTCCCAGCTCATCCAACTCTCAAGTTACAGCTTTACACGGCAAGTCTAAATAATATTCAAAATGATAAATGGCACTATAAGCCTGATATCCATCATCAATCTTTTTTTAAGGAACATCCATCTTCAATAATGCACGTTTGAATCATGTGAAACCAAGAGCTCCCAGATTCATTTACACAACCCCCAGCAAGCTGGTGCTGCTTGAATGATACGTGTCAGCCAGTTTGTCCCAACTGCCAAACTTAAAAAAAA
>VZTG01008971.1:0-71556 GCA_013397845.1 Melanocharis versteri | reverse complement strand
CTATTTCTTTCTCTCTCCTTTTCTTTTCTCTTTCTCTTTCTCTCATATTTACTATATAATAAAACCCATATTATTGTCACTGACATATGGTCTCGTTTGCACCTTAATTGGGGCAGAGGAACTTCCAAAGAACCTTAATAATAATAATGATTGGATCCTAACACTGGATCTTGACACTAAACACAGCATTTGAATCCAAAATAGTTTTTGTTAAACACCAGTTCATTATATTTCAATATAGGAAATGTTATTTCAAATCTCTTTAAAGATATAAAGCTGCTTATTGTAATGTTGATTATAAGCCAAATTTGATAGGCTTGAACGTACTCATAAAGTCATGTCACTGCCTGTCAAAGACAAGTCAAAGACATAAATGTGCTTCTTTTTTAATCACCACAAATATTTCTCACTTGT
This sequence comes from Melanocharis versteri, assembly GCA_013397845.1. Lineage (NCBI taxonomy): Eukaryota > Metazoa > Chordata > Aves > Passeriformes > Melanocharitidae > Melanocharis > Melanocharis versteri. The sequence continues at coordinate 71,142 of VZTG01008971.1, read as the reverse complement.
AGATGCAAAATCATAACCTGAGAGAATACTCACAGTTTAACTCTCATTAAACAGAAGGATTTGCTTCAGCAGAAGGAGAAAAGATCCTTAGATTGTAAACTGTCAGAGAGTTTTCAAAAGTCTGATTTAAAGTTCACCATTTTACACTTTTGTCCTTTATGATTTTCTGGGAACATAGCAAGCTTCCTACTGAGGGAGGTTACTGATATTTCTCATTAGGTACATTTGCGTCAGCATTTTAGTTCACATGAGGACCATACTGTTAATGTGAATCTCTGAATCACCTGCCATCATGCTCCATAGTTTACACAGCAGTGTCAGCTCCTAAGACAACAGCTGGTTTTGTTTTAAATGTGATTAAATCATGGTATATCTCCAAAGGAGGCACCTACTGCTCATGGGAATTCACTCTATAGCACCAGGTAAAAGAATCCAAAATAGCGTTTGCTTCCCTGAAACACATCAAGATCATATGAAATGCAAAATGTTGGTGCAGTAAACTGTACTCCTGCCTTTGACAGGTGCTTGTACTAAAGCTTCAGAATGTGCCTCAAGAATACTGATTGGACAGTCTCTGAAGTCCTTTCCCTAAGACTCTCTCACATTTATGAATTCTGATCTGTACACCATCCTACAGCAAACAGCTTAATGTCTATGTTTATGTTAAGAAGGAGACTGTGAAAAGGTGACAGAGAACACACAGAATGAATATAAAAAGAGATGCTGTCCATACTTTGCCATCGTTTAAATGCCTCATTGAACAGTAATAATATCAGGCCAGAAAACCCAGGTGTTCTTTTAACAATGCAGATACGGATTTTTTGTTTTGACCTTTATCTTGTCTTCTCTATACTTCTCCCATGTTCAGGATGCTCCCCAACACTTACCCCTTTGTTGTGCAGCTGCCAGCAAGCCTGTTACTGCGGCAGGTTGAATCTGTGACTTCCTGACAAACAGGTCCCAAGCAGAACCTGCTCAAGACTGTTCCAACTCTCACAGCTGAAAACGGTGAAATTCCCTGAAAAAACCAAACAACGAAACACAGAAGATGATTATTTTCTCAAACCCATCACACTATGGGGTTTTTTTGATGTCGTTTTGGGTTTTCCTTTTGGTTTTCCTCTGCCTACCCCTCTTTCCCTTTTTAAATACTTAAGAAAAAAGATCAGAAGAAAATCAAACACCAGGCATCCTCTTTTCTACGGACTTCACAGTACTGCTGGAAAGTCTACTTCTGCTTATGGCCGTATGTAAAAATATCCTGTCAAATATATTTCACAGACTGTGGTGGGGACAGGTATCTTGTATTTTGTCTAGGTATTACCACCAGCAAAATAAATCTCCAGTATATAAATATAGCTATGTATAGCTAAGTCCCGCAGTGGGAAATAAATATATTTGCCATGGAGGCGAACTGTCTATTAGCACACATGTCTATATACATATTCATACCAACATGCTCCTAGCCTTGGACAAATAGCATATTATGAGTTTTTAAGCTTAGTTCTAGTGATTTCAGCTATGCTTGCAGAAAAAGAGGCAGAGCAAAAGGGCACACATCGCATAATTTTGGTACATTTGAGCTTTGCCTCAATGGAATACTGAAGGAAATATTTTAATTTTGAAGTGAATCTAAGATGTCTTACTGATAGGGAAAGCAGGCAACATGGGAGGTCCAAGCACACAAAACCAGAAAGCCAGGTATTTCTGATGAGTACCAAAGCACAGCACAGTGATGTTTTCACAGAGTTAAAGGTTGGTTACTATTATTTCACCTGATAAAGCAAATAATTGTGTCAGTAAAAGCAATTAGGAGTGGAGAAAAGCCTTCAAGTGCTCCTGTAACAGCTGTTGATTGAAATTGCAGCCTTGTGAGACCATTTTCTACTGTGCTGTTTGTTTGGTTAAGCTTTTTCCTCTGATATCACTCTGATAAACTTATCCTGTAAAAATAGTTCCAATCCCACTTTAAAAGGTGATTTTTGAGAGATAACAATCTTACCCTCAGCCTATGATTGTTTGAAATCTTGGTTATTACACTACTTGCACTCTCTCTACTGTACCCATGGAAGGGTTGGTAGGTGGATATACACACATGACTTGGTGAGTATATTTATGAATTAAAAAAAGACTGTGAATTATACAAGAAATATTTATTAATGTACTTGTATGTATCTACACTTACATTTCAAAGTTCTTTTCTAGAATCCTTCTATCTTTGTGGAATAAGGTAAATAGATTAACATTAAAAGATGTAATATTCAGGTCACCTCTCCTTGGCACCATGAATTCATCTGTCCTTACAGGCATCTTATTATAGGAGTAGTTGAATCATTAAGGCTTTTTTACTTGCTATAAAAAAGTACATCCTATCTGAATAAAGCACTTTACAAACATGTAAGAGAATGTTCTTGCTCTGTTAAGAACTTCACACTCTGAAAAGGAAGTTAAACTGCCCATGAAAGAAATGAGAGATTTGTCTTCACAAACCAAGTGTAGGTCTACTCATAAATAAAATTGGATGCTAAGAGATGAAAGAAACAATGGGAGGAGCCATAAATTCCATAGGAAAAGAAAAAGGGGGTATACATTAGAAGGGGGTCTTAAGTATTAGGCGTTTTGAGAGGTCTGTACCTCTCCAGTACCTCAGCCAATGGGAAAAGAGAGAGGGAAATGGGCCCAGGAAATTAGGATAAAAAGGAAGCTGTGTCCTCCAAAAATTTGAGAGACCCCAGGGGAAATGCTTCATGGCCTCTCTCTTTATTCCAATAAAGTTACAGGACTCTGTCTCTTTTTTGGACATAAACCTCTGGTGTTTGTGGATTAATTTTCCTGACACCAATGACACCATTACCAATTGCTATAAGAAGAGCAACACACAGGTTTTTTTAACTTGTAGCATTCTCTTTACCTGGCTGCATGCTAGAAGAACTAGATCTATATCAATTTACAAAATCTATTTTTAGTCACTACCCAAATTATTTTCCTTGCTTCCAGTTATGTAAATAAACTGCAAAACAGCTCCATCAAATGGATTCAAACTCTTTATTCTGCACTTCAGTCATTAAAAAAATAGAATCACAGAGCAACTAAAATTTGAATATATGAAAGTTCTGCAAACCTAGGGGAAGAAAAAGATTTTTTCCATGTCTTTTTTTGTTTTCCTTAGGTAGGTTTTTCTGAGTTAGTGAATTATTTTTCTCTATGTAATAATTCAAACCAGTACATTTCACAGAGCGAGTGCTTTTTTGTTAAGCACACTTTTTTCCTAGCTAAAATGGCATTTGAGAGAGGGAGAAGGAAATAAGGAAAGAAAGGAGACAGATGCATCAATCACTAAATGTTTTTAAGACCACTGGCTGCATTATTTCAGACAAAGATGTTATGTCCTGATCCAGGAATAATAAAAAATAGATCTGATGTATTAGGCATGAAATAAATTGAGCTTCAGCCTCCTTTTTTAGCGCCCAAGTCGATCAGAAAATGAGAAAGGTGGAAAGGTGTAAGTAAGCCCCTTCACTACACTGTGGGTTGCAAATGTAGGACAAGATACAAACTAAAAAATCAGGTTCATTTCAACAGACCTTTTAATATAAAGTTGTCATTTGTGCAAAAGGGAATGGCAGTGAAAAATTCATTCCTGATGCAGAACCATTTGTCTTATCATATACAGTCCTATGATATTAAGGTTATTATACCCTGAACACAGGACTCATTTGGGACTAAATTTAGCTAAACATTCAGGTCATCTGGGAATTTAATCTCATCTGCACTGGAAAAGGTGAAAACGATATAATTCTATTACTTGCGGTGAGCCTTTGCCTGTCAGATCTGCAGAAAAACAGCACCCAGAAGAAGATTATTTTAAACTGTTAGTTTTTGCTCAGAAACATATTCACTGTGCATATGAATAACCTAAGAAATGGGTCATCTTAGCAGCTGTTAAAGCTTATACATTTGAGTGTGTTACTTTGTTGAAGTAATGGATAGTCTATTATTAGGAAACCCAAATATTATAACATCTGTAAAGCCACTATTTAGCTTAGCACTGTTCAGTGATTAAAAAGCACTTTTAATTAAAACTACCCGGCCTCCTTCTTCAGTTACATAATGGAACTAAGAGGTGAGTTTGGGGATTATTTTGTGTGTATTAATTAATTCTAATTATCAACATTACTTAACAGTTTCTGCCTTGGAAATTATATTTGGTTTGTTTGCAAGGGACTTCTAAGATCATCTAGTATAATAATAGTTAGGTTAATAATAATAAATCATAATAGTAAATCAATAAAAATAATTAACTCAGTAGAGTTAATAGAGAATTATAGCCGAAGTGTAAATCTCATATTTGTTTGGCTTTAAATTTAGAAACCTAAATTAAAAACCTGTTTAACCAGAGGTAAATTCTAACTGCTCAAATTCATATTGAATTTTTGAGTTTGTTGGTATTCAGATTTTAAATTCTGCCTCTTGTACTATAAAAATAGAAAAATTCTCCCCCAGAAAATTCTGTTCTGTCTTTGATGTCCCATGTTGAAGAAATAAAGAAGGGTTCCAAGTACATACATATCCCCAGAATCAAAGACCTGTCTTACTGAGGGATGGAAACATCTAAGAGGTTTAAATGTTTAAGTCTGTAAACCCATATATATTAATCTGTTACAGGAAAAAACCCCTGAAATCAGACAATTTGGAACCTAATTCTTTGGAGAAAAGTGTATCATAACACCAAATCCAGGATAATTGTCATTATGAATGCTATTTGTGTTAAAGGTATTGAAAATTTAATTTTCTTCAACTCTGAAAAACTGTAAGACTGTAAGCTATAAACATCCAAAAATTTGCACTATCTTTCAGTTTGAAAAACTATCGTTCTGTCTGGTAGCTATCTTAGTAACCTTTAGATTAATCCTAGTTAATGTCTCTGTACATGAAATCAAAATCTCAGTGGTGAATTTCAGAGGAATGGAAACATTCTTTGTTCCTTCGCTGGGGTTCTGCAATAGTTACAACACGGATCTGACATTTAAAATTCTTTTTCATAGTGAAAATAATATTTTTTCAGAGGATGCTGGGAAATTGGTTCCTGGTTTTTGCCCTAGTTTATTCTGACCAAGCAGAGGTAGAATGCAATTGTCATGAAATAAATGTATTTACTCAGTCATGCATGTAAATGAATAAAATTTTTATCAAACAACTTGACATGCTTGATATTGGGCTTTACTTGTACTCACTTACAATTAGCAGCTTTGAAATAGTTCTGAGCCAGTCTTAATTTTCCTAAATAATAAAGAATTAATACCCCATGTATGTTTTTTAATTTTTTAATAACTGTATGTAAATTTTTTATATCTCTGTATTTTTCTACATATCAATATAACATACGTAATTAGACATATATAGATACTAATATATAAAGAATTGTTGATGTTACACACTATGTAAGAATATATTATCCATATACTATAACAGAATATATTTATGTGACTGCCTATATATAATAAAAAATATGAGTGCACATATGTAGTGTGTTGCAATATGGACACAGCCCGGGGAGAAAAGAGACAGTCGAACTCAGGAGTAACAGGATAGAAATGCCTTTATTTATTTATATACAGAAGGGTTTTATACCCTAGGTTCTTGGAATGGTTTGGGATAGTAGAAAAGTCATTGGATCTTTAGCTAACCACCCCTGAGCTTTATTGCCTAGATCCTAAAACACCCATTTCTTAAACAATCCTTCAGAGTAACAATAACAAGGTCCAAAACATCTCACAAGTGCAAGATAGAAGAATTATTTAGAAAAGCTCTCTAGCTGTTTCTCAGCTAGTGTAGTGAGAAAATAAAAATGCACACTGACAAGCAGAACACTGGAAAATCTCTTTGCTACCGAGCTTTCAGCATCCACAGTAGTATTATAAATACAGAGCTTTTATATATAAATATAATCTAATGTAATACAAAAAATTATAGTCTAGAATATCTACATAGTATTATCTGTACTGTATTATATTATTATATACACTGTATTATTGTATACTAATATAAGGTACATAAATTATTCATGGAATCAAAAATTCATCATAGAATGGTTTTGGTTGGAAGGGACTTTTCAACCACCCTAGTTCCAACACCTTTCCCTAGACAAGTTTGGTCAGAGTTCCATCCAGCCTGGCCTTGAATAACTTCAGGGATGGAGCATCCACAGCCTCCCTGGGCAACCTGTTCCAGTGCCTTCCCACCCTCACAGCAAAGAACTTCTTTCTAGTATCTTATCTAAACCCACTCTCTTTTAGTTTGCATTCATTCCCCCATGTTCTGTCACTACATGCTCTTGTAGGAAGTCCCTCTCTGTCTTTCTTGTAGGCTCCCTTCAGGTGCTGGAAGGCCACAATTAGGTCACCCCAAAGCTTCTCTTTTCCAGGCTGAACGACCCCAGTTCTCTCAGCCCTTCCTCAAAGCAGATGGGCTCCATCCTCTGATCATCTTGGTGGCCTCCTCTGGACTCACTCCAACAGGTCCAAGTCGTCCTTCTTGTGCTGAGGCCCCCAGAGCTGGATGCAGCACTGAAGGTCAGGTCTCACCAGAGTAGAGTAGAGGGGAAGAATCCGCTCCCTCACTTGCTGCCCATGCTTCTTTGGATGCAGACTGGAACACAGTTGGCTTTCTGGGCTGTGAGTGCATATGGCCAGCTTATGTCCAGCCTTTCACCCACCCTCACGTCCTTCTGGGCCAGGGCTACTCTCGATCTGTTTATCCCCCACCTTGTGTTGATACTGGGGGTTGCCCCAACACAGGTGCAGCACCAGCACATGGTCTTGTTAAACCTCATGAGATTCCCATGGGCCCACTTCTTGAGCTTTTCCAAGTCCTTCTGGATAGCATCCCATCCTTCAAGCATGTCACTGCACCCTCAGCTTGGTGACATCTGCAAACTTGCTGAGGGTGCACTTGATCCCTTCATCTAAGTTATTAATGAAGATATTAAATAGGGCCCTCGAGGGACACCATTTGTCACTGATACCCACTGTTGATCACTACTTTCTGGATGAGACTGTCCAATACCTTTCTTACCCATCTAACAATCCATTCATCAAATCCATTTCTTTCCAATTTAGAGAGCAAGATGTTGTAGAGGACTGTGTCAAAGGCTTTACAGAAGTCCAGATAAATGGCATCTGTAGCTCTTCTCTTGTGCACTGATGTAGTCACCCCATCACAGAAGACCACTGGGTTGGTCAGACAGGACTGCTGCTTGGTGAAGCTGTGCTGGCTGTCTCAGATCACCTCCCTGTCCTCCATGTGCCTTAGCACAGCTTTTAGGAAGATCTGTTTCATGATCTTCCCAGCATAGAGGTGAGGCCAACAGGTTGGTACTTCCTAGGGTCCTCCTTACTACCCTTTTTGAAGACAGGTATGGTGTTTCCCCTTTTCCAGTCACGTGTGACTACATCTGACTGCCATGAATTTTCAACTATTATGGAGAGTGGCATGACAGCCACATCAGCCAATTCTCTCAGGACTCTGGGGGGCATCTCATTGGGTCCCACAGACCTATGTAGATTCCAGTTCCTCAGGTGGTCTAAGGAAGCTGATCTTCTCTTACAGTGGGAGGAAATTTGCTTCCCCAGTCTCCATCCTGCTGTCCATCCACTTGAAAGTTGTGGGAACAGAGTTTGCCATTGAAAGCTGAGGTAAAAACGTTGTTGAGTATCTCGGCCTTCTTGTCATCCGTTGTTACCTGTTTTCCAGCACTGTTAATCAGTACACCTTCTTATGTCTTCCTTTTCTGATTTGTTCTGGCTTGTTGGAAGAAAAGTTCAAATTTGATTTCTTAAAGGGAAATTCCAGAAATGGATGAATTTCTGGAAAAATCTTGAAGAAGTTAGAAATATCTAGAAGTACTTATTTTATTTGTGTGTCTTCTATTTTATGTATTTTGAGAATTCTTTTTTCTATATGTGTTTGTGTGTATGTGTGTGTGTGCGTTTAAGGTGTCTTTGAGAAAAAATCCCAATTTAATCAGGCTGAGGAGTATCAGGTAGTGAGAAAGTGAAATAGACTGCTGGAGTCACACTCTTCCCCCCCTGAGAGAAATGCAGTGGATGGAAGCTCAGCAAGAGTTGTGGGAGCCCCGATCCTCTCGCCATTAGGCAGAAGGAGGAGACCTAAAACATGAGGGGGAATGGGAAAAGGTCTCTGCTCAGGGATGTAGGAGAAACCCCTCCCAGCCTCTCTTACCTTCAAGTGCCCTTACACAGCAGGTATGAAGCTCTGAACATGAGGGTCAGGCAGATGATATTGGAGAAGAAGGTCTGTCTGGGGGTTTATCTGGAACAGGCCAGTCAGCCAGATGGATCACAACTTCAAGCACAAAAAAAGAAAGAAAGAAAGAAGGGTGGTTGTATTGGGCCCTTCTGAGGGGAACTGGGGGCCCCATATGCCATCCCACAGGGAAGTCTGCTACCTCCCTTGGGTGTGGGTAAGGGGTACTACTAGGAGGCTCCCTGGAATGATTCAGCCCTCTGATTATTGCCCACTGCTTTTTGTCAAGGTTGGCAGAGACAAGGCTGACAAGAGAAGTCCTAGCACAATCAAAAAGAACTTCAGAGCACTTAGGACAACTGGTTGAAGGAACAGGAGCATAGGTGGTGTTTTCCTCAAGTCCTTTAGTAGCAAGGAAGAATGCTGAAAGGAACACGAGAACCTGCATGATCAATGTGTGGCTTAGAGACTGGTGCCATTGGTGGAATTTGTTTTGGTTTTTTTGATCATGGATCATCAGACCTGATGGAGACAGATGGGGTTCACCTGTTAAAAAGGAGAAAATGGATTTTAGCCCTTGAGTTGGCAGGGCTGATTGAGAGGGCTTTAAACTAGCTTTGAAGGGGAAAAGCGATAAAACCAGGATGGGAGAGATGTACCCTGGGGGGAAAGCAAGTATTGGGGGTAAAATTGATAGCCCACCCCAATGACTTTGAAGTGAGCCACACTGGAATGCAGTTGCAGTCTTACGGGGCAAAGCTGGGGACTCCTAAGGTAATAAAAGCCAACAGGGGAAACACCAGAAAATTATGTCAAAGGAAAAAAAATGGGTGTTCCTCTAAGAAGGTGACATGGCTGACAGGTAAGCTGAGCTGCCTTTATACCAATGGATGCAGCATGGGCAACAAACAGGAGGAATTAGAAGCCACTGTGCTGCTAGAAAGTTATGACCTTGTTTCATTACTGAAACTTGGTGGCGTGAATCCCATGACTGAAGTGTCACTATTGATAGCTACAGCCTGTTCAGAAGACACAGGAGAGGAAGGAGAGATGGAGGAATTGCCCTCTACGTCAAGAAGCGGATTCAGTGTGAGGAGCTGTCTCTGAAGACCAGCCATGAGCAAATCAATAGCCTGTGGGTAAGAATCAGTGACCAAGGCAGGAGAGGAATCTCGTGGTTGGTATCTACTACAGGCTGCCTGATGAAGGGGATCCTATTGACAAAGGCTTCTTTCTAAAGCTACAGGAAGCATTGTGCTCGCAGGCTTTTGCCCTGCTGGAGGGCTTCAACCACTGTGGGGTGGAGATCCTTTCTTGACAGACGACTGAAACTGAGTTTCAGTGACCTTTTCAGTTAAGGTGTGTCATATGCAAAGAAATGGTGCTTTTGGCATCACTAGAAATTAATGCCAGCTGTAGATATGACAAGATCACATGTCTCTTGCTCACTGAAAATTTTGAAAGACAGCAGACTGTCTTCAGCAAGGTTTAGGATCAGTTGCAAAAAGCCACATCTCTTTTCTGATTAATTTTGTGGCCACGATGAATTAAGGAATTTAAGGGTTAAAAAGCAAATAGTTAAAAGCAAATCAACAGGCCTGCTTGCTAGACAATGTGTGCTGCTTGCTAGATACTTGTTGCGCTTGCCAAAGGGAAAGGAGGGGTGCAAGACCATTGATAAAGGGAAGCAACCGTGACCACATATCCTGGTTTTGGACCCTGAGGCCAGCTCGAACCAGCTGCAAGATTTGGACTTGAACCAAGGATCCAGAGAGCATGCCAAGAAGAACAAAGGTAAAAAGTTCAAACCTGAGGAAGACTCGATCTTCATCCCAGCGACCCCTACTCACGACCACCAGGAAATACTGCGCAAGCGCAAATGGACTACTACGCAGATGCAATGATATGCAAGCTCATTATAATATGAAGCGAGGCTAGGTGGGGCTAGCTAATGAATATGTATAGGCGTATTGTGAAGCTTGATAGATATGTAACATTTTACTGGATAAATATAGAGATAAGTGTCACTGAGGTTGTGCATGTTTTTGGAGGAGCTTATCCCCTATGCGCCCAGCACTGCAATAAACAACCTACTTTACAACTTTAACGAGTTGTAGAGTTTTTCCACGCATCAATGATTTCACTTCTTTTGACCCTTAACATGGATAGTCTTTTCCTTAATAACAGCGTGACTTGGTTAAGCAGTACTTTGTCATCATTTGGTCTGCTCATGAGGCTTTTTTCTTTTTAAAATTGTATTTTCTCAAAGCAGAGAAACCTACCGTTCTGCAACTATCTACCTTTGAGTAGAGAAGCATATACAAAGTGTCAGGGTGAAAAATTATTCATACCAGCAAGGAAAAGACAGGTATTGAAGGAGACTGTTGAAGAAGGGGTAAAATCTTAAATGCTAAAACTGAAGACAGAGCACCATTAAGTGAAATAAAAGATTTGTCTATTTGCTTTTAAACTGATACAAAGCAAGAAAAAGGAAATTATTATAACTACTTTAAATCCAGTAAAAAAATGTGCTGCTGTGTGCATTAAGACAAAGGTGGAAGTTTATGAGTCACAACTGCTAAAAACACTTCTTGCTAGGGAAACCATAGCATTGCATCAGACAATTTACTGTTCCTACTGTTCTTGAAAGATTTGCCTCTCAACAAGATATGGCACATGAATTCTTAAACTAGACCAATAATGACATACAAACATGCAAAACAATTCTCTCTTCCTTCTCCTCCCTTTCTTTCTGTTTTCTTGTCATAGAGCATGTGACTAAGGAGAAACTGAAAGGATCCATGAGTGACAGAGCATACTCCAATCAATATGCTCCTCCCTGATGGAGTGATCAAAGGCCAACTGTAGTGGACAAAACAGGGCTTTACCCTTTAAAGTATATTTTGTCCTGTTGACATCAGCATAAATATAAGGGATGAAACTGACTTCCCATGGCTATCATCCAAGCTATGAAACTATAACTCAGTACCACATATAATTTTTTTTTTGCTTGAATCCCCAAAGTAATGATCCTCTCTGTCTCCATCCCTTAAACTCTAATTCTGTCAACTTTTCAGTGTTTGAAAATGGACTAGTTAAGAGAGCAATGAGAAAAAAAAAAGAACAAAATAAACATCTTTTATTGTATAAGTAAGTAGATTCGAAATGGAATTACTGCAAGATAAGTATACATGGACCCCCATGCACAGTACTCTTTTTACAGTTGCACTTAGGAATTGTACAGGAATTGTACTTCAAATATGGTTACACAGATATTCTCCCCGCCCCTCCCCCCCCCCACTGACTGCCTCTTAATCTTAAAACTTAATCTGCCATAAAATTACACGAAATAGAACAGACTGAGAAAATACTCAAGAATTACTGTTGTTCACAAAGAAGGTAATTTATAGTATACAATTACTGATAAGGTAGAACAAGAGTTCAAAAACTGGACTGCATTACAAAGCATTTCTTCAAACATCCATTTTGGATTATTGCTGGAAGGTACTAATCGGTCTGTTCTAGACTAATTTACAGACGTTCATAAAATAGTGAAAAATGCACGCTTTAGAAACCTGTGACATTTCATGCCTTTGTGCTAACAAAATATGAGGATGGAAGCAAGTGATTGGCATTTTTCAATGTACATTAGTAGCATTTAGAGTTTTTTTTCTTTTGTACTAACTGATTCTTCGTATTTTTTCTCATTTCTTTCAGGTGATTTTTTATCTTCAGGTTTAGTCCATGGAGGGCTGTGCAACTTCTGTAGAGGTGAAAACAGCATCAGTGTAAACATGGTGTATAGAATACATATATACATAAGCAAAAATTTTAAAAAGTATGTTAAAAATCCATGGCAATAGTGCACATAGAGCTGTATTTCTATTAAACTGATGTACCAGTCATAAACTATTGCAGCAGAATATTATATTTGCCAACTGTGCCTAGAAAAGTGTTCTGATCTCTATTAAAGGAAGCATAATTGACAACCTTCACAGTGCAAAACCATACAAGTCCGATGCTGAATACAGCTTCATATAATTGCATACGATATGTATATTATAACAATTATATAATATAATTATTTTGGAAATCTCTCCCTGCTCCTGCTTCCAGGGCTATAGATATCACACTGTCAAATTAAGTTATTTGACTACTAGTTCTTCAAATATTTAATAGTTTGCAAATTGTTATCAGCCAGAAAACATTTTGAACAGATGAATTGCAATCAGATGCAGTCAAAGTCTGAACTAAGTAGTCTTCTCTTTTGAGACAGAACTTGGTGAAGAACATGTAAGTATACTTCAAGTAATTGCATTTCATAAGGCCTTTTAGTAAAACCCCAACAATTAATCTGAAAGAGAATACCTGAAAGCTTGTCTCTGTTTCTGCTGCCTTCAAATGAGATGTTGAATCATTACGATTCCCCAAACATGTCTTGGCAACCTGTCAATACAAATGTAAGAGATAACTACTTCATATTTTTTCCTAAAATATTCAGTTTTCCTAAAAAAAACCCAAAACAAAACAAAACCAAAAAACACCAACCAACCAAAAAAAAAAACCAAAACAACAACAACAAACCAAACCAAACCAAAAACAAAAAAATCACCGGGTCTTCTTTTAATGCTGGTTGATGAAATGGAACAAAGTTTTCATAGCTAAGCTTATCCCAGACTCCCATCATCCCTGTAATAGTCTTTAACAATATAGTCTTGTGGCAGCAAGTTTAACAACTTAATACTTATCCAGCTTTTTTTCCTCATGTTTAAATCTCATCACCAGTAGTGAAGTTTACTCCTACAAGTGGTCCTAGGGAACAGAAAATTACAAGTGTCCTTTATGGGTGAGGAAATGGTAACAAACAGTTGAAAATCAGCATTACAGTTAGAACTTCTCTATTACTATTCTCTTGTCTAAGGTCTCTTAGGTGTAATAATCCCTGAATGGGAATATAAAGTCACTGAATGGGGAAGTCAGATGACTCTTGAGGTGCAAAATCTTGTTACATTAACTGCTGTCATTTTATTCAAGGAATAATGTTATAGTCTTTGCCAATATGCTTTTTAATATCTTGGAAAACAGAGTTGCAAAGCATAAATAAATTTAATTACAAAGTAGATTTTTTAACCAGGGAGATGTCCTGATATGAATCCAGAGATTTACTCAACACTGAAAATTCTACTGCACTTAAATCAAAGTCCCTTTGGGAGAAGGATTAAGGATGCCATAGGAAAAGGAGTTGAAACATGGAATACAGTCAAATATTGATAATACTTGGTCATTACTCTAAAATGAGTTCGCATTGGAATTTCTCTACTTGTTTTGCTATTAAAACTGATACATTTAAATGGAGTGAAAATGCCAGGGTTTTTTTAAAGTTTTAAGTCATCAAGACTCTTTCCAGTGTAACAGTAGGGGGGTTTAGTAATGTTTAAGCTACTGAAGTGAGCTTCTGAGATGATGCGGATGGATTTGATATAGGGAACTCTTTTTCATATCTTCCCACTTTAGACAATAGCAAATAAAACTGGATTAATATAGGGAATAATCAAGGCAGTATTGATTAAAATAAAGTCTATTGATAAGCACCTACTTCTTCTATGACAAAAAATCAGACAAAACATCAAACAATAACATGTTTATGTCTTAGATAAAGACTAAAAAGTCAGATGACAGAGTAGCAATTTTTAGTAGACTTTTAATACTTCAAAATCTTATAAGTGTGGTCCTGCCAAAACTTCCATTTAAATTATTTACTATTAATCTATATTTTAAAAAAATATTTCAAGCTGAATCATGTTCAGAAAAAATGAGGGTTTGGCTGACTTCTACATGCGCAGCTTGAGGACAAAAGATACTAAGCTCAAAGAAGATACGGTATTCAAACAATGAACAGTGTTGCAAACTGTGAAATGAAGAGGACAGAAATAATGGTAATTAAATACAAGATAATTTACATATCCAGAATTTGCTCTGACTGTACATACTAAAACATGAAATCAGGTAACCTATTTCACCAACATAATTTATAGGAGATAGAAAGCAAAAAATATTAATTGACATTAATAAAACTATAGGTCAACTTTTTAAGACATATGCAAAGGAAGAAAAAAAATAACCAGGTCTGCCTTAGAGAAAATAAAAGCAAATTATAAAAATGATGCCTTATGAGTGAGTAGTCTTGCATCCTCTTTTCATAGACCAGATAATAAAGGCTATCTTGATAGGAAAAGAGCAATAAAGACTTATGTTTGTTCACTCAGAGTTCTTTTCTTTCTAGTAGCACACCATATGGATCACTGTTGGAGAAAGATAGTAGGGACTTTTTCTAAAGAAAGCAACTCCTATGTTTTTATGTTGTTAAAGCGTAACATATTCATTATTGATTCCTTGTCACTGTGAAACATGGTACATCATTAACAAATAAATTACAGATTGAACAACAGCAATGACTTTCAATATGCCATCAGTCAACGACAGTTCAATAGCCAGGACTGTAACCAGTTCCTATGGATGAGGTGTATACACACACACACACACAAACACACACACACACACACGCATATACATACATACATACATACATACATATATACACACACACACACACACAGAGAGGTTGTGGCTTTTTATCAGTTTGGTTCCTAAACTGAGTCAGATGAGTCTTAACATAATTTTCTGCTATATCTTTAGATTGAGTTTAACAGAACCCAAACTGAATCCCATCCACATATGACCTCAGGCATATATATAAACACATACATATATATACACACCTATGTGTGTATTTACGTGCTTATATTTTTATATATATGTGCATATGTAAACACATAAATATACAAATACAACACATAAATCTTCATGCCCCTCAGCTAAAGACCAATGGAGAAATTTAGACCCAGTGTACTAGAATACCTTTCACAACCTTAGGTGACAGACAAAGAAAGTAAAGTTTTAAATTTTTGTTATTGTTACTAGTTCCCTCTATGCCAAGTAGTGGATTGTTTTGTATGTTCATCTGTGTGACTCTCTTTCCGTCTGTCAGATTCCCTCCCTTGAGAGGTACTCATTACAAAAGGACAGAGCGAGAGCTTGACATGGTAGAAACTACCAAAAAGCAAAAATAATCGCTTTTGGAAAATAAAGGTGTTGAAATGTTGTCAGGGTGTTTTTTTATTTTATGGAAATGAGATTTTAGAAGTACCTGCTGGAAGAGATACTGGGATCATGACAAGCTTTGAATCAAAATTTCAATATTTCATGGACATATGTCAGGGAGGAACTCTGTGTTCCCCCAAAAGAGCAGGCATTCCTGTACCTTGCACCAGCATTACTCAACAGTAAAAAATGCCCCTCAACATGTGCTTGAACAAAGAGACACACAACTGGGCAAAAAGCAGCTTTCTCCATTTCTGTCAGAGAAGGATCAATTGCTTTTCTTCCAAAGAGTGAACATTTTTTTTTCAAAGATAATTACTGAAATGTTAATAAAATGCTAACAAAAGAGTTAAAGCATCTTTGAAGAAAATACTTAGAGGTAAAAAATCCCACCTGCTCTCAAGTCAATCCTGTTAGGTAAATACAACTCCATTGAATCCTCTTGTACCATCATAAAAATATTCAAAATATTGTCAGGAATACTTCAAGGCTGTTCTATTTTTCATACCAAGTGTAACATGGCATTTCACAATATGGATTATTTCCCCCACTGTTGGGCAGAAAGTTGTATGAGTTCTGTGTGCACATGATCTCTATTAGTCACAGGTAAGTTTTAAATCTGTGCTGGCTTCAAGGGAGGGCAGGGAAGAGGAACTACCTTTCTCTCACCATGTGAAAACTTTAAACAAGACACAGGTATCTCTGGAAGCAATGTAGTCTCATATTTCAATGCAGGTGTAATGAGTTTGGAATTAATATGAAATGATTTTTTGCCTGTCCCCCTCCTTAGTGCTTCCAGAGAAATTTAAGCAGGCTCTTAAGCTACATACTAAAATTTTTTGGGGAAGAAAAATCTCCAACACCAAGAGCTAAATGAAGGCAGTATAGTCAGGTTATGACCCTTTGTACGTTAGCTAATGTGTTTCCAGGAATACAGAAAGGCAGTATGTGAGTGCAGGGTCAACATAATAATACAACTAAATAATGTTGCCTATTTTCTTGTTTGTGCTTGAAGTGGCAGGTAGATAAAGACTGCAGATCACAAGGGAGAAAAAACGGCATAGGTGGGCAAGACCAAACACTTGGAAAGCTATAAAGTAAGAAGACAATTCAAAACATCGCGCTTTGATCTAGCTGAAAAATACTGGATGACTAAAATACCACAACGTTTTTAGAAGTGCAACTTACTGTTAGCGTGGTGAAAGGCTGTCTTCTAATGAACTTTGCATACAAGATTATGAAAAAATACTCTTGCATTTATGAAACTGACAGCACAATGAAAGAAAAAAATCTAACACTATTCTCAAATTGTAACTTAATTGCAGGAGTTTATTTCCTGCCATTGGCATTTAGAACAAAACAGGTCTTTTCTCCCTAACTATTTTCTGTGTTTTCTTCTGCCTCCCTTTTTTGGGAGCCTGAGGTTGGCAGTTTCTAAGAGAGCAGGGATGGCAGAAGCCCTGAAGAAGCACAGTTCCTAATGTTTTGGAGACTCAGTATTTGCTCTGTTCATTGGTCAAAAAGTTCACCAGGATGGAAAGAGCATTTTGAACATTTCATTACTTTCCTCATCCTAAGACAAGCTTAACATTTCTCAAAGCTTTAACTGAAACTGTCACATTTATAGGCTCATCAGAGATGAAGAGTTATTCTGCTAGAGATATTTTCCTAATAAAGACTTCTCGATCACTTATATTTTATCCTTATTTCATTTGTATGTGCCCACACAAGCTTTTATCTCGATTCAGGAAGCAAACCTTCAACACTTGCCATCATAGCCAGTCTTTGTCCACGTACTGAGTAAATGATGATTAGTCCTTGAAGTAGTTTTATGACTCAGAGCAGTGAAATACGACAAAAAGATAGATTTCTTTGATGCTTAGATCCCTGCCTCCTCTCTTTCCTACCCCTTCCTTAATTCATTTTAATAAAAAATTACAATAACTTTATAAGTTGTATTTAACCATTAGTGACAGATCTCAAAATTTCCACCATGAACAAATCAGTTTCACAGAATAATCTCTATATTTCTACGTAGAGGAATGATTTACTTCACCATTAAGTTTTCTGAGTGGTATGTCTGGAACATCTGCCCTATAATATGCAATAACGGGCATATTTGTAAGACAAACATATTCAATACAATATTCAATATTCAAAACAGTATTTTCATCATAAAACATCGAGAAAGATCTAACATTTGAAGACTGAACATAAAAAGCTCTAAAACAGAGCAGAGAATTCTAAGTATGAAAGCAAAATCTTTTCCAAAGAGAGATTACAGGAAAAAAAATCTTTTATTCAAGTATGTTTGATAGATGGATAGACAATTTCACTGTTTTCACTGTTACTATCTCTTTCCAAATTGCATAGTTTCTTAACATCTCCTTAAAATTTAGTTTGACCAATGTTTACAATTTCTATGACTAAGCACAACACAATTTTTCTTCATTATTTTCTTCTAGATGACAGAGAAACAGAACAAATTTAGTGATGTTGAACACTTGTTACTTGGTCTACATAAACTTTAGGAAACACATTAATGATCTGTTTCTAAAATCAAATTCTCATAAAAGTGCATTTTGCTTTAAACAATACATTTTGCAAAATGAAAAAAAAATCAAGAGCAGTGAGAAATTTAATGGGAAAGAAAAACTGAGATGGGGGATATGCCTTGAAATGCTGTGTTGCTTTCGTCAGTTTAGCATGCAGTCCAATTAACAAAGTATCTATGTGTGAACTTCTGGTTATAAAATCTGCACCTTGATCAGTAATGTACACAACATTTGAGAAGCTATGGTATTCAATTCTCCTAGTAAATAACTCTGCAAAGCTGGAGAGTTTCACAGCTGGATGTATAAATGACAAAGGTGGATAAATGAGGTGTGCATCTTTACTTAAAAAATTGTCAACAAGCCAGTTAGAACTCAGCCTGTCCATTGACTATTAAACAATGCAACTTTATCTGCAAATAGCTAAACAATATAACTAGAAGGGTTGCATCAACTCAGCAAGTAAGAACTGGCATTATGGTCCAAAAATCATAACAATTTAAGGTCAAAGAGTCAAATCACAAGTGGACAGGAAATCAAGTTTAAATAAGTGGTATTATAACAGCTTTTGCAGTTAGAAAATAATTCTGCTGCTCCTAAAGAGCATCATACAGATTTAGTTGACCAAACATGGGAGTTTCAGTGTTCCTTTGCATCACTACTCCTTTGGGCTTCAGGGGGCACAAAAAGCAGATACAGAGGATGTTTGTAGAGTGTGATGGGGGAGAAAGTACTGAGTTAGTCCTGAAGAAAATAAACCAGATGCAGGAGAAAAGGATGGTGTGGTTAGGTCAACTGATAAACTAGTTATCTTAGTTGTCATTAACCAAGTTAGGTTCACAGTTTATTCAAAGACATGTTTTATCAGATTTGCTCATGAATTTGTTACAGACCTGTACTGGAAGCTGCTTTAACCCTCACTATTTAGAAAACAGATACAGAGCAAGACGTATGTGAAATGTGCATATATTTTTTCAGAAGACATCTCTGCAGTTTTTCATATCTTTCTCCTGTTTTAGATCACAGTGTACTAAGGGGATGGTTAAACTCAGATGATGTAACTTCTTATGACCTTCCTAGTCGTCATTTACAGAATCAAATTTACTTTAAGGATTTTATTAGTTTGAAATTTTGTTATAACAATGGTTACTTTTTTCCCCCTTATTACTCCCTTTGGAAAACAATCAGAGAGTGCAACGTGATCAAAGCTGAACTCTGCAACTGAAACTGGTTTAAGAAAATGAGCAAAATGCTGTGGTTCCTTAGAAATGTTTACAGTTTTGGCTCCAATATTCAATGTCCATTGTCACTGAATGATAAATGAACACGTAGTGTTTGTTTACCACAGGAAATTAAGGCAGTAAATAAAAGCACTATCACTTCTATTTATCAGAGAAGATTCTACAAAGACCAGAAAATCTAAGATGACAACTGAGAACAAAGAATCATTTTATAAATTCTTTGATGTTTTAGCAATACCAAATAGGTGGTTTTAAATTATATGTTACATGCATAAGAATTATTTGATATGAAAACGGAATAAAGTAAATTCTGTTGTAAATGCCAAAATCCCAAAAGCTTTTAAGACAGAAAAAGTAAGGGATACAGGGGAAAGAGCTCTGCAGAACTCTGGTTCTGCATGGAGACTTTCAGGAGCTAGACATAGAAAAACATCTCTGGATAAGGCTAAGAAAAAGTAGTATTGACAAGATGCCTCTAATAAAGTACAAATAATCTAAATAATGGAAACTTTTACAAGAATATTGAAGGGGGTTTTTTTGTATGTTTTTGATGAATTTCAGATTATGTATCACAGGATATCCTACCTTCTTCTGGCTGTTACTGGTCCTATGTCAAATCTCATTACAGATAAATATCAGCAGTATCTAATTTCTAAATTTGTTAGTCTGTATCCCATATGTCAATAAATTTTCATTTGTGTTTGTTCTAATGTAAACTACACCAACTACTGTGAACAGGCATAAAACCCATAAATACAAAATTGCAGAAAGATCACAAATTTAAGACAGAGATGCTTAGCCATACAGACTTAAAAATACCAGTTGGAACTAGTAACTAACCATTTTGCTTAATTTTTTGCCTTAATATCTGTAAGATTGCATGTTCTTCTCTAGTTAGTATTCACTACCCTAATTCTTCCAAAGTATAAATCACATTTTATTTATCAGAGACACAATAAAAGGATCTTTGTAAAGTTCTGAGAAAGGATTGCTGAAATATTAGGTTTCTAAGCAACAGAGTTTTAAGTACATCTTCACTACTTTTTTCTTCAAAAATGCTGCATTACAACCTGCCATATGTTCTTAAACATCCAACCTTAATCTTCCTTCACTGGGAGTTAAGCAGCTGTAAAAACTTCAGAAAAAATACACACAGCCAAGTAATGATAAAAATACAATAAAAACTCTTCCCAAGTATTCCATTTTCTCGAAGTGATAGTGTTCACAGGTACAAATTGCAGCTTTGTATTTACTGAAGTACTATGATCCTTCGGGAAAAGAAATTCCTTCCAGTTATTTCAGAACTTAAGGTGGTATCTTGAATGCCGATATATGGAGGTTAATTGTGGAAAGAGACATTTTCAGTTCAGTTCTCAAAGCTAATAATTTGAATTATTCCTTGTGTGTCTCTCTCTCTCTATGTTAATGTGAGATGATGATGATGATGATGATGATGATGATGATGATGATGATGATGATGATGATGATGATGATGATGATGAAGAGGTTGCTAGCCCAGTGTCATCACCTGCACTATTTTTATGTCCATGTTAGCCTATGTTCAGATGGACAGTGTGTGTAAGGTAAAGAAAATAGTTTTAACTTAAACAACAACCAGGGAAATTACTTTAGTCACCACTGTGAGTAATCCACAGGATGAAAAGGGTACAAGGATGGACCTTAGACTTGTAAAATAGTTAGAACTGCTATGAAAAACATGCTTTAGTTTTCTTTGAAAATTTAATTTCTTTCAATCCTTCAATTTACAAGGACATTTTCTCATTTTAAATATTTTCATTACTTTTGTGGTATTTAAGTAAAATCAGGGTATTCTGACTGTGAAGTTTTATTCTCTCATGATGGATTTGAGATATAAAATTCTCATGTACAGGGAGAACATGTCTCCCTGTATTTGTAAGTTTTTTAATTACACAAAAATTCTGTTTCTGATTTGGATAAATATGGCACTATTTATGCCTTCCTTGCTTGGAGATATGGTCCCCACAATATTTTTTGTAACTTTGCTGTCAAAGCCATTCCTTCAACAGACAGCACAAGCATAGTGTGTTGTGTATTAGTGTGAGTCCTAGATGGATTTTTTTTTAATGTGAACAGGACGGAGCTATAAATATTACATAATGCTCATTTTTCAGTAGAAAAATGAATTTGTAACAGCAACATGTTTAGAAGCAAGACAAAACTGCGAAAACCACTGCCTGCTTAATTTTACAATTAGGAACATTATCTAGCAAGGCACAGTTAATCTGAATACCCCTAAGGTATGCTTTCGATTTTACTACATTTTTCCTCCATGCAGGAGTTTTTGTCAAATACAGACTTAGCAAACCATAAAGATTTAAATTTTAAAGGAAATATGAGTCCCATAAATATAGAATTTGTCTTAAAATATGATAATTGAGAGATTAAATGATATAAAAATTCCATTATAGCCTAACAACTTAGGCTATAATAGATAATATAGATATATGGCCTAATTTCTTTTTATTTGAATTATAATGTTACTTAAACAAATGCAGGGAATAAAGTTAGTTTTTAATTTAGCTTGAATCTTGAAAAACAGTTCAACTCATGAACACTTCAAACTCCAATTGCAGTAATCTACTTTCCCTGGGTGGGGGAAGACAGCATGTGCCACTGCAGTGACAAATTTCTCATACCAAGCAGCATACTATGCTGACTGACTGACTAAACAGATAAAAATACTAGTTGCTAGAAGCACAGAAAACAACCACCAGCTAATCTAAATAACTAAATCCTTGATTTTGTGGAAAAGTGAATCTTTTAGGTGTCTTTCATCGCAGTACTTGATACAGAAATTAAATACTCTTTTGATTTTTGAAATATGCTAACAGTTATTTTCTTTTTCTTTCTCTTTTAATGTATCCACTTCTGTAAAAAAGAGCTGTTTAAATCTCTTTAAACAACTATTCAGCCTAAATTACTTCAGTCTCTACCTGTATTCTACATTTCATCAAACCTTCTATAACTCTTCCAAGGAATAACTAACCTCTAGTCATAACCTAAATGGAGTTTACTCCAACCTCATAATTTTTCATGTTTTTCTTCTCCTCCTTCAATTTTTAATTAACAAATGAAGTTTCCTTTACCTTTAGACATTAAGAAATGTGCAACAGCAAAGTATGCACTCTAATGGATATGCAATTTCTCCTTGTTCTGTAGAGGATGTGGCAGAAGGGAGGTGACTTATAACTGAATAAATTTGTAAAATATTTGTAATAAATGGATACGATACCATTTTTTAAAATAATTTGTTGCATACTGAATTACCTAAGATTTTTTTTTCCAGAATTTTCTTCACACTGCCATGATCACTGACAGCAAACTACCCAGTTACCTCCACAGGATTTTGTTTTATCTCAAGGTGTAACAATATATTCAATATATATTGAATATTCAATATATATATTTCACCTGCAAATTAGTCAGAGTAGCACTATACTTTTTGAACTATTGAGCAGAAAATCCTCAACAGTCAGAGCAGACTCTCTCAACAAAATTTGTCTTGCTCATTTTTTCTGGTTTTTTTCCTGCTCTATTTGTATCTTTAAAATTACAGCCACAATACATGCATTTGAGATGTCTGTTAAGAGCTCATAACATGCTGTTTGACTGAGTGTATTATCTCAGTAAAAGCGCCAGATTTAGCTTTCTGTCAGAGTCGTCATAAGAAAAACACAGCTTGCAGCTTTTCTAGACTGGCAGTGAACGATATCACATCCTTTCAACTATTATGCTGTCATCTCTTACATCTCCCCAAAGGTTTTGCTTTATTAAATGAAGCATCTGTGAAGGCTTTGTCTGATTATTAGAAATAAATATGAAGATACGTAAACAAGGTTTTTGCATCTCACTATAATGCAGGCAATACTTCAACCAGGAACAAATGAATTCTTGAAATGGTTAAACATCAAATGACACAGTTTCCACCACTGCTCTTCCTGCAACAGCTCTACCAGTTCTATTAAGCAGCTTTTAAAAGAAACGCGGATAATATATATGCACAGATTGACAGCAAAGAGCATTTGCTCCTTAGCACTTTAATACAGAACATAGCTGGCTTATAAAATATGTCTGCTATCTTGAAAAGGAACAGTCCCATTGACAGTTGCCTAAAGCATTAATGTTTTCATACAGGCTAGATTAGGCCCTGTTTTTCAGGTGAGCTAATCTTACATCTTGAGAATCACACGCCTGGGTGCTTTGATTTTCTTCCTTTTTCAAGGCCACATGAAAATTCTCTTTCTCTGCTGAGACATCTTGCCAGACCTGAAAAATAAAAAAATAAAATAATTTAAAAACATTAATATAATTGAGATAAAATATCAAATAAGTCACATGTGAAAATTCAGGATAAGAATGAAAAACCAAGCAGTCATATACTGCAAACTGTTAACTACTTTATATACTGCATTTACAGCAAATTTTATACAAGGGTTGTTTTATACATTCTCATTAGAGCACTCCCTTGTAAATGGTTACTTCCATATACATAATGAAGATATTCTATCTAAATGCCAAAGGAGGGAAAAAAACATTTCCAGAACTCATATTCCTGTGACTCTTGTGGATTCTGGGAAAGACTGAGGCTATGAGTTGGCATGTTTATGAACTGCTTTAGCTTACTTCAGCTGTCCACAGCCTCTCCCTCTGCTGGGACCTCCCAAGCTGCAAGCTGGCAAAACACGTTTCTTTTCATGCCTTTCTCTCCTTATATGCAAAATGGAATGCTGTATGGGGAAGGCATTCTGCTATTGCTTTATAAGCAGTGAATTTCCTTCCACTGAATTGTTGCTTGTTTTAAGCATAATTTTCTACATTTCCTGCAACTTTTAAGATTCAAAAGGACAAAAAAGGAAGAACATGCACTGAAACTATCCTGAAAGCATCAAATTGTCTGCAAGACATATTGAAACTCTTCAAGGGGTAGTGACAGGAAACAAAGCAAAATAATTTTTCTGTAAAGGAAAGTTAAAATTCCAGACACCAGTTTTGAAACCCTTCTCATGTCACTTATACTGCATTGAATTACTTAGTAATACAAACTTTTCAGAAATTATGGAGAGCAGGAGAAACCAAACCAAGCAGGTCACCATTCACAATTTAACTTGAACCATGAAAAATCCTTCAATTCATAGTTGAAATAAAATAGTTCAAATAGTTCAAACAGTCTCTGGTTAACAACTCTCCAATGTGGATTTGTTAGTTTTATAGAGCAACTGACTATTGGAGGAAGTAATGTGGAGATAAACAAATTGAAAAGATCAGTATAAATAATTGTTTTGTCAAATAATAAATGACATTTAATACCTGTATTGAGTGACCTGTCTGTTTAGACCGAAATTACAGTTCTTCAAACCCAAATTTCTTCCCATTGAATAAAAGAAGCATATGTTCAAGAAATGATAAAACATATGTTCACTTCATTTCTTGACTGCCTGACTCAGTGAATCTCCATGGGATGCCAGCAAAACCAGACAGCTTTAAGCCTTACTAACTGAGAATAAATGCCTGTGCATAGTGCTTCTTATTTCAGAATATGACTCTTGCTTAAGGCTGTACCTTAGCAAATGATACACAATTTCTCAACATGTTGTGCTCATTTCTACAGAACAAGGGGAAGTTTGAGATTTTAGGTAAGTTGTCATCAAGGAAGTACTTTCCAAGCGTCACATTTTCAGACATTTACAGCATTTCTTATTTCTAGGAAATTGGAAAACAGGAACATTTCCGATTGTCTCCTGTTTGATTTTCAAAAGAGTGAAGCCCATTATTACATACTAGAACTCTTCTTCTTTTCTCTCTCCCAAAACAAAATACAAGATTTTATGAGGTTTTTCAATTTCTGTATGATTGCCTTAGCCAGTAGGATCAGATTCTGTAACAAACTTTTAAAATCACTTACCAGAGCTGCACTGCTCAGATACCAGCCAAACCTGGGAGCAGTGAATGGGGCTGCTTCATTCCCCCTGTTTTCTAACTGATGGACATTAGATCCCTTCAGCTATCACATAACCATCATCTCCAATTATTTTTCATACTGTTACCCTAAGGTGATCTGTATGTCTTAAGTTCAAGTTTAAAACACCACCACTCTTCTCACAAAGGCCAAAGGAGGAAAGAAGAACAGAGGGCAAGACCCTGGCTAGGTCCTTGTTGTGGTTCGACACTGGCCAAATTCCAGGCACCCACAAAAATCATTCACTTACCCTCTCCTGCTATAGTTGGACAGAGGAGAGGGAAAAAAATTAATGAAGGGCTCATGAGTTGAGATAAGGACTGGGAAAAAAACACTCTAAGGGCGAAACACTTTCAAATTTAAAGGTATAAAATAAATTTATTATTAATAGAGTCAGAGGAGGATAATGAGAAGTAAAACAAGCCTTTAAAACACCTTTTATCCCCCCAGTCCCTCCCTTCTTCCCAACAGCAGCACAGGGAGACAGGGCGTGGGGGTTTTGATCAGTTCATCATTCGAGATCTTCTGTTCGCTCAGGGAGAGGAGTCTTTTCTCTGCTATGCCATGGGGTCCCTCCCACAGGCAGTCTTCCCAAAACTGTTGTGGCATAGGTCACTCGTCCACAGGGTGCAGTCCTCTAACGCTAGACTGCTCTAGTTTGGAAGCAAGGGCCCTTTCTCTCTACCTCTAGAAGCAGGGGCACTCTCTCTTTATTTGGGTTCCCCACTGGACCACAGCTTTCTCTGGCATCCACCCACTCTGTCATGAGCACTTTTCCCGTGGGCTGCAAGTGGATCTCTGCATCCCCCATGGACTTCATGCATTACAGCAGGACAGTTTGTTTCACCCCTGTCTTCACTACGGCTTGCAGAGGAGTCTTGGGTCCAATGCTTGAAGCACCTCCTCCCTCTCTTTTCCACTGACCTTGGTGTCGCCATGTTGTTGTCACTCACACGTCCTCACTTCCTCCTCTTCTCTGACTAGAAGAAAAACTGATGCTCGTAGGTACCATTGCCAGCAAGTTCCACTAATTCAAAGATTCCTGCAGGATCCC
Source organism: Melanocharis versteri (assembly GCA_013397845.1). NCBI lineage: Eukaryota > Metazoa > Chordata > Aves > Passeriformes > Melanocharitidae > Melanocharis > Melanocharis versteri. The sequence continues at coordinate 44,871 of VZTG01008971.1, read as the reverse complement.
GCAGCGCTGAGAGGTTGATTTCATCTAGGTTCCATACTGGGGAGTCGCTTGCCATGTTTTCGCTGCTGGCCATGCGCCACCCACCACCACCGCGCAGGCACTGGTGGCCGCCACAGTGCCGCCACTAATTAACACCTCTCTTCATGTGGGGGGCTGGGAAGGAGAAGCTGCCGCTGCCCCCCTGCCCTTCTGCCTGTGATGCAGCTGGCTAGGGACAACCAGGCAGGCAAGGCTTGCTGCGGGCCATTCTGAGATGGCAGTGGCTGTGGTGCATCACTGTGTGCTGCACCAGGGATGGCTCCTGGCAGGGGCGCCTTGCCACCCCTGGAAAAAACTGTGCTTGTGCTGTTTGGATTTTCTTCTTAAATATGTCATCACAGAGGCGTTACCAACCTCTCTAAATGGGCCAGCAGCATGTCCATCTTCAGAGCCATCAGAGATTGGTTCTGTCAGACATGGTGGAAGCTTCTAGCGGTTTCTCAGAGAAACTACCCCTGTGGCCTGCCCCTCCCACTGCTACTAAAAAACCAGGCCGTGCCAAATCAACACTGTCCTTTAAATTTGAGTTCTGGCCAAAACACCAGAGGGCGTACTGCACTCAATTTGGCAGTTTTATTCTATAAAATTTTAGGACCAACACTGACTTTTTACACAAAAAAAAAATTTTAGAGGCTTATATACTTGCTGATGATGTGTGAGTCTTACAGGAAGACTTTGCAAGCAGGATGTTTTATTATTAAAAAGAACCTTTCATATAAAAATGAATATGCTACTACTTATCTGAGTGAGGCCTATTTACTAGACTGACGCCTTATGTAATAAAAATGACATCAAATATTCCAGAGTAAAATTGTTCGTATAAAGACTATGAACTCCTTCCCAATTTAATTAAAGGCTTCTAAACTGTCCCCAAATCTTTTCAATACGGGATTTCAAATGCAAGTATTTTTTCAAGGAACATGAAATCTTCTACTTCGTTTTTTTTCTTTGAAATAATTTAGAAGCATCTTCCTGTCGAGACCTTACAAGCTTAACTAAAACCCAAGCTTTGCATTTCAGATCCTTAAAATAATTGTTTAAAATGTATTGAAGGTATATGCTCGCAGAGGAAACTGGACTCGAGTGGTGAGTGCTTTCCTTGCAGCAAAACTTGCAGAATACTTGAAAAGGAGCAAACTAAACTCCTTATTTCTTTGAGATCTCTTCCAAAGTTAGCAGTGTAAATAAGATCCCAGTTCTTCATGCCTTTGATATTTCCTTCAGTTATGCTTTATATATTTTTCATTTCTAATACCAAACAGCTTTTCTTTTCAAAGGGTGCACTATTGTTATGATTCCCTCATCTTCACTATTAAATAAAACTGCAAAATTAAGTCAACTGAATCCCATCTTTCAAAAGATTTTTTGACTTTGATATGTTATTTCCCGTATTAGAAATTAGAAAGAGTCTTACTGGCTCTTTCATCTCACATGACCTTTTGGCATGACTGCACAGCCTTTACTCTGTAGTCAGAAGTTTTTCATGTGAGATGCCAGAGTGCTAGGGACAGGACTTTACAGACAACCTGCCATCTCCAATATGGGTCACATCAATGCAATTTTTTCCTGTTACTTAGACTGTCACAGATTAATCTTTTCTACACTAAGGGTTTCTAGTGAAAATCAATTTCCACACTAAAAATAAAAAATATGGGCACTCATACTGATCTAACAGAAAGATTCCATAGCATTTTTAATGTAAGCAATGTAAGCAAACAAATAAAGCACTGGCAGAGTGCAAGTTCATGATATCCAAGGACCAAAAAACCCCAGTTCTATGATAGCCATGATGGTTTTCCTCTAATGATGGACAATGTCTTGATATGTCCATTTAGATGAACTTCAAATACTGAAATCATGGAATTTGTCCAGAAACACATTTTTTGCCACTGAAAGTTTCACAGACCCAAAGTACAAACATTCCAAAATTACCTACAGCGAAGACTTGCCAGCCTGTCTTTGGTGTGCTGGCTGCACCTGTCTGCACTTTGCGACATCTGTTTGGCATGTTGAGTGAGGCCAGTCTTAGAGATCCCCCTGGACTGGGGTTGCTTCTCTTTACCAACCTCCATCAAGATTACTAACCAGATGGTCTGCCAAGAGGCTACAAACAGGGAACAACCAAGGCAGGGGTCATCCCCACTTCGCAGTGCACTCAGTTTTGTACTCTTCTGGGACATATCTTATTCTTTTGAGATGGAAGTGGCTTTTGTCATGTCTAGGAGGTAACAAGTTGCCCAAGGATTTGTAGCACTTACTGTAAAAACTGAGCAGTTTTGTATGTAGCAAGTGGATGAAGTTGTCAGAGCTTTTCTGGGCAAGGTGCATAAATCAAGAGCCAGAAATATCACTTTTCCAAAGTCAGTTCTGACTGCTGCTGGAAACCAGGGACTTTGTCTGTACATTGCACACACACACAGAGGCCAGCTGCCATGTTAATGCCTCATATATTAATTTTGGCCAAGAAAAAGGTGCCAAACCTATAATCTTTTCCTTCATCCTTCTCTTTTTGAGTAGCATCATTTGCAATTACAAAAGTTCACATAATTTTGAAGTGTATTATAGACTTTCGAGTTATCCTCTTAGCCCTACAAATTTCATAGAATCATAGACTGGCTTGGGTCAGACAGGACCTTAAAGAACATCTTATTCCAAATTAGAGACATTGTAAAGTAATTGAGTATCTATTATATCTTTCCACAACAGAATTCACAGACAAATACATAATTTTTATATATATATATATATAAAGAAAAATAATTGTATTTCTTTTCTTTACATCCTGATTTAAAAATCTTCCACAGTAACTCACATGCAAAAATAAATGAGAAGTCAATAAAAGAAACAGTAATAAAATGACATATTTCTATAAGTGATGGTCACTGGACATGTATGGACATATATTTGGCATGTTTTACAGTAGAGATGACTAGCTTTTCTCTACTGCATCATCAGTATTATTCAACAGTAAGTGAGAGACATACTTTAGTTTTTATATCTATATAATGCACATCTACAGAGATATAATTTTAAAGGACTGCAAATCCTATAATGTACCAGATCTTTAAACTTCTACATACTGTTTCTAAAGTAAACATTTGCCCTTATAGTTATTTCCTTTTTGTTCCAATTTGCACTGTATTCAACTACCTTTAATGTGGAAAATAGCTGCTTACTTTTATGCCAAAACTCAGCACTGAGCATAGCTCTAAGTTTTGCGAATAATCTAGAACAACCCCACTCCGATTAGAAGTGGAAATTGTTAGGATATATTTAACATGGATACAGAAAGATCACACTTCATTTTCTTCACATTTCACAGACATTTGTATTGGTTATAAAGGAGTTTCTCTAAGATGAACATCCACAAGGATCTCAAATAGCTGAACATCCGTCAAAGTGAAAGGACTTTTCTTTGAAATAAGTCATTTGGGATGATAGATGACATATCGAGATCTCAATTTCCTGAATCATTCTTTTCATCTACAAGTGCAGAATTTTCCCTCATACACGCAACTGCCTCATAGCAGTATATTATGCTGGACGTTATATACATTATTAATTTAATTTTTTGCTTTGTAAGTCTTCTAGAGTCCTTTATATCTTGAAAAAACTATTCTAAAAGAAAAAAAAGATTTAAAAGTTTCATTTGTCAAGAGCTAGGGAAGATACCAAAGATTTCAAACACTATTTTTTGTATTTCCTACTAAGTCTTCTACTTAAAGTCTTCTTGGAGAAAAAAACTAGTTCCTAACCACCTTAAACTAGAGGATCTCATCTCTAATTGCAAATACTTTCTGTACGAGAGCTAGTGCATATAGAAAGGATGAACTATCCCTGAACTACAGCAAGCTGGAGCATGATAGTCTCTGTCGGAGACGAGAGCAAAGCATCCTTTCCAGGGTAGTCCAGCATGACATGCAGCAAACTCACAAATGTGCTCAAAGATAAGAAAGTAGCACAGAAACAGAAGATAAAAATAATAATAGGTCACCTTCCACTAGTAATATACAGAATGTATTTGCATTTACAGTATGGAGTGGAAGTCTATTAACTATTCTCAGGCAGCTTGTATTTAAGTTGACACCCAAATGCCTTCAGGATACCAAGGGGCTGGTAAAGGAGCAAAGACTCACAGGAGAGGAGTGCAATTCTAAAAATGCCTAGCTACACATACAAAGAAGTTCCATGTGTTTGTTATTGTGCACTGAATTCTGCTGTTTTTTCTAATACAGCTTATTTTGAAAGCATTGCATATTTGAGATAATTTCAGTTTTCTAATAGAACCTTAAACCAACACTTTCAGTTGCCTCCCTTCCTTGGAACAACTGCAGTTTGTTATTTATATTTCCATGCAGCTGAGGGTGTGAAAGCCCTTGAGAAAATGTATACAGTCATTTTTTTCTGGATCAGTAAGAGCAGCTCTGTGATGACTCATTGTACCTCAGTTTTCAACAGAGTCAGAACGATACATTTACTTCTATTTAACTGCAAAAAAAAAGAATATCTAGTCACATGCTTAGAGAAAAATAAACAAAAGGAAACAAATCAAAGTTCTGGTAAGATTATACAAGACAAAGAGATAAAATTACTCAACTGAAAACAGAATTTAGAAATATTTTTCCCTTGTACTAACCTTGTGGAAGTCATAATTTATATTAAACTGTGGACAAAATGTCACCATCTTCTTGTTGCATAGCTTGTGTTGGTATGAAATAAATGAGACAATGAAAACCTGAAATTATTGGAGTCAGTTGTTTAGGTTGTCTGCTCAGGAAAATTCTCACTAAATAGAACCCCACAAATCACACTAGTGAGGTTAATAATTTACAGCCCAAATTACATTTTAATGAATAGTGGCCAGCATAAAAGCATCCAAGTTGTTCTAAGTAGTGCTTAGTGCACACATACCTGAAAGCATGCCTCCTTACCACTTAAAAACAAACTAAGCAAAGAAAAGAAATAATTCAAAGTGTGGATTGACATAGTGTGGTGATAAGAGAACTAACCTGTAAAAGTCTGGAATTTATTAATAGCTTACCATGGAGGATATTCAGGTGCATGCTGTGTACATGGCAATTCTACTGCTACACACTTTTGAGCAGTTACAATAAATATTCTTAATAAAAAAGACATTTGTAATTTTCTGCAGATAACACAACTGAGATCTGCAGCTACACACATGTGGAAGTACTCTGTAATATATGAAAAACTACTGAAATTTGTGAACAGATGCTATTCCAACATTACTTGAAATTGCACTGCAGCATAACACCACCACAAAATCCAGCTATTCAACTTCGTGGGTCACTGAACATTAAAATTTTCCAAATGAGTATCATTTACAAGAGCACCTGTGCTCCATAATTTTATGGTAATACGATGAAAAATATAACATATTTAGCTTCATGCGTCTTCCTAATTTCTCATTTCTTACCTGTAGTAATTTAGCCTATTGTTTACCTGCTCTATTTTTGTAGAGGACGTAATTGCAAAGTGAATTTAAAACACACTTGCCTTATCATTCTGCCAAAACCCAAACAGGTTTTCCTTTGCTAAAAATAGCCAAAATTGTTCTTCATATAGCAAATTCAATCAAAATATGCTAACATAAATACCAGACTAAAATTTGTACATATGTAAGAATCTGTAAAATGAGCCCATGGAAATGGAAATTACATCTTGTCAGTAAAAAGCAATACAAAATTTCCATCTTACCATCAGCAACACTCTATTTCATAAGAGCAACCAGTGAAACTGGTGAAATATTTGCTTTCTATGATCATCTGTTGGGGTTTTGTTTGTCACCAGCTAGGTGTTCCCACAGCTATCTATAGCTTCTGTCTCCCTTTAATCATTTGGCTGATATTTAAAGAGGAGAAAAGTATCTTTTGAAAAGCATCTATTTTTTGAGTGTATACCAAGATACAAAAGCTTGTGCCTTAAAAAACAAGCACTTCTGTTCTGGAGGGCAAGTGTATTTTCTGACAAATTATAAATCCTCGATATCTATATTTTTATTCCCATAAACACAAATTGTTTTTAAAGCCATTCTACAAAATACATGTAAAGACATAGTACTCCTAGGACCCTTTTCATTAAGTGATTAGCAAAATATTAAGCAGGTAGTTGTCATTACAAAATCTGAAATGAATGAGGAAAATGAAATAAAAAGTAGGACTATAATTAGAAGACCTTAAGTTTTAATATCTCTACCTTTCAAACCTTTCCACTGTTCTTGAGTCTGTACTTAATGATTCCTCTGGTAAATATGAAAAATGAAAGGTAATCTAAACTCGAATTTCATTAAGATAGTGACAATTTTCATTATAAAAAGCTGGCGGGGTTTTCAAGCGAAAGAGGCAGCTGTTGGACATAGCATTTACTAATGTGTTTATTTCAGCACTGTTTCTTTAATCACATTTTTCCTAGTAACTTTGGCTTAAGTTTTTTTGACTTGACACTTGATGTGTCCGTTTTCTTCATTGTTTTGGGCTGTTGCCTGGATTACACGCCAGTGTGTAATTTGCCAGGGCTGCACTGAATTCAGTTGTGATATATTGGCTTGACAGGGAAAGACATTTCCATGCAGGCTGTTAAAAATAAAAACTGCATCATTCCATGTTTTTGGAAAGAGCTTGACTCACATATTTAAACAATAAATTGTAATGGGGTGGATAGCGAAGTCAGGTGGCACTAGGAATAGTCAGCAATCATGATACAATATCAGATGCTAAATTATTCTGTAAGGAAATTTACTGTCCTGTAAAATTTTATCTGTTCAGCTCTTTAATATCTAAAAACCAAAATATGCTTAAGGTTAATGGAGAATAAGGGATAGTTAGAATTCTGTCTAGCTGACTGGATTTCAGAGTTACCTAGTAATTTTCTCTTTTTTTTTCCCTAATGAATGTCCACGTAAGAACAGGCAAAATCTGGACTTCAGTTAAACTGGATCTCAACATGCAAAATAGGAAAGAAGGTCCGAGTTACGTGTTTATAGCTCCATTTTTGCTGAATTTCTGCTACTCAGGTCATGGATGAAAGCATTATCTAGGAGATTTTATACAAGTGGTAAACTGTTAGAATAAAACTTTCAACGTGTATACATCAAAATTTGTACAGAAAATCTTTGTGGCAAATATTATGCCAGGAGAGACAAGATGTCCACAGGGGTTTCTTCTGTCTTTAATGTGTATGATGATATAATAAATTCACAAAATAAAGCAACTTTCAGTGATGCCAAAATTTTACTCCAACATGGTATCAGAGACTGGGGGTAGAAAGCAAACCTTTTTTTTTAGTGGCTTAGTTGCTCATGAACACTTATGTCTAATGCCAGAATGCAGTTAGCTTACTTCGTATGGATCATTTCACTTCAGATTTCTTCTAATAACCATTTGCTTAGCAGTAACTCTAGATGTCTATTGTAAACTTACCCGTAGCTAAAACAAAAAGAAAAGGAAATAGAATTAATTAGGTTTGAAAACATATGGTTTTGTTGAATACTCATGCATATAATAAATATTATTGAGAAAAAAACTTAGTAAGTTTTTATAAGTCAGTCACCTATATTAGATTATATCTAAACCTATTATCTCACATTCCCTTAATAATAGCTACATTTTTACATCATTTTTTTCTTATAGAGTGGGCAAGTTCAAATATCTAGTATTTTGTAGATGCAAAGCTCAAAGATGGCTAGAGATATGGGTACATAGTCTTGCAAATATATGTATATATAAACTACATGTATAAATACTCCTTCTGCTTCATTTTTCCCACCACTTCTGAAGTCTTAAAACAGGCATCCTTCATCCTTCACCGTAGGGAAAGGAACTTTCTTTTCTATAACTATTAAGATACTTAGCATCTTCAGTTGCATGTGGGAGGTTGATGTTATAATACTTAAGAAACTGAAACCACCAAATAAACACATTCCTTCAACAACACTCTTCATTTTCTACAGCTACCACAAAGGAAAAAGCAATTATCTATGGGATAATGAACACTGTATAACATTACTTACGCTCAGAGCAGCAATAATACACACCATCAGAATATGCTTTATAGGCAATTATAGTCTTCCCAAATGAACGAAACAGCTATTCGAGTTACAGTCACAGATGAGAACATCTGTATTTTCAGGAAGACAAGGCCAAAGATGCTCAACCCTGGAGGAGGTACAGACCCTAGGAAGACCAACTTGGTGAAGCTGGAACCCTTCTGAATCGTGACCTGAGTTACGTAAATGGGGTCACTTGGAGAAGTGCTTTTCCTTTTGAGGCTTTGACTTTTCTTCCCCAGTTCTGCCTTAAAAGAGGCTTTCTTATTGATTTAAGTATGGTAAAGGAAGCTTTTAAAAAAACCTCCTCTACTTGCCTGTTTATTCAAGTCCCCTCTTAAACAGTTGCTCTTATAAAAATTACCTGACAACACAATAGCATGACAACAGTTCCACCAATAAAAGATATGGATTATTGTCTTTCAAAAGATATGAGAAAAAAGGATTTAATAAATAATCGATAAATTACCTCAAAATATGTAGTAATTAAATATTTAATAGTAATTAATTATATTACTCCATTGCTTCAAACACTCAATTTGAGCGCCATCCAAATAACTTTTAAGGATTTGAACCAAAATACGCTTGATGTTAAAAGTTTTTTGTTGTAAATGAATGTCTGCTTTTCCATTATATGAGAGCACATTCCTTCAGGCTAAATGACTTTAGATTTGACAATAAAATAACATTTAATTTACTATTTTTTATTTTGCATTTTATCTATTATTATTTTAGCATAAAATAATAGATGTAGAAAAGGGGAGAGATTAACCATTTTGGAAGATGATGAGACTTCAGGTGTAAGGCAGTAAGTAGTTTTTTAAATTGCTCAGGGCTAAATTGAACTTAAATGGCTTGGATTTAATCACTAGTTCATTCTTCAATTCTTATGCTTTATGATTCAAAGCAATGCTTTTAATCAAGTTACTAGAAAATTCCTAATAATGGCCAAAATGCTCAATGAATATTTTCTTTATGAATATTTTCCAAACCACATCTTTGCTCAAATCAAAGAAAAGGATCTTAACTGTCTTAACATAAAAGAATTTTAACTTTCTCTAATGCTTCCCACTTGGCTCCCTATACACATACCAAGGCAAACTTTGTAAGATTAATAATACATATTTTATAAAGGACACATGCATTAATAATTTTCAAATAAATCTTCAATATATTCTTAGGTAACAAAATTCCCTTGAGAGTGCTTTCAAAATTATGCTCTATTCTGTAAACCACTTAAAATGATCCTTAAACCACTTGAAATGCATGAACCACTTAATGCATATGAACCACTTAAAATGCAGCTCCTCTGCACATTTTCTGTGTTCATTTACACAGAGCATCCATAGAAAAAATTGCTAATGTTAAAAAAAAATTAAAATGGGGTTACTAATGTGCAACTGCAAAGACACATAAATTCAGTTTTATTGTCATTGCTCACATGCACATATTTTTTAACAGAACATGTAACAAACGTATCAGCTAGGAAAGTCAAAAGATGAAAGATATATTGCTATGTTTTTCCTAAATGCAACTTCAACTAAAATTAGAAATAATGTACATTTTACCAATCATTGCCACTGTCATCAGGCAAAAAAAGAGAGAGAAACATAAAAAAAAAAAATCACTTGATGCGAGTAGGTGATGAAAGATATGTCTAAAATAATAACACCTGAAAAGTAATTAAGGGGTCTTCCCTTTCTCTGTTTCTGATAGAGAAAAAGACGAACAAGCTTGTCCAGAAATCTGCTGAGCATCACAGCAAGCTTGAGGCTGCTCTAGTTTGGGGTCCTGGCTTTAGACTGAAGCAAAATTAGGGAAGTTGGATGTATGCTGTAAACGCTAATCCACAGGTCCATGTGAGACCATTCACCATACCTAACAATCTGGATTTTGATGTTATTTAAAATATTCCTTAAGAAATTTAAATTTTGTATATATTTATATACCTTTTCAACCACTGTCAAGCAGTAATTCACAGTATTTTGAGACATATTATGTACTAGATTATGGGAGACTTTATCGAAACATCTGACAGGTAAAGATGTTAATTAAAAAAGGATATTTGGAGGGAGGCTATGGAGTAATTTTCATTTACAGGCAAACAGATCTGCAGTTAACAGCCACAAAAAGTGCAGCAATAAACAGTTAACAGTTACCTCTTTAACCCATTAGCACATTGCTAATTTCAGGGTTGAACCCTGGGGTAATGGTTCAACCCCATTGAATGGTTCAACCCAGATGGAGCTGGCCACTCCAGCTACTTACACTCTGCAACAAAGGTCAAATAGTTATTGAAATAAAGATAAAGATCGTGTCACTAAAACTTGAAGGAAAAGGATATTGTTTTAGGGGGGGTTACAGACTAAGTAAGAGATACCAGGTGCTTTTTTTCCAATTTCCCTTGATTGTATTCAGTTAAAAAATAAAAAACCCTAAAGCTAATTTACTATCAATATAATGTACTAATAATGAAGACTTCTATAGAGTAAGTAATAAATCCAAAGAGCTTTAGCTTTCAATTTCATGGTCTCTGGTGTTAAACATTTTTCCAGCATGTAATAAAATTTTATTAGAAATTAGGAACAGAAGAAAAAGGGCTGTAGAAAAAGTTCTGTGGAATCTTTATGAGGCAACAGCAAAAACATAATCTAATGTAAATTCCAGAAATAAAAAATACAAGCACGAGTTGCCATAACCTTGTGAACCACCATTAACATTAATACAGGATTATAGCTGCTATCTAGATGTTTGTAATGAGAATAAAACCCTATTAGCCCAAAGGCAGCTATGAAAAGCAGAATAGGAAAGACTTACATGAATAAATAAGTCATGCTAGTCATGCTTTTGCAATTAAATTACCTTCTATCTATTTAAAAACAAAATTCTTACTCCATTAGCCTTATAGACACTCACAGTACCTGAGATTTCTATGGTAAGTATCTTAGGAGACATGTATTCCTTTGTCTTTGAAATTAAATCCTAAAACAATGGATAGTGTCATTTTTCAATGCCATTTTATTCTTCTAATGTTTATGCATAATTTAGTCCCTAGACAGAGGGAGGTTTATGCCCAAGTTCACGATTCCCTTGTTAATAGACGGTTTAAGTTCTCCAAGGGTGTTTCAAAACGCCTAATTCGCTGGATATTCCACCAGTTCCCCTATACCACCCCCTGCCAAAATTCCAAAAGCGTACAGTCTGCCGCAGCACACGCCGACCTGTAGGTGCCTTGTTTGGTCAGGGCTGCAGCCTTCGTCCACCAGGGCTGGATCTATGGCTGGACTGGTTCTGAGAAGTGGGAGGACCGCCGGGGAGCACTCAGGTCCTGACAAGCCCACTGATAGTGTAGGCACAGGAGAGGAATGAAGGCACAGGAGGGACTCTTCGGTGAACAGGGGCGGTTTATTTCCCCAGGATGGAGCGTCAGGAACACAGGACGAACGGGGGGGTGNCACAGGACGAACGGGGGGTGAAGAGCCCCAGACAATGGTTACACAGGGTTTTATCTCAGGGGAGAGGGGAGGGGATACATTCAAAATTAACCAATTGGGGTAACTCAGGGGGGCAGAATCATGGTGGAATGGCAGGTAACAAACCAATAACAATAATGAGGGGTGGGGAGGTATAACAGGGAGCCAACTAACAACCAAGTAGCTCAGAACTTGCCAGAGCATAACCATATGGGAAAAACCAGGGAGGAGAATATGAAAACCCAGTAAGGGAATGGGGATTAACATAATTCAAATATGTGGGGAAAAGGATCATGGGGGTAACACAAAGTCTCACTCTAAGTGAAAGAACAGGGAGATGCCTCGAGAACACTGCCTGAGCCTGCTCGGGTACACCACAACAGACATGTACTCCTTTGTCTTTGAAATTAAATCCTAAAACAATGGATAGTGTCATTTTTCAATGCCATTTTATTCTTCTAATGTTTATGCATTAGGAAAGGGTTATATGATTGCATGTCATTACTGCGTAGTACAAAATGCGTCTGACTCTACATTTAGTAATTGCCTTTTCCTCTTTTTAATTACAGTTTTTGAATCCCTTGGTTGAACACAACAATCCACAGGTCACTGAAACTGCAGGTTTTGGTGATATCATTAACTGTGGCAGAAACAAAGCTGGAGGCAACAAAAGTCGATGAGTTCTGAGGTACCGGCAGCTGACTCCTAAGACTTTATTGGAGCACAAATCTATACAGTGCCCTCAATGCTTCTGCTGTTTGCTTATAGTTGACCATAGATAGAAACATAGGAAAACTGAGGTTAGAGAAGACCTCTGAGATGAAGTCCAACCATTATCTAATACTGCCAGGTCTACCACTAAACCATGTCCCCAAACACCATATCTATATGTCTTTTCTATTATATATCTAATATAAAACCATATATATAATATTTTGTGCCCTTAAGGTTTTCCTTCTGATAAAGTTATATGGTCACGTTATTTTTACCCCCAACTGTGAGCATAAAACTATTTCCAAATAATAACCCTAATTACAGAATCACAGAATTAACTAGGTTGGAAAACACCTTTGAGATCATCAAGTCCAACCTATGACCTAACTCCACCTCATCAACTAAACCATGGCACTGAGTACTACGTCCAGTCTTCTTTAAAACACCTCCAGGGATGCTGACTCCACCACCTCCCTGGGAGGGAGGAGTGATTCCGGTGCCCAATCGCTCTTTCAGTGAAGAATTTTTCCTAATGTCCGGCCTAAACTTCCCCTGGTGCAGCTTAAGACTGTGTTCTCTGATTCTGTCAGTGGCTGCCTAGGAGAAGAGACTGACCCCCACCTGACTACAACCTCCTTTCAGGGAGTTGTAGAGAGTGCTAAGGTCTCCCCTGAGCCTCCTTTTTTCCAGGCTAAATAATCACAGCTCCCTTAGTCGTTCCTCACAGTGCTTGTGTTCCAAGGCCTTCACCAGCCTTGTGGCCCTCCTCTAGATGTGTTCGAGCATCTCAATGTCCTTCTTAAATTGTGGGGCCCAGAAATGGACACAGCACTCAAGGTGTGGCCTCACCAGTGCTGAGTACAGGGGAAGAATGACTTTCTTGGTCTTGCTGGCCACACTATTCCTGACACAGTCCAGGATGCCACTGACCTTCTTGGCCACCTGGGCACGCTGCATGTTCAGTCTGCTGTTGACTAGTACAGTAGTAGTAATTTTTCGTAAGTTCTTACTTTGGTCCAGTGGTCAGAACCTTCATTATGGAATATTATGAAAAATTCTATCTTGGCTCTTCCAGATGGTTAATTTTTCAGTTTTCTAGGATCTTTGAAAACTTGTTAAATCTTAATTTAAGGACTGGGTCCAAACGACACATTCCAGACATTTCTTCATTCCTTCAAAATGTACTTGTATATTTTGAAGAAATGTACACATATAACTGTATTTGTTTTTTCAAATTTTTAGTCAATTTTATGATTAAAATACCCTGAAATATTATGAGTGATATGGTCATTGTATGACTGATTTAGTACAATTAACTATTGTAATATTATTATTTTATATAAATATTTCTATCAACAATTTCTACTTTTGTGTATGAAATTAATAGGATCAAGAGCCTAAAAATATTCTATCTTCCTAGTTAAATCATATATCCTTTATACAAAACCAACTTCAACCTCCTCCACAATTAAATTAGTGAAGAAGTTAAGAATTATGACACTGTGATCATCTTACTTTTTCAGCAACCTTGCTCTGTGTTTGTAGTAGATGTTCAATATTTATGCACTCAAAATAACTGTGAGATTAAATTTTACCTAAATACATTATTTCTGTACCAAACCAGAAAACTCGGCCTCCTAATTTCCTACATGGCCATTTCAAAATGCTCTTCAGAGTCTACCTTGGTCTTGACAAACTTTCCAGACTTGTACCTTCTTTGAAAAGTCTCACAAGCTCTTCTTGCTCCTACAAGAACACTTTTTAGTCTAAACAAAGATATAAAGTTCCCCAAGCTTACTTTGATGAGGAATGAGAGAAGTACTTATTTCCAAAGAAAGGGAGGATGGCCCACAGTACTTTAACTTTTCTGAATTTTTGCACTTCGTAATGTATGCAGGAGTCCAGAATATTCATAATATATATGAGGGAAAGGAAATGATTCCTTGCAGAAATTTTTAATTATGGAAGTGATTCATTTTCTTGCAAGATCTTTAAATCTTTTTACAATGGAGTGGTAGTTGCCCTTTCGGTCTGTACTATGCATTTCTGTAGAAGGATAGTTTTCATTCCATTCACCCTGTCTTTTCTCCATCGAGACAATGACACCGATGTGGCATTCATAGGTTGTCTTTCAGCCTGTGCTGTGTACAATATGGGAATGCGTGCTATTGTTTACAGTTTGAAATTCAAGTGTATTTCCACTCTTAGAATAGTGCAGTTCACAAAATACACAAAACCTGCAGGGCGTTTATAAAGAAGGAATTAATTTGGGGAATACATGCAACAATGTTTTCGCATTAGGAAAAAACATGACGGAACAAGCTAGCCCCTATTATTCAGGTATCACTGTGTTCCCCATGATTTTGTATTCAACCTTGGTACCGGAAATAGAATTTTCTTCTGTTTCACTTTTTAGTTTGGTTTGCCATTAATTTCCCACAGTGCTAGTAAAGCTCATTTTGTTGTATTTGGAGCACAGGTATCTTTACACAGCACAGCCAAAGATATTATTACAATTTTTTGTTTTTTATAAGGTGTAATGCTAACATTTTCAGAAAGAGGAATTAATAGAAATGGAGTAAAAATGCAATCTCTCTACTAGCTCCATATAAATTCACAGACTTTTTTTGTCATGGCAAGACAAAGTACGTGCAGTAAATGCCTCACTACGTCTTCAGTAGCAGTGCTTTGATTCTCTCATTACACCAACCCACACTTCCCATGGCTGGCAGCCCAGCCAATGTTGTGATTTCCATCCATAAACTACACTCTTTAAGTATCCAGGTCCATAGGCATTCATCTGAAGAATAAAAAGGAAAGCAGAATTTCAGTCTTCTTTTGTCTTCATTTTTCTCTTTCATCACCACCACTGTAATGGGAATGAGGCAAGAAAAGTGATACAACAAAAGATAGATCCAACTCTCAATTAGTTTGGAAGTATTTTACACTGGCAGAACATAGAATAGTTATTGTTCTGACATTACAGTGCAAAAGAAACTATATAATAAAAGTAATTGTCAATAATACAGGAAGCTAAAAACCTCATACTTCAGAATTAATGATCCACCTTCTGGCTATGCTTGATTTTAGTTGTGTCATTGAACTTGTATGCACACAGCCCTAAATCCATTTGTCAATGTGTACTTTTGGCACTAGTGTGACGCCGCTCTCTGGCCACCCAGAGGGCTAGCTCGATGGTCAGGAGCATGCGCCCTTCCCTAGCCGTAGCCAGGGGTGGCTGGAAACTGCTTCTTCTGCAGGAGGGTGAGCAAGAACTCACGCAGGGCTTGCTACACGCACCGATGGTAAGGGCCCCAGAGAAGGCAAAAGAGGCGAGAGGGGCTCTTCAGAGTAGGAAAAAGGGTTTATTCTGGGGGACGGGGGTTCAGGAGCACGCTAGGGAACGAGGAGCGAAGAGTGAAGAGCCCCAAACAGGGCTGTGCAAAGGGTTTTATACAACTGAAAATGAGGAGGGGATACATTCAAAAACTCCAATCAGGACGAGGGAAGGGGGCAGTACACAGGCAGGAATAAGCATAAACAACCAATAATAACAACAAAGGGCGGAGAGGAATAACAGAGAGTCAACCAGGAACCGAATAACAGTGAATTCTCTGGAACATTACTAAAGTTGGGAGAACTGGGGAGGAGAGAAAACGAACCAGTGGGGACATAGGAGTTAACATATGTGTGGAAATGACTTCTGGGAGTGTGAAAGGTTCTTGCCCTAAGCAGAAGGGCAGGGAGATGTTTCGAGGTCACTCCAGTGAACCCCTTTTGGGAACCCAGCCTGAGCCCACTCAGGCAGTGCAGGGTAGCTGTGAACCACCGCAACACCAGTGTCGTGTTATGACAGGTACATGACAGGCAAAATGGCTTTGAATTGAAATATTGGTGCCAATTCATATGGTAAATTCTGTATTTTACATTCTTGTACATTGCAAATATTAACTTATTTAAGACATGCTGAAGAAACAGACCTCAGACTTATACTGCTTTTGATCACTTTAAGATAACTTTTCCTATGATTTAAATGCAATAATTTCCCATTACTACACAATTTTCCAGATTAATGAACTATCCAGAAGAACAATTTTATTTTGCACTGATTCAGACACTTAATAATGCACTGCTTTGCACACATTTTTTAAACCTAATTTATTCTTTTTCACATCACATTCTCTAGAAAAAGCAAAATGGCCAAGTACTTTCTTTACAAGAAATCACAGAATCACAAGGTTGGAAAAGACCTTCAAGATCATCAAATCCAACCTATGCCCTAATACCTCAACTAAACCATGACACAGAGTGCCAATCTTTTTTTAAACACATCCAGGGATGGTGACTCCACCACCTCCCCAGGTAGACCATTCCAGTACTTTATCACTCTTTCAGTAAAAAACATTTTCCTATGCATCCAACCTGTATTTCCCTTGGCACAGCTTAAGACTGTGTTCTCTTGTTCTGTCAGTTGCTGCCTGGAGAAAGACACCAACCGCCACCTGACTACAATCACCTTTCAGGAAGTTGTAGAGAGTGATAAGGTCAGCTCTGAATCTCCTTTTCTCCAGGCTAAACAATGCCAGCTCCCTCAGTTGCTCCTCACAGGGCTTGTCTTCCAAGCCCTCACCAGCCTTGTTATCCTCCTCTGGACACGCTCAAGTGTCTCAATGTCCTTCCTAAACTGAGGGGCAACTTGCTTTCCTAGTTATCCTTTCTACACCAGGTTCTTGTGCTAAATATCTCTAACAAGCTCTCAGGTATTACGGTTACTAATAATGAATTCAAATACACAACCTACTTATTTGGAACTTTTTTTTTTTAATGAGGAAGCACCCCATCCCAGGGGTATTTGTCTCCAGTGTGGGGGACAGCTATCATACACTGTATGATTTATCCTTCCATGGATTTAAAGTAAATTTAACATTTTTGAAAGCAATTTTTAGACTGGATGAGAATATCTTAAGGTGTTTACCAGACAAATTATCATTTGTTGCCTGAAGGTGAAAGTGCTGCTTATCAGACATGACAAGATGTCTAAGTGCTGCTCATCTTAAGTCCCCTCTTTTATGTATGATAACACATTTAATTAAGCACATACATTTATATTCCCCCTAAATACTAGCCTGCTGTATCAAAATATTTATGCAAATCTAACAGTAATGAAAAAGAGAGCAGCACATCCATATTTAAGAGTTAATTGGTGTTTGTCAAAGGAAAAAAAAGCCAAGGAGAAGATGTATAAGAAAGGGTATCATAATAAAAAAACCACCTATACAGCTCAGGTGCAGAGGGTGACTGACTATGATTCTTTAACAACTTGATTCACAGTAGCAGATTTCATTAGTTTTATAATCACAGATAATATACAGATTTTTAATAATGAGGTGTCAGTGTGTGGAAGAAGAGGTATTCAAATCATTATTCTTTCAGACATTTTCATGGCATATGCCCAGTGCAGAGAAATATGAGAACTGCCTATTAAGAGGCAGTTTAACTTATTCAAGCACTTCTGGATACAGAGGACTAAAGGCTGGTTTCTCAAAAGGCTATAGCACAGAAGTACTGACACATTTTACCAAGTACATTAAACACAAAGTCTATTATGATCATTGAAAAAAAAAGGAAGAGTACTCTGTATTTCAGTCAAATATAAAAAATCTAATTCTAATATCGATGCTGTATTCTCATGTCCCTATCTGTTAAATCAAGGAGACCTCAAATTCTCCAAAGGCTCTGACCCTAGACCGGTCCTAAACACAGACATAATGGCTAGCTGGCCCTTATCCTTCAGTACTTCTCTGCTCTCATGACAGAGGCATGAACACTTCCAACCTGAAGAAAAGGACAATAAGAGCAAGATAAAAAATTCTACAGCCACATTAATAAGGAACAATGTGCTCCTGAGATCCCAGAGTGCTGCTCAGTTTGCATGACGTACGAAAGAAGAGTCTGCTGTCCTGTAGAATATAGATCCAGTGAGCTTAATCTAAATGAACACTATCATACCCATGTGCTGCTACAAATTAATACAGTGCTTTTTCCAGAGGTAATAATGTTTGGGAATGATGGTTTCTTCCTGTAAAACAGTTATTAAGGAACCGACAATCATAATTTTAAGAGTAGCAATGTGATATCCAGTTTTTATAATTATATTCTGCTTTCTGAAATTGTATTTTGATTTTAATAACATATAGAAACATTACTAATTTTTGGCTTTAGCCTGTGCACTAACAGTGAATACCAACTACTGCCATATACAAATTACAAATTGGCTATGAGCTAGCAATTCCTATTTTTATTTCAGTTTTGGAATGAAAGGAGGACATTGAAGTGTCCTTCAGTCATTCTTCTGTAAAACTTCCTTTTCACTGAAATTACAGATTTCTTCTGGATCTAGCTATTGAATCAGTTGAATTCAGGAGCAAAATGCAACACGAGAGATGAAAATTACAAGGACAGTTGTTAATCACTGTAAATCTTGACTGTATTATAATGTTTGAATTTATTGACTCAAAATGCTTTTCATCTATTTTTTTCTTCATGCTTTCTCTGAAACAGCCCTTCTCATCTTGCAAGATTGGAATATTCCCTATGGCCTATTGTCAAGTTCATTGATCTACTTTGGCAATTTTGATTTGGGTGCCCCAGATTATTTTATGGCTTTTATATAATTTTTTTTCCACTGAAAGAAACCATGATAAGCAAACCTCATATTACTGTTTAGCGCTGTATTACCACAAACTCACTATCAGTGCCTGACAGGTAAATGATCCTATGAACTAGCACCCTCATTTATTTTAAATCCAAATCCATTTTCATTGTAGATTTCTTGTCCAGACACAAACCATTTACCAAGTGATAGCATTTTGTTATTCAGTAAAACGTAGCTGCTTCCCAACTAAAAAACCAATTTATTGACATCAGAAACAGTCTTAGAATTATCCTCAAAATTCGTCCTAATCTTCCAATGAATTTGAATTCCTCCTTGTTTTCAGTTTGATGCTCTTATAGGACAAACTTTCAAAGATGTTAAAAAAAAAACCACCCAAGAGAGAAATCATACCTTGGTGCTTGTCACTTGAAATGGAACTTTGGAGCCCTTTGAATTTGAGGAAGTCAGCTTCTCAGCTGGTTTTGAAGGGATTGGATTTGTTGTGGGAGGCTGATTGTGCAGAACGGAAGACAGGCAAAGCTGCACAGTCTCCTTCAGAGCTTTCAGCTGTGACTCCTGGGAAAAATAAGAAACCATCACTTCTCTAAGATGTGCTATGATGAACACAACTGCTTACTTTCTCTATCTATATTAAACCAAACACTTATGAGTAGCTGCTGCTTTTTCTTACTGATGGAAGGAATTAAGACTGTCTAAAGCAGTATTTTTACGTGAGTAGGTTACCATATATTAGACACCAAACTGCGTAGGAAGCCACTGCACTCTCTTTCCATCCCTTCATGCAGTTTTATCCACACTGATTATTGTAAATAATACTTAAATATAATTTTTTTCTGAAAAGAAAAATACAATTTACAAAATATCATACAGTGTCCAGCCTTTTATGTATAATATCTACAGAGAAGTCGTAAGTATTGCAAGACACAGACTGAGCACGGAGTTTTGTCTATAACATTTTAAATAATTGGTATTTTTCTGTGTTATAGATTGATTTTAATCCAACAAAGACGGCTTCCCTCATGAGCATATTATACTTTTGCACTATATAGTAAAGAAACCATAGGTCTTTTTAACAGTTAAGAATATATTTGTCCAGACCCACTACTGTCCATTAAGCCAAAGTAAAACCTCTAAGTGGTGAGGTGCTTGCAATTCATGTTAGAACATTTGCATTTTACTCCCAGAAATATAGATAGATACATTAATGGAAACAGAAGTCTGTAGTTGAAATGAGCTGAGAGAGCAAGAACAATGAGGTAACTACAGCAGCGAGGAAATAATATTTTAAATCTTTGTTTCATCAAAGCAAGCCACATGCCAAATGTTAGCCATTGAGGTAACTTCTTACACTCATTTCAAGGGGAGTTAGCAGCATTTGACATTAAAAAACCCCTAGCTTTTTTTCTTTTTATTAAAAATGCACCTGTAAATACAGAATAGTTTCACGTTCCAATCATCAAAGAGTTTTTTAAAGGTACATAAATCAAGGCATACCATGGCAAAAGCTGGTGGAAAACGTGTATATATGGTGGAAGATGTGTATATAACATTACACACTACATACCAAGTATATGAAATATTACATATAAAATATAAAAGTGTTTCATAGTCATATTAATCCTAAGCAATGGCATACAGCACGTTTTAGTTTATTTTCTTAGCAAATATTTTTGCGAACATGACAAATATTCTGTTTTACATCAAATAAACTTTCTCTGAACTGAAAGCAGGGAATGTATCTCATAACTGGAAAAAACTAAGTGTTTCTTAAAAAAAGAAACAAAACCGGTTAGTAGAGTCTATTTCAATGGTAGGATAAAAGACAACCATAGAAAGACTATTAATGCAGAGAACAATAGGGAAAATTAAAGAAATAGGAGATGGAACATGTTGTGATCTGCCCTTTAAGGGAAGGGTAACTCAGATTCTTGTTAATAGATCCCTTGGGGCAGATTAGAGTGAAAAATCACAGAATTATTTGTTTTATATACATATATATTTAAAAAATTAAAAACATATATATATAAATATAAACATATATATATATGTATGTTTTATTTTAGAACAATTTGGTTGAAATGGAAAGCAAATATGTAACTATTTTGGTTATTACCTACAGTAACACACCGATATGAAAGCATACAAATAACACTTGAGAAAGGAAAGGAAAGGAAAGGAAAGGAAAGGAAAGGAAAGGAAAGGAAAGGAAAGGAAAGGAAAGGAAAGGAAAGGAAAGGAAAGGAAAGGAAAGGAAAGGAAAGGAAAGGAAAGGAAAGGAAAGGAAAGGAAAGGAAAGGAAAGGAAAGGAAAGGAAAGGAAAGGAAAGGAAAGGAAAGGAAAGGAAAGGAAAGGAAAGGAAAGGAAAGGAAAGGAAAGGAAAGGAAAGGAAAGGAAAGGAAAGGAAAGGAAAGGAAAGGAAAGGAAAGGAAAGGAAAGGAAAGGAAAGGAAAGGAAAGGAAAGGAAAGGAAAGGAAAGGAAAGGAAAGGAAAGGAAAGGAAAGGAAAGGAAAGGAAAGGAAAGGAAAGGAAAGGAAAGGAAAGGAAAGGAAAGGAAAGGAAAGGAAAGGAAAGGAAAGGAAAGGAAAGGAAAGGAAAGGAAAGGAAAGGAAAGGAAAGGAAAGGAAAGGAAAGGAAAGGAAAGGAAAGGAAAGGAAAGGAAAGGAAAGGAAAGGAAAGGAAAGGAAAGGAAAGGAAAGGAAAGGAAAGGAAAGGAAAGGAAAGGAAAGGAAAGGAAAGGAAAGGAAAGGAAAGGAAAGGAAAGGAAAGGAAAGGAAAGGAAAGGAAAGGAAAGGAGATATTCACAGTCTTGTTTCTTTGGAGATGGGGGAAAGCCCACAAAGCATAGAGTTCAATGTTTAGGCTTTTGTGGGTATGCCCAGGGTACCTCTTCTGAGGGAGCAGTTTACACTGTCTGGTGCAACACTGTGGATAATGCACAGTCTTCTGATGGAAGGTCCCAGAAATGAGTCTGGAGACATTTTGGGCGTCTTTGATGGTTTATTACACCTTCTAAGACATGACAGCTGCCTCCCACATCAGTGTAGCTGAGCCAGTTATGCCCCATCAGAAGGGATGAATACCCTCAAGTCTACGTGTGAAAGTCCCGTGTGAATGTGAGTGTCCCCATACCTTCCCCAGGGAGAAGAGTTTTACAACTGAGCCAATTATGTAAGAGAGGACATTGGCACAATAAAAAGCACTATCCCACTTCCGCAGGGTTTGCTTCTTGTCAGCCTCTTCCCTTATCTGGCCCAAAGCCCAGCTTGTAGTCTCTGGTGGTGGGTGCTTGCCCACTCTGTCTTATGTGGATCAGAGGTTTTGCCATCAAACACCCAGAAACTCTCCTCTCTACCTCAGCCTGGAGGCGCAAACCCAGCCCCAGGAAAACACCCCACCCACGGCCCAAACAGCCTATTGTTTCGAGTCATTAACCATTAACATTTCAGTCTCCCACAGGATGGAATTTGGTTTGCTTGCGAACAGAGAAAATTCAATGTCTTTCCCTTAAGAAGTGTACAGTCAGATGATATGTCTTTGAACTAATGGCAGAGTAAAAGGGAAAGGATTACTTTATCCATTTGACTCAGAGACCCTTTAATTTCTAATTGACAGCAGAAGATACTAGCATACTTCTTTTCATGTAACATGTCTTTAATCCTAACTTTTCAAGGAGTGACTGCACAGCATAAATCACTGTTTGTTATGGTTAAATGGAGCAGACTGTCTAATTTTGCATGACAATATGGACTCAATCAATCTAGTCCTATATGACCTTAGTGCTTCCTGCAGATCACACCAATCTGAAATCACTCTCCTCTCATCCAGAAATTTCTCTGGATAATTTCTCATCCTCTCCTCTCTCAATCCTGCCATCCCGTGCTCATTCTGCCTTGGCTGCAGCCATTCCAATTTTGCAATTCCAAAGGTAAAAGAAGAACAAGTAAATTTTTTTCATCCTGTGGATAGCATAATTCAATATGGGCTTTGCTGATAGGAGATCTTTAAATGAACATCATGAACAGGTGAAAGAAACACTATTGGAACCAGGGATGTAACTTGACAAAGTTCTCTATAATCTTGCAAAGATGTGATTGTGGTCAAAATAGACTGCTTACTGGCAAAAATACTGCCCATATATTATGCATGTCTTCATATTTCCCTGATCCATTTATACTCCTATCACATGGGCTAGATCCACAGAATCATCAAATCTAGAAGAGACCTTCAAGACATCTGTCAACATAGCACCATTTTAATCACCCCTAAACCAAGTGCCACATCCAGATGCCTCTTTAACACTTCTAGAGATGGTGCCTCCACCACTTTCCTGGGCAGCTTATTCCAATGCCTAACCACTTCCGCAGTGAAAATAAAATTTCTAATTTCTAATCTGAACCTCCCCTGGCACAACTGAAGGTAATTTCCTCCTATCCTTTCACTTGAGACATGGCAGAAGGAACCAACCCCTGTCTCACTACAGTTTCCTTTCAGACAGCTGTAGAGAGCAGTGAGCATGAGCCTCCTCTTCTTCAGACTAAACAACACCAGTTCCCTCAGATGCTCCTCAGAAGACATGTTTTCTAGGCCCTTCACCAGCTTTGTTGCCCTTCTCTGAACTTGCTCCAGCACTAAAATGTCATTTTTTAAGTGAGTGGCCCAAAACTGAACACTATGTGAGGTGTGGCCTTAATAGTTCTGAGTACAGGAGGACGACCACTTTCCTAGTCCTATTGTCCACGCTATTCTTGATATTTGGGGCCTGCTAATGCAAAATTTTTAAGCGTTCTGAGGATCCATGGTGGGAAATAGAAAAGTGCTCTGGTGTAAATAAACTTATGAGAGACACTAAGTCTACTGTCAGCACAAACTATAATTCAATAAATATCTAAATCTACTAAAAATCAGTGTAAATTTTTTTTGAGCTGTTTTTTTTCTAATTTGACCATCCTCTTCTTAAATAACTTTGCAAATATACTTAACTTCATGTATCATAATTAGTTCCACTGATTTCAGTAGCATCACTCCCAGGTACAATTCAGATGCAACTTAGTATGCATCTAAATAACTGCAAGGCTTTCATTTGTTTTTGTCAAATTACACCAAAACATTCACAGCTGATAGAGATAAACATGCTTACATTACATTACACTTCTTACTTTGTCAAGGGCTGTTTTTTCCAATTTGTCTTTTGCAACTGATAGTTTTTGCTCCAGATCTGTTAGCTGTTGTGCCTGTGAGAATCAAGAAAAAAAGCTGATGCAATCTGCAATGCATTTTTTCATGTGAGAGAGTAAAGAATATAAATTTTACAAGTAATATATATGGGTTGGGTCAGATTTGCTTTTCCTGAGAAAAAAAATTATGGTCAAATGTGCTCCATTTATGTGAGTGCAAGTTTATAATAATTCAATGTCAATAGCAAAATTAATTCCATACTATAAAATATTTAATATTATGCCATAATATCCCCCTGGAAAATTCAAGGTATTCAAATATCTTTTAATTATTTTGCTCATTTGTCTGACTTCTGAGTGCAATTTGAACATTATTTTGTAGTTTTAAACATTGAGATGCCAACAGTAAGCTAATTTGTCATAAACAGATAAATTAGAAAACACCCAAACATTCTTGCATGCAGACACCTTATGAAATTACACTATCTACTAGTATGCAAGGACGTAACTCCAGATCTTTTTTTCTCCATGTCTTTTCCCGGAAATATAAAAGGAAAAATCACAAGAATAGCTAGCTATGCAACTACATAATGGAAAAGCATTTTGGGAGACTTGTGTTTGAAGTCAGGATCAGGCAAGTAGCCTGCACTCTGAGTGGAAGGACTTCTGGCTCTATATAATGTATATGAATGTATATATAATGTATATGTAATGTCATGCATGGAGTGCAGGAGTTCAGAAGATGCTTTTAAATGTTCAGTAAATAAAGACAGTTATTTTCTCTCTTCTTCCCTAGGGGGTATATAAACCCAGCCTGCTTGCTTGAAGTAAATACATTCTCTGCAAGAATCTTCCGTTTCAGGGAAGCAGGAGCTCCCAGATTCCTGCGGTTCTCAGCTTTGTCATTAATAGCACATTACTATGCACCCAAAATGAATAAGGATTCTTTTGCGGTTGTATCTGCAGAAAAACCAGCCTAGTCATTGTTTTCTCTGTTTGAAAAGGGAACCATAGAGAAGGACACTGGACTAGCCAGTTATCTTTTCTCTCTGAAATTCTGATCAAGTAAATATACATTTTGTACATGCAAAATAATTCGATAAAATTCTCATTTCTCAGATAAAGAGCAACACATTTTTGTTTTGACCCAATATTTGCAAGTGCATTTTCCCTCAACACCATCCCATGCTCCCGGGTTTCTGGAGTTCAACCCCAGCCAGATTTTTTTCTTGACAGACTTTTCAAGATCTCATGCACTCTGCTGATTGTAGCATAGCTTAATGGACAGCCACACAACATAAATGCCGTTTAGTGCAAATCCTATAAATGTGGTTAACTTGGTCTCTGCTGGGGTGACAGTCCTTGCAGCACATGTCATAGATGAGGTGATGAGCTTAGGCAAGCCTGTAGTCTCAGCAGACAGCTAATGTGATGTTTATTAGCATTAGGCATAGGCTGTACTGCCCTATGAAATGTCAAAAACCTGGAATTTTCAGTTCCCAACTGAAGAACTGCTTAGTTGCATTTTAAAACAGGATTAGGCACTTATCTTCAGATTTATCACTGTAGTCACAGTTTCATTAGTCAAAACCAAACTTGCTTCAAAGTGGAAGTCAACTCTTTGTTCAGATGTGGGAAAGTCTCTTGTGAATTGCAGCCCATAATTTCCACTGCATCACATTTCTTACGCCTAACACCAGTCACTGTCATAACACACTGTCGCGGAGCCGCGCGCCCGACCACCCCTCTCAGGGGTGCCTCATTCGGCCGGCAGCTGAGCTGCACGACCTTCCTGCTGCCGGTCCGGGATGGCTGGCTTGTTTCCAAAGCGGGAGGACTGCCGGATTCTCTCACTTAGGATCCGACTAGCCCACTGACGTTACAGGCGCAGGAGAGGAATGAGAAACGGAGGGGGGCTCTTCAGGTTAAAGCAGGGAAGGGTTTATTCCTCCAAGGCGGAGGTCGTGGGAGCGCAGGGTCAGGAACACAGGCCGAACGGGGGGCGGAGAGCCCCGAACTGGGCGTTACACAGCAACTTATACCGGGAGCAGGGGAGGGAATACACTCAAAATTAACCAATTGGAGTAACTCGGGGGCAGCACCAAGGCGGAATGGCAGGTAACAAACCAATAATAACAGTGAGGAGTAGGGAGGTATAACAGGGAGCCAACTAGCAACCGAATAACTTAGAACTTGCCAGAACATAACCATATGTGAAATACCAGGGAGGAGAATACAAAAATCAATAAGGGAGTGGGGATTAATGTAATTCAAATATGTGGGGAAAAGGATCATGGAGGTAACACAGTTTCTCACCCTAAGTTTGGAGTTAGTGAGAAGTAGCAAGATCCAGCCACTGAACATGCTTGGTGTCTTAGCCTGAGGTCTCTCAGGCAGACTGTTCAGGGTCTTAACCACTGCAACAACACACATACCAGACCATTGGTTTGGTCCATTAGTCTGGCAACAGAGAATCCACTACAGAAATAATTCTTCCATTTTATCAATTTGCAAAATTTAAGTGGAATTATCACTGGTTTACTAGAGAAAAAAATTACTAAGATATAAAAAATTGCTAGAGTTCAGTAACATTTTGGATTTCTCCTAAATATGGGATACAGTATCACTCACAAATCACTTCTCATTAGAACTAGACCAAGAAATTTCTCACATCATTAACATTTTTATATTGTTACTTATTAAATTATTTTTCAGTACAGCTATACAAATTAATACATTTTCAATTTAAGACAATCAAGATTTGAAAAGCTGTATATCTAATTGTATAATTTCAATTGCCACTAAAAAAGAAATTACACAAAATAACACATGACAAACGCGAGGCTAGGATGGCACCTCTGATAGTGTGCATTGCTGAAGAATTAGAAGCAGAGGTAAGATGGTAAGGCCCATACAACTAGGCAACTTCTTCCTTCAGCACCATCAGTGTTACTGTTTAAATCAGTGGAAAACTAGAACTACAGTTACAAATTAGAGACTGCCTGGTTTTCTTCAATACATGCATTACATAGGCATCTGAAAATCTGAGTAGTTGACAGAAAGCAGGCAATAGTGGTTAGAAGTGACTACTGTTTTCTTCCTTGCAGGAGGATGTCTGGTGCTATATAACACATTGAACTCAATGAAACTGCTTCCATATCAAAAATCAAGTTGGAGGAAAAGTACTTAAGTTCTTTAATCGATATTTTATGTGACAAATAATTACTATATTGTAATAATGCTCTTCCTATATAGGAAAACATTTGTGGTTTATGGTGAAAAGTTATTCTTCCAAAGAACAGGTTTCAAATATATTAGTGAAGTTTTTCTGAGTGCATCATTTACCAAGACGTATTCTCATCTTTCATAATACTGTCCTATTTTGATGGACTAAAATTTTCTGTGATGTTCATGTATATTTATTTCATTTCATAGAATACTGAGCAGATAGCTTAGTGATATCAATCCAACTGATACCAAGTAAGAATAAAATTCTGGCATTAAAAATGCATTTTGATGAACCATTCACTTGAAAGTAGTGATAGTTATTTACATCTTAGTTCCAAATCTGCAGAATAATCAGATTTTTTCTCTGAAAATTTTTGTCTCTCAAGGCTAAACTCATATTGCAATAGTTCCACTGCTGCTGAAATTTAGAAGATTTTTAGGGAGCCTAAATGAACTAACATGGCTTTGATACAGAGTAAAGAAAAGGACAAACACCGATAGGACTACACAAGCCCAATTCTAATATGCTGCAAAGAGTCTTTAAAAAGACTAGCCTGGAAGAACTAAAAAAATATTACATTTCTTCTAGGTATTCTTATAGAATGAGGTCTTTGACACGAAACAGTGAGATAAATAGAAACCTTCTAATGCCTAAAGGTTGCCTACAGGAAAGCTGGAAAGGGACTTTTTACAAGGACATGGAGTGATAGGACAAGAGGCCTTAATCTGAAAGAGGATAGGTTTAGATTAGACGTTAGGAAGAAATATACTTCCTGTTCTATTCTTTACTGTGAGGATGTTGAGGCATTGGCCCAGCCTGCCCAGAGAAGTTGTGGATGCTTCATCACTGGAAATGTTCAAAGCCAGGTTGGATGGGGATTTCATCAACCTGATCTAGTGGAGGGTGTCACTGCCCATGGTGCAGGGAGTTGAAACTAGACTGTGTTTAAGGTCCCTTCAAAATAACCCCATTCCGTTTCTATGAAAAACATTTTACTTCATTCTGTGAGAGAGTTCACTGAGCAATTACTGTCAGTGAAGTACACTTTTCTAACTCACTTAAATGAATGTACTTACCTTTACTCATTATGAATCACATTGGACTAAATGCCTATATGTCTTTGGAACAATGACTTTGAATGTTCAAGGATTTATAAATAGCATATTAACTAATATTGAGACGTTCATTTTCCTCAAAGTCACTTAAAAGCAGCAAAACGGGGATGAGACAAGTTTTGTTATCTGAAAAAACAGCGGCCAGAAGCTTTATGCTTCTCACTTGCTTAGTCACATCAGGAAAAATAAAAACATTCACTAGTAGTCTTTTGTGTACCATTGCAGAAGTTATACCTTTTGCTTGTTCTAGAAAATTAATCTTTTCAATGATCTTTCTTGGGGCAAACATAACCACATACATAAAAGGAATAAATTACTGTTGGATTATGTATTGTTGGTGACATTGTGGTACATTACAAATAAGCTCCAAATACAGCTTCTGTAAGTCATCTTCTTGGTATTTTACCCTGAAAATTAGATGCAAACTTCCTTATTCTTCCTAAAACTAGCTAGTCTATAGGCTTTTCAACTGGCCTCTCCCCCTGTAAGTCCTCCCATTTCTTCTCGGAAGTCAGAGAAAACCTTCAGTGTCTCATCTTTGAGGTGAGTTACTAAACTTTTTTGAAGGTACAGGCCAACAAAACCAGGCAGTGACTCTATTTCTTCGTAAGATTTAACAAACAAAACAGCGCAACAACTAATTGAAAAAAACCCCATATTTTCTCCTGAGAAGTGCCAGAAACAGGACCCTTTTGAATAATCCAACACTTCGTGTGGGTCAGAGGAGGCCATTGTCACCTTTCAGTTGTATTTGGCCCCTAATATATTCAGTATTAATAGCGTGATACAAAGTTTACTCCTAGAATGTTACACGACCACAATTACAATTACAAGTCAGGTGGGTAATGCAGCCACACAGCTGTACAGATAGCTACTACAAATACTACATGCTTCTTAGCACAGCCAAAAGAGGGTTTTAACAGGCTTTTAACCCGTTTTTCCACCAGAAACTTTATACAGCATGTCAATATGGAGTAGAAAATAAATAGTGTTCTCTCTTGCTATTATTGGCGCTGATTTTTTTTTTTTTGGTGTGTTTTGGTGGTTTATTTTAAACCCATAATTGTTCAAAACCCTTAAGAAAAGGGTTCCTTTCTTATCCTTATGCAAAATTTCAAAGGTTAATTTGTTGGGTTTTTTTTCCCTGAAAAGGCTAGGTTATGGCTTCAAGCTAGAAGGATTACTCAGACGTGCAGAGATAAACATAGTCATGTTTGGGTTCTCTTTATTTCAAGGCATGACAAATTGGAATTTTATTTGGTTATTTCAAAACGTTTAAGAACGTATTTTAATTTATGCAAAGGATTGCTCTTTATTAAGGATAACATTACCACACATGCTGCTTAGAATTAATTAGAAAACATGGTTGTAATGTTTAAAACACTTGTTAAATAGATTGAATATTCTCAACACTGTTTTGTATCTGCACAGGCCTTAAATAAATGTTTAAGAAAAAAAATCTTTACTGTACAACTTTTATAATTGATTATAATTTCTAATGAGGACATATTTTACAATTGAAAACCATGTAACTGAAAACTAGGATAAATTATTCAGTAAACACAGTTCTGCTGTGCTTATTGTGTAAGCATTTTTCGTATCTTAGAAAAACAGAGACTTGTTCTTCTAAATGGCGTTGTTTACTGTAGCATAAGATATTAAATGTAAATGCAAATAACACGTTCTGGATGCTATTGCGTTTATTCAGGCATGCAGCAAAACCCAGATATTCACTGACATCTGAATTAGATTTCAAGCATTTACAACAAGAAGAAAATTCAGTTAAAAATAGCATTTCTGCAAAGTCTGAGAGCTTGTACATTTTATTAATGCTTATTATTGCTGTAATCCTATTATATCTCATTTTTGATTATTCTGGATGTACATTAAAAAAGGAAATAAGTTCTTTGTGGTTTTCATTAGCTGAAATTTTACTTTTTCTTCCCCAACCCTCATATAAAAGTTGTTACAATGAATGGAAAACTGCAGTTTGCCAGGGTTTCAGTACTCAGCTTTTAACTAAAGGAAAATGACTGTTTTTTCTGCAGAAACACATCCAGAAGATGTGCACAAAGAGCCACATCACTCACCTTTGGGCCTGGTCTGCCACTTACTTCCCATGGGGGAATTTTCTTCCTTTAGATCAGGCTAGAGCACTGTACATTAGGCCAGAGCACCGTACATTTTAGCAGGAGTTGTACTATACAATGGATAACTTATCCAAATGGTCACAACAACCTAGTGCTCTTAAGTCAATCTTCTTTTAAAAATTATATTGTTTATTTTAATAGTAAGAGAACAAGCACTGAGGGAGTAAGCATTTTAAAATTCATGTTAGGCATACCAGTTGTGCTCTACACCTCTGTCAGCAGTGCGCTAGAAAGATTTATTTCATCTTTTCTTCAGAGAGGATTAGTTTACAACTTGTTCAAAGCTTCAGCTTTTTGGTTTTGGTGCTTCTTTGTAGGATTTGACCATTTCAGAGAATAGTATAATTCAGCCAGGAAAGTACGAAACAAAGGAAACAAAACTACTTTATTGGCAGTATCACTTAAAAGGGTTTATAAAGAGGTAAGTTCTTAAAACTTTCCATTGCGAAATGTTCTGCTGCTAAGAAAGTAAAAGCTAAACCATGCAGCGACCGTATTCACTGACACCAGCATATTCATTATTGCAAACTGCCTCCGAATCAGCAAAAATGAGCAACACAGAAATTAAAAAAACTCTACCAAAATGCCAAAATTTATTGTATTTATTTCGAGGACTTCATGCTGCAGCTAGTCATGTAGATGTCTCTGAATTTGCTGTCAGGAATATCCTAAGAAACAGGATCAAAGCTTTAGAACTACCTGAAAGGAG
The DNA here is from genome assembly GCA_013397845.1 of Melanocharis versteri. Taxonomy (NCBI): domain Eukaryota; kingdom Metazoa; phylum Chordata; class Aves; order Passeriformes; family Melanocharitidae; genus Melanocharis; species Melanocharis versteri. Next base: position 13,527 of record VZTG01008971.1, on the reverse strand, counting down.
GTTGTAGGTGAGTTGGGGGCCAGTCTCTTCTGAGAGAGACGACTAGAGGAAATGACTTTAAGCTGGGACAGGGGAGATTCAGATTAGTGTCCTGGTGCTGGCCAGGACAGGGTTAATTTTTGCAGTAGCCAGGATGGCTAGCATGGCTAGGACCTGGAGGTTATTCAATACCACCTCAGATCATTTTGCAGAGACAGGAGATCCAGGATCTCTTCCAGGCTGGGGTAGTGTGGCAGAGAGAGTGGTCAGGGGTTTCTGCGGGGTGAGCAATAACATTTGTTTACTTGTACACTCTGTCGTTAGTATGGTTGCTCTTTCTGTTCATTTTATTATCTCACTGCTGTTTCCAATAAATTGTTTTTATCTCAACCCATGATCTTTACATTTTATGCCTTCAATTCTCCTCTCCAGCACACTGACGGGCAGGGGGAGGAGAGGCAGGAGTGAGCAAGCAGTGCATTGTCTGGAGTGGTTTCAGTGGGAACACTGAATTGGAGAATACCATTCCTAAACCACGACTATTAGACATTAGAAAAAAAATTCTCTGTTAGGGTGGTTGGGCTTTGGAACAGGTTGCCCAGGGAAGTGGTGGAGTCACTATCCCTGGAAGTGTTTAAGAGGTGTCTGGATCTGGCGCTGAGTGATATGGTTTAGGGGTTTAGTGGCTTAGGGGTAACAGTGGTATTGCTAGGCTGACAGTTGGACTCTATGATCTTAAAGTATTCTTCCAACCTTGATGATTCTATGATGCTAGGAGGGGTGACCAAGTGATGCAGAAGTATCCTCTCAAATAACTTTTAATTTCTTTCTTATTTGGACCAAATGACAAGGTATACAAAATTGTTTGCTAGGAAGAACAGCCAATTTGGTATAATACATGTCAGTGTGCTCCAGATTCAGATCTACTGTGCTCCTGGGCAATCACCAACTATATGAAGTTTAACAGGGGAAAGTGCTGGATTCTGCTCCTGGAATGGGGGAACCCTGCATGTACATATAGACTGGGGAACGAGATGCTAGAAGTCAGTGTTGCGAAAAGGAACCTGGGGATCCTGGTCAACAGCAGGTTGAACATGTGCCAGCAGTGCCCGGGCAGCCAGGAGGCCCATTTGTGTCCTGGGGGGCATCAGACAAAGCATCACTAGCTGGTCTAGAGAGGAGATTGTCCCAGTCTGCTCCGCACTGGTATGGCCTCACCTTGAGTCCTGTGTGTAGTTTTGGACACCACGATATAAGAAAGAGATTAAGCTATTAGACAGTGTCCAAAAGAGGGCTACAAAGGTGGTGAAGGGCCTTGAGGGGAAGCCATATGAAGAGGGCATTGCTTAGCCTGGAGAAGAAACTGGGGGGAGAGACCTTATCACAGTCTACAACTTCTTCGTGAGGAGAAGGGGAGGGGCAGGCACTGATCTCTTTTCTCTGGAGACCAGTGACAGGACCTGAGGGAATGTCATGACATTGTGTCAGGGGAGGTTTAGGTTGTATTTTAAAAAAGGTTCTTCACGCAGGGGGTGTTTGGGCACTGGAACAGGCTCCCCAGGGAAGTGGTCACAAGCACCAAGCCTGACAGAGTTCAAGAAGTGTTTGGACAACACTCTCAGGCACATGGCATGATTCTTGGGGCTTTCCAGTGCAGGGCCAGGAGTTGGACTTTGATGATCCTTGTGAGTCAAAGTGCACTTCTGGCATTAGCATACAATCGTACAACATCTTGGCAGCTTTTGATTCAGCAGCACGTAATAGCACATGTGGATCATGTGCTATTGGATCCAGCTTGTCTCATGGTAGCTTTTAACTAGACTTGTCTGACATAGAAATGCAGACTAGCTATTTAAGACTGCAAAACCATCTAATGCAGGACCATATCTTTAAAGCCACATCCTCAGAGCCGTACAGAAATTTTTAAATGGGATTTTTCAGTTCATTAAAAAAGCTACAATTTTTCATGCACAAAGCTGTGTTGTAAAAAAATGTACTGACAATATCTGATAGACCTGAATTACTAAGTACTGAAATGATATTCATGTTTTACATATTTATGTTTTCCAAAACTACATGAAACCATTAAAAAATAGTAGAAAGAGATTTGTTTCAATAATGATATCAATGAATTATGTTAATACATAATCCAATGTCCTTACTGAGAAATATATATGATAACACCCCTCCACCTTCTTGTATAAAGGTATTTAAAAATTCCCACATCTGCAAATAACCTGGAAGTATTTTTCAGCAGCAAGTCAAGTTTAAATCTTCAGGCCCCTCCTGTGTTGCTAACATTAACATATTGTTAATGATTATAACATCATGGCAACAACATACAAATGCTAAATATGACATTTGAAACAAGAATATGCACCAATAAAAAGATGTTAATGTAAACAGTGACATTTACTTTTGTCCTCATTTCTGTTGGGACAGAGTTAATTTCTTCTCAGTAGCTGGTACACTGCTGTATTTTGGATTCAGTAAGAGAATAATGATGGTACCACACTAATGTTTTGGTTGCTGCTAAGTAGAGTTTATTTTTTGTGTCTCATGCTCTGCCAGTGATGAGGTGCAGAAAAAAAAAAAGAAGCTAGAAGAAGCAGAGCCATTACAAGGGCCATTTTCAGTGCCGTTACCATGGCCACCAGAACAGCCATCACGGGAACAGGAAGAAGAGACAGAAGAGACAACTATACCACTCAATCCCTACGCTTGAGTGAGGTGTGGGAGATAAACAAAGATTTTAGCTGAGGACAACAGGCCTAGTAGTTTGGAATTGGAGAGTAAGTAAGGCAATCAGTTAGGATCACTTGCTAAGGAGCCAAGCATTGCCAAAGAGATGGGAAAAAACACAAGCCCTTAGCCTCTGGACCCTTAGCCTCCTGTGAAGTGTGAGGGAAAGGTAAGGGCAATAGTCCGTGTCACCCAGGCAAATAGATGGCAATAGTGAAAGGTATTCAACACCTGAGAGAAATAGCCATGTGAGAAATGATATATTATGGCCTGGACAATGCGCAATTCCCCACAGATCCAGATGAAGTCCTATGATTGTAGTCAGGTGGGGGTCAGTCTCTTCTCCCAGGCAGCAATTGACAGGACAAGAGGACACAGTCTTAAGCTGTGCCAAGGGAAGTTTAGGTTAGACATTAGGAAAAAATTCTTCACTGAAATAGTGATCGCGCGCTGGGATCGTCTGCCTGGGGAGGTGGTGAAGTCACCATCCCTGGATGTGTTTAAAAAAAGACTGCACGTGGCACTCAGTGCCACGGTTTACTTGATGAGGAGGTGTTGGGTCATAGGTTGGACTAGATGATCTTAAAGGTCTTTTCCAACCTAGTTCTCTCTGTGATTCTGTGATTCTGTGTACAACACATGTGATAGAAATTTGTAAAGAGTGCACCATCAGTGCAAGACAGCCCATTGTCAACATTAATTTGGAAAGATGATGTGTCACCAGCATGAAGCAATTTGTCAAATCCAGGAATATGAAGACAGTATTTCTTTTCCTCCTTCTTGGCTTTGGAGAAACTGTCCTGGGAGTTCCAGCAATTCAGCAAGTTTATGCAAGCAGGCATCCTTTTGCTCAAGAAATAGGATATAGAAGGTACATGCCACAGGGTACCCTTGAGTTTTACCTGTGGGACCACAGAGAGGCATGAGGAAATGAGATGGAAAAAAAAAGAAGTGGGATGGAAAAAATGTGCAGGCCACAGTTTGCTTTCACCTGGAGTGGTATCCAGTACACCTAGAATCAAGTGCCCAAGGGGTGGAAACACAACCCTACCATCTGCCATGGCACTCTATCATCTGATCCAGATTGCACTGGAACAGGGTGAAGCTCTGGAACACCTGCAGTGCATTGATGCTGTCATCATATGGGGCAATACAGCTGAAGTTTTTGAGAATGGAAAGAAAATAGTCCAGATTCTCCTGAAAGCAGGTTTTGCTATATAAAAAAGGGAAAGGGACCTGCAAAGGAGTATGGCAAGATGGACATGATCAGATCTCAATGGACGAGAATAATAAGATACCAGCCATGTCTCCACAAACTAACAAGAAAGAAATATAAGGTTTTTTAGGTGTTGTAGAATTTTAGCGAATGCACATTCCAAATTAGTCTGCCTGTAAGCCCTCCAAGCCCTTCACTCTATGAAGTGACAGAGAAGAAGAATGATTTCAAATGGGGCCCTGAGCAGTGACAAGCCTTTGAACAAATCAAGCAGTAGCCCTTGGGCCGGTCTGAACAAGGCAAGATGTAAAAAATATGCTCTATAGTGCAACTGGAGAGAATGGCCCTACCCAGAGCCTCTGACAGAAAACGCCAGGAAAGACTCGAGGTTGACTCCTAGATTTTTGGAGTTGGGGATACAGAGGATCTGAAGCTTACTGTACTCCAACTGAAAAAGAGATACTGGTAGCTTATGCAGGGTTTTGAGCTGCTTGCAGAAGTGATTAGTACTGAAACACAGCTCCTTTTGGCAACCTGGTTACCTGTGTTGGGTTGGATGTTTAAACAAGGGTCTCCTCTACACATCTTGCAACAGATGCTGTACATGGAGTAAGTAGGTCACGCTAATCACACAAAAAGCTCAGACGGGATACCCCAGTTGTCCAGAAATCTTAGAAATTATCACAGGCTGTCCAGAAGGCAAAGATTTTGGAATGTCATCAGAGAAGAAGGTAATGTGCAGAAGAGGCCCCACTATATAATAAATTACAAGAAAGTGAGAAGGAATATACCTTGTTTACTGATGGATCCTGCCATCTTGTGGAAAGGCATCAGAGACGGAAAGCAGCGGTATACAATTCCTTCAACAAGTCAAAAATTGCTGAAGAAGAAGGAGAATCGAGTCAGTCTGCAGAGGTGAAAGCTATTCAACTGTCTTTAGCAGGCTTAAGGAGAAAAATGGCTAATAGTTTAACTCTTCTGCAACAGAAGAAGAATAACTGTCAATGTAGAGGTAAGCCCATTTGGGCTGCCACATTGTGGCAAGGCTGATGCACAGGTGGAGGATCTGGTTGTGATGGTATGTCACATAGATGCTCATGTACCCAAGAGGCCTGGCAGATTGAGGATGTCACACTGCACCAAAACCCTGAAGGCAAATGCCATTTGCTCACAATGGTGGAAGCAACCACTGGATGACAGGAAACATCATAAGCCGCATGCCACCACCCAGATGATAGATAATGCGGGAGGATGGGGAAGTCCAGTGTATGCCTCAAGAAGATTTGAATTTGTGTGAGAATAGCCAATAAATTAAACTGTACAATATTTATAACTGATGTTAATAACTATGTAACACTGTGTATTACCACTTCTATAGTGGCTATAGTGCATCACCACACTGAGCACCTTGGGATATTTACCTTAAAAACATACATTCTGAGGTATATGAACCTAACTTCCCTCTGATCATGACATTAATGAAAACTGAACAAGTGCAGCAGTAATGGCATCAGAATTGACTTCAGTGTGCAACATACAACAATCCAACACCTCACACAATCTTTCCTGCTTGAAAGACTGTTGTCAGGAATGGAGGTCAAAGTCATGGACTAAATCAATTCAACAGACATTTTATGGACATTTGACAGAGGTCTTCCATAGACTATGAGAATGATTGCTGTATATATATCTATCAAAGCAAATAAATAGGGAAGATGATAAGAATATTGAAAAGCATGAGACTTGGCATGATGTAAATGGTACAAAATAAGGGGTAGCTATGGGCCTGCTTTCAGCTGGCATAGACTTAATTTCTTCTCAGTAGCTGATACTGTAGTGTTTATTGTAAGCAAAGAACTTTGTTTTGTGTCTCATGCTCTGCAAGTGACGAGGTGTACAAGTAAGCTTAAAACATGACAACTTCCTGAACAAAGCCTACATAATCTAGATAAAACTTTTTACAAACAGTTTTTCAAGGCTGTGAAAATAAACTATACCACTAATAAGGGAAAAAAATTCCCTACAACAAAAAAAGCAAATGAAAAAAACAAGCCTTGTGCTTCATGAAAACAAATAATACTCACAACAGAGTGATAAAAGACAATGTAAGAAAACATCAGGAAATGCTGTTATCCTAACCATGTTGTCTCAACAGGGTAACTATCTGAAAAGTAATCATGTCATCAATCATCAACAACAGAAGTTCATGCAACAGCCCTAATATATTTTATAAAATGCAACTAAGAAAATTTTAATTTCCTGTCTCTCCCAGGGACTTCAGCTTCTGTTGTGAAAAACTCAATAATATCCTGTCTTAAAGCATTTTTCTATATCCAATAAGCAGTCTGATCTAATCACAAATAATTTATAAACCTGAAAACTAAAATCATATATGCAGTGATAAAATTGCACAAACATATTGACTTGATCATGGAAAAAAAAATCCCAAAGTCCATAATCAACAAAAGCATTATTTAATAAAAAGCATCATAAGCCTTTTTGCTTGGAATGAAAAAAAATGTAAGTTTCTAAGAGTGAACTGAAATATTTAGGAAGAGCTGTATGGATCACAATCCCTGAAGACTTAAGTCATACACTCACTACACCACAAAGTAGAAATACCTCAATGAAGATTCAACAATCTGTGTTCTTAGAGGTCAGAAAAAAAATCAGTTCCCATTCATCACATATTAAACCACAAAACACTGCACACCCAAGGCCATGCTCAGGCAAAACACCCAACCTGGCACAGAGTTCATATTCAATCCCATTATTCTCAAAAGACCAAAAATTGAATTCTGTAAAATTATCACATTCTTAAAATCTAGAAATAAATAGAATAATCTTCATATAATGACCTTAAACATGAATAATGTCCACACTGTACTTCTCTTTTCTCAGACATCTATACATGGATGAACTGAACAGGGAAATAATCATATATTGATTAAATATTCTCGTGACATCAAACTTGGTGTGTCACAGAAGATGGCGTGTGAGAGACAGCAAAGATTGATGTCTCAAGACATTTTGGGGTGCATGTGTGTTGCTAAAGGGGCAGGTCAGGCCTTGCCCTGGCAAGACAGTGCCCTGCCCCACACCTCCCACCCCAGAACCTGTATCCCAGTCCAGAAGTGGCTGCCAACCCAGCTCCTGAGTGGCCAAATGACCAGAATTCCCACCTGAGGGAAGGGCCCAGGAAGCCTAAGGGGTATTTAAACTTTGATACGAGGCAATCAGATGTCTTGATCCTACTCGTCCTGGGTGTTTTGTCTGAACACTGCTGGAATCCAGGAGTTGGTAGCTATACATTTGCTTTTCTCTATATTTTCTGTCCTTCTGTCTTTCTCTTTCTTTTTCTTCTAATTCTCTCTTCTTGGAATTTTTGAGTAACTTAAAATTGAATGGGCTTAGAGTTTGCAAAGTTGAATGGACCAAGTTAATGCTTCCAAAAGTGTTTTATGTTGATTGAATGTTGTATTAAGACTTTTGCTAGTTTCTCTGTTCTTCTACAGTTGCCAGTAAAGTCTTTTGTGTTTTTTTGCCCTCTTGAGAATATCTTGTCAGTGTTTCTCTGATGCATCTAACTCAGAGTACACGAACAACCGTAAGCCCTTTTGAAAACCTCGTCAAGTGAGTTGTGTGGGGCCTTACATGGGGTTTATCTAAATTTACCCTGACAAAGTCGAAAAGAAAATATTACATTCACTAAAAACAAGTATAAGACATAAAATTCAAACAGTAATGATCAGTACAACTAATACAGAATATAGAACAATATGGATGCGTGACCCAAGATGATATTACTACTGAGTACATCATGATTTTGTAGAAAAGGCAAAGAACACTGTGGGTACAGACTACAAAAATCCTTTTGCTCTGTTCAGCATGAGTGAAATACTCATTTTAGGACACTTCAAATTGATAGAGACCAAAGAAAACTAGTTCAGATGTGATTAATGTGAGGCATTAGTGGTGGTCTCAAATGCTGAGAAGCAAGACTGGGGGAAAAGATCTACGTAAGTTAATGTCTTGGGTTACAGTGTAAGGTGTCAGCAAAGTATGTATTCTACCACCACCTACATCACCTTCTGATGAACTGTTAATGGTGGGCCATTTGTAACAGCTGCATACCCCACCTGTGAGCTGGGTGTAGTGCTCTCTTTGTCTTCATGTGATAACTACACCCAGCTCAACGGTTGACATCTCTGCTAATGGGCCATCAAGGACTCCCCAAAACATCCTATGACTCAAAGGATAACAGTATTCCATTGTAAAACTCCCTGCCCTGGGGGAAGTACTGCACATTCCTGCCTATATTTGAGGGTATATAATCTTGAGGGTTGGGGATTTAGGGGAACCACCACTGGACCTACAGAGAAGGAGGCCCAGATCTTTCCACAGGACCACCGCTTCGACAAGACCACATCCACCACTCCAACAGGACTGCAAACACCATTTAATCTGACCTCTGACACCACCCTGACCAACAGGGTGTCAGGTCGTGTTCTGACATTGTCAGTTTAAGCCAGTGTTTCTGTACTATTGCCTTTATTGTAATTTTCCAATTAAATTGTAGCTCTGACTTGAAATCTCTTGCAAGGTATTTGTGAGGGGTTAATTCCTCCCACTGGTTTACCTTCAAATCAGTGCAGTTAATTTTAAAAAAACATTGTGATAGTCACAGGATAACTATAGCAAAATATGTGAAATATTGCTTTAAAGCAAGTGGTTAAAAAAACCAAACAAACTACTCTCTAGGTCTATGAGAGAACATAACTTCCTGGCTTCAATTTCAGTATGTTTCAAGACATATAAAGAAACATTTTCTACTACTAATAGACTAAGGCTAATAGACTAGAAGAGACCAAAGCATCAGAAATACATAGAATTTGGATTACTGCAGGTTTCTACAAAAAAGAAGTTAGATAAGCTTTGTGAAAGAATAACATACATAAAATAGAACCTTGTTAGGAGTCAGAGAATATGGACCATACTTCCTGTTTTCCATGGTCTGCTTAGAAAAAGGCTTTTGCCAAAAGTGGACCAGTAAAGATGGGATTGCCACATATATATAAGAACTTTTGATCTCAACGAATACAAAATGCCTTTTCTTACATATGTGTTTAAAATGAAAAATGTGTTAAGAAAATTTTCAGACTTTTTATTTCGTCGTATATCAGAATCTGCTTGTCTTGTGGGTACTTTTCATTTAATCTTCATCCTATGTTAGGAAAAAACAGTCCAAAGAAAAATTAACTCTTTTTGCTAGTATAATCAACTAATAACATATAAGCCACTGGAGACAAATGAGATAAAATTTATCAGATAGAAAACATCATAAAATAAAGATATAACTAACCAGAGGTTCAGTTTGCTACTTTCGATTCAGTTGTCATTTCTGACAAAGTCAATGGAAACTTTTTACAGAGCATCGTCTTATCTGAAGTCTATCTGATAGTTATTCTCTCAAATCAATATGCTTAAAAATGATACCCATTAAATGTATAACAACAGGAAGGTCTCCTCTTCCAGACTCTATTCAGTTGTTATACAGCATGATGAAGTCAGCCTGTAGCTTATATAACTTATTATCCCTAATAATGTGTTGCAAGCTCCCTGGAAAAAAAAATCTCTAATATTCTGCATTGCCTTTACATTTATAACTGGTATTTTATAATTGTTTTTTTGTTTAGTTATGTCTTTCCTATACGGTTCTGGTAAATTTCCCAAGGGAGTTTGCACAAGATCCAGATGCTGAGGAAACACATTGGAGAATAAACACACTACAGATCCTGTCTGAAAGCAAGAGAAATTGCAGTATTCTCTCAGGGAAGTTGATATGACAGGCCAAAAAGGAAACTGTTCCTAGTTTTCTCTTATATCTCCTTTTAACACTGAACTACAGAAATTGTATTTACCGTTACAGGCCAATGTAAAAGCAGCAAGAAAGATAAGAGCATTCTTTCTGTGCTAGATAAATGAATGTATGAATAAAGTTATAGGAAAGTGATGTTGCTTTTTTTTTTGGAAAGATTTCTGCAAGGAAAATAGAAGTTTAATGGTACTTTGAACAAAATGAAGAATGCATTAAAATCTGTTAAATGGACTAATTTTTCAAACATGCAAAGTCAGTTGAATTCTGCAGCTGATAATTTTAATACGTGCAGATGCAAATCATGGGGGAAGTGGATGTACATGTGTGAAATGGGGTGGTTTAGGATCAAGCCTAGTCACCAGCAGTATACAAATAAAACTGTATTGGAAAGCCTGAAACTTGCATCTTCATACATGTGCCAGCACACAAAATACTTCTGTAAAAGATTATCACAAATTTAAAATATGTAATCAATTACTTCAAGCCCAGAAAGCAATCTTAATGTTTACACATTAAGTTCTCTGCCAAAGCAGGTCTTTCGTGGTTTTCTGCTTGCTTTTTTTTCTTTGTTTTTCTTTTATTATTTCATCTCTTTCTCTGTATGTAGTATAGAATCTCATTGTCTTCATTAGAGAAATAGGTAATTTAAAATTCTGGGAAATCAGTTTACTGTGGTATGTAATTAACTTTGCTAACAGAGAAGGAAACACACATGGCATCATTTTTACTTCAGAGGGAGGAATGATATAGATATTTACCAAATCCAGACAATATGATGCAAAAATATTTTCACATAGTTTTGTATTTGACTCTACCATAGCAAATGATTTAAATTATTTTCACATGTCAAATAATGACTTAATTTGTGTAGAACTAGGTGTTTCAAAGAATTTGGAAAATTGTTTTGACTCTAAATTTGGAATAGTGATATGGTCCTTAGTTCTTAGGAGGTATTGAGCACTCATAGTACTTGAAACATTATTGAGGAGTATAAGAGTACTGAAGGTAAATTACAATCCTGTTCTTACTTTGTGAAGCTGCCCTTCAAAGAAATGTGTGAGTTCAAGAGTATCATCATGGAAACAAGCTAAACCTCTATAATGAGCAGCAGAGGTTGTCAAGCACTGGGAGCAAGGCTCTCCACTATCCTCCCTCCTTCTTCCGTCTTCTGTCTATTGTTCCTCTCTCCCAGTCATCCCCACTACAATCCCTGCCTGCCTTCTCCTTGCCATTTCTACATGCACACCTCTGTCTTTGCTGTTCCTGATGCCACTGATTTCAGTCATGCACTGGACTTCCCAGACATCCTCTAGTTTAACGCTATTAACTGGGCACCTGGTGGCTCTGAACATGTGGAGAAGCCTTAAGGACTCCCCAGGGCCAAGAGCAGATCATTATTCAGTAAACACTCATCCCGACTGCAATGTTTCAGAGGAACTGATAATGTCTGTGTACACAACTGGGTCCAACATGGCTTGCTCCTCAGAGGAAGGTGCAAAATTATAAACCATGTCACTCATGGTAAAACCATCTACAGAATACATATTAGCAGTTACCTGACTTGTTGTAAACTAGTAAGTATTTGTTAAGGTACTAAGTTGTTGTATTTTTTGTTGTAATAGCCAATCCTATTTGCTTGCTTATTTAAAGTTAAATTCTACCATGGAACAAAGATGAAGTATATTGGTAGGCCAAGTGCTGTTAGTTGTTATTCACATTTGAACTTTTCCTTATTTTTCTAGGACTGTCTATCAATATATTTTGTCTTAGAATTTAAACAAAAGGGAAAAAAGATGAAGCAGTAGATCAAATATGTCTGAAACTCTGAAGCAAAAGCCTTAGAAAAAAGCAAAGATATATTCAAACCACAGCACTGAAGCATGGTCACCTTTTACATTTACAAGAGAGATTTCAATAATACAAAATGCTTGTATAAACTGACATTGGAAATCATTGCTAGATTTATTTGTCTTCATCTTTTATTACTATCATTTATATATGTTTGCATTTCATGGACAAGAAACCAAACTCTTTTAAATTCTTTCCTATTTCAGTAAAACATGAGACTTCTTCCCGGACAATATAGCCTAATAATGGGAAGACAGTTAATGAAGGAGAAGTAATTTAAAAAGGAAGTGGTCTGTAATGCCTGAACCAAATACAGACCTCAATCTAGCAAAGCACTTAAACTTAGGAGTACTTCACTGAATCAGGGGTTTAGGATGATAATTTAAATTATTGCAATTAAGAGTAGTGTCATTCAGAACTAGTAAGTACCTACTTACAAAGGCAGTGATAAAATTAAGAACATTCAGTGGCAATTTTTATTAATAATTTCTTGGTTTTCTCATTACAATACAAAGCAAATTTCAACTTTTGTCAATTCCTTAAGGATAACATGCTGCATGCTTTAAGGGACTGAAATCTGACAAAGAGGCAGGAGCTCAAATTAGTAGAGATACTGACAACCTCTATAGCCTTGGGTGCATGAATTAATTTTTGTGATGCTCATTACTTATTAGTTCCATGGCTTTATATCACATAGGGAGAGTTTAAAAAATATAAATATACACACATATATGCTCCCTAATTAATCAGCTAGATTATAAAACACTTTGAAAACGTAAGAAGTGGAAGTAAGATATGATAAAGAAGATAACGATCTACTAATTCACTGGAATGTTAAAGAGAAAGCTGCCTTTTTCCCCCTTTTCTCTTCCTCTCCCACTTAATCCCCAAAGGTCTAGTTCAGAACAGAGCCATTGACAGTAATAGGTACCAGAATTTAAGAAATAGTTTCTTGATGTCGATAATGCAAAATAAAAATCAAACAATCCCTCCCTACTTATTTCACACATATCTGCAGAAATAGTTTGGTGGACATGAACTGCAGCTTTCCTTCATGCCCTTTAGAAATCAAATAGCCTGCAGCTTACATCCTTCTGGTGAGCTGCTCCAAGAAGCTTGCAATGTTCAGAGCTATATGGAGAGCAGACTTCCCTAGAGTCCTCAGTAAGCCGCACAGAAAAAAAAAAGTTTAATTGGGTGGGAAGGGAGTCGAAGGGGAAAAGGCTGAAGTTCAGTAACATGAAAGTAGCCAGCAGCCAGGATTTTATCCCAAACATCCATGCTGTGCTGGCAGAAAGACTATCCATTTCATTTATCAGAAAGAGTAACAGCTTCATAAAACAGCCTCAACAGCAATGCTAACATTAAATCTGTTATGTTTCCAGTATCAAAGCAATTAGAAATGAAGTATCACCTCTTCTTGCCCAAACCTACCAGCCTCTCTCTGATCAAGCAGTGTCCTGGGTTAGAATATGGGATGTAACCAAAGTATGTATTCTACCACCATCTACATTACCTTCTGATGAACTGTTAAGGTGGGTGGAGCACTGTTACTCTATCTTTGCCATGACTCAACCATGATAACTCCTTCTGGGGAAGCAGCAGCCGCCCTGAGGGGGTCATGTCTGCTAATGGGCCATCAAGGACTCCCTAGAATGACTCATAGAATCACATCAGCCCATTATGAAATTCCCCATCCTGGGAGAGGTACTGAACATTCCTGCCTCTATATAATCTGTGGTTTGGGACATGATGACACCTACCACTGGATTCCCAGAGGACAAGAGTTCTCCACCACCACCACTGGACCTACAGAGAAAGACCAGACCTTTCCATAGGCTCACCGCTTCGACAAGACCACATC
>VZTG01008969.1:178185-193526 GCA_013397845.1 Melanocharis versteri | reverse complement strand
GGATCCAGAATCTGGGAAGGGGAAGGATCCACAGGCTGGGAAGAGGAACCACAGCCTGGGAAGGGGATCCAGAGGCTGGGAATGGTATCCAGAATCTGGGAAAGGGATCCACAGCCTGGGAAGGGGATCCAGAATCTGGGAAGGAGATCCAGAATCTGGAAAGGGGATCCACAGCCTGGGAAAGGGATCCACAGCCTGGTTCCAAAGTGGAGGCAAAGTTCAGGCTGCAGGCATGGGCAGAGGTTGGCACATCCCAGCTCCCAGCTCTTCACCCAGAAACGGGCCCTCCAGCCCAGCCAGGAAACAAGGGGGAAAGAGAACTCCTGCTCTCAGACCTTGCCCAAAATCCTCCAAATTCAAGTTTACATTCTTGAAGTTCTAATCTTGGCCCTGCTGCTGCTGCTGCTTTCACTCCGAGAGTGCTGAATGCACAGAAAGAGAAAATCAAGACGGAATGACAGACGGAAAAAGTGTGTTTGAGCCACAGCTGTTTCCTCCTTCCTTCAGCAAAAATGATTTAAGCACCTTATAACCTAAGGGAGGGGAAAAAAAAAAAGAAGGATGGTTTTGTAAGTGAAAAATGTCCTGTCAAAACGTCTGCCATAAAATTTCTTATTGTTAAGTAATAATTCTGAGATATTATCTTACTTAATGATTTAGGATTGGTTTTTTTTTTTTTTTTCTTAACCAATCCCAAAATTTCCATTACAGAGAGAAAGGAACTGGCCACTGGTGACAGACTTTATGAGAAAAATATGTACGGAGTAAGGAAAACAGAAGGGAAAAAAAAAGCCCTGAGGATTTTGCTTGCATATGATGTTCTGCCTAGATGGGGAAAATAGAGGATAATCAAGGGCTTTGGGGAATAATTAAAAGGGAAGATGAGCAGCTTCCCACCTGAAGAGTGGGAAGTTCCTGTCTGAGGTTTATCCTACCCAATATCAGCCAGTTCTGGTTGTAGGATGGGAAAAGGGGGGAGATAAAGTGGGGAATGATGGTTTAGGGGAACTAAAGCATAAAGTGGGGAACTGATGGTTTAGGGGAACCAAAGCATGAAGTGGGGAACTGATGGTTTAGGGGAACCAAAGCATAAAGTGGGGAATTGATTATTTAGGGGAACCAAAGCACTCTCCAGGCAGGCTCAGGTTTCTCCATTACATGAAACCCTCGAAAGACCAAATCCTTCATGCAAGAATCCCACCCTGGGCACAAAACCTGGGTGAGGAAAAGCAAGATCGGAGCTTTTAGAGACGGGAGAATGGGAGTAAAACTGGGTTTAAGCAGCACCTGAGTTTAGATCCCACTTTTTAACTTTGTCCTTACATTTGGTCCCTGCACAGCTCTGAGAGAGGAAGAAGATTTTGATGGTGATAACCACAATTTCTTCCTCATATTGGTTATTTCATCCTATTTTCCCTTCAAGCCTGCTCTAAGTCACTGCTGCTTCAGAGGTGGCTTTTGGGAAAGGTTTAAAGCTGCTTTATCCTGCTGGGGGCAGGGGACACAAGGAGTCAATTAAGAGGATAAACATCACTTTTAGGATGTGGAGAGGTTGGTATTTGGCTCTCTGCCTGGAGCTGCTCACCTGGCAGCAGCTGCATGAGGTGAAAGAGTGGAGAGGAGCCAAGGGTGATCCTCATAGCGCCCTGGGAATGAGGAAAATAAAGCTATTTTAGCCTAAAAACTGAGTGGGTTTAGTATGGAAACCAGGAAAGAGGAAGAGATGGAGCCTTAACTGTACATTTCCTACAGCCCCACATTTCAGAAATGCCTCAAATTGAGCCCCAAAAGTGTCTCTATTCCATTTCACAAGGTGACTCAAAAGCAGATTTGGAAACAGTTGCCAAACACGGGTCTAAAGCAGAATTTAAAGCGCCTGAAAAAACCTTCAACACAAAAGCAACTGGGAATTGTAAAGATTTGCTGCTCGGAATAGGGGACCTGTGTCAAAACAAAACTGTGCTTATCAATCTTGAACCGAGCTTGTGCATGAGGCAGAAGACATCAGGTATCAACAAAAGCAGACAGGTTTGAAATGAGAAGCAGATGGTCACCCCAAAGCTCTTGTCTTGGAAAATAAATGAGAGGAAAGAGAAGCAAATCGAGTCGCAAAGCTGGGTTTATATCCAGTGATCTGCTCCGAGAGCTGGAAACAGTTGACAATTAATTGAAATAACACATTGCAAATTGTCACTGCTCGCTGAAAAATCTTCGGGGGGAAAAAATGCTGTTTGCTCTGGAAATTTGGATTGTGCTGAAGGCATTGTAAGGAAAAAATGTTACCCAGCTCAACCCAAATTTCCACAGAATTTTGCCACCCAAAACATTTGCAGGGATTTTAAGTACAAGCTGATATTTGGGGCTTTTTAACCAGCAAGAGGTGAAGTTGGCCTTTCTCCAGTGCAAAACACCAACACCCTTCTTGAGGAAAAAGAGCAATAAATCCTTTTTACAGATTTAAATAAAGCTGCAGAACCTCCCCAGCATCCCCGCAAGCACCTGGGTTTTACTGTCCAATTATTTGTTCAGAAATAGTTCAAGATTTCACCTCATTTTTCTTAAACATAGGACACTTATCAAAAACATGGCATTGAGGCCAGAGAGGCTCTTCTAGGATTTGTTCTCCCTTATCTCCCTCATAAATAAGTTCTTTCTGCACTGGAGAAGGATAAGGGAAGGAGGGAGGGAAATGCCACCCACTGGGAAGCAGGAAAGCAAGAGAAATCCAGCATGAAATCTCCATTTTCCCTGATTTTAGCAGGTGTTTGAGTGCAACGGCCAGGCCAGGTTGGTTTCGTGGAAAAGTATTCCCACGTGTGGGGATTTTTATTGTCGCTCGTGCGGTATCAGAATTCCGCATCAGCAGGAGAATTAATCGTGGAACACAGACTTCCTCTGGCCTGCCGTGCTGCACAGCCTCGGACAGGCGTTCCCTGCTCCCCTCTGGAATGAGGGCACTGCTGCTCCCCAGTCCCCAAGGAAACTGCAAAGAGGGCAAGGGGCAGCTGGAAAAAATACTGAAACAACCCCACTGCAAAAGCTGTTTCCAGTGGGAATTGGAAATACCTTCCTGCCGCATTCTTTCTGCATCTGCAAGGGCCAGACTTGGATTTCATTAAAAAATATTTCCCCTTATCTGAGCAGGGTCTGACCTAAGCCATGGATTTGTTACTCCTGCCATAGTTTCTTTTTGAGCTGCCCGGGCTTTTCCAGCAAGATCTTGTTATTTCTGCCCTTCCTGCTGCTTGCAGAGGAGGCCTTGGGTGATAAATGTGGCAGGATTTTTGTGGGAAGGTGTATTCCAGAGGCAAGGTGCAAATCGTGGTAACGCCACGTGCTCATTCGCAGCAGAGAACCACGATGGGTGTGTAAATCATGAGTGTGCAGCTCCAGCAGGACCTTGGATGATCTGGGTGAACCTTTGGAAGAATTTTCAGTTGCATTTTTAACCCCACTCTTCTTTCTGTGACTGACTTCTCCCTGCATCTTCTGAAAACCTCTCTGTTTTTTTCTGTCTTGAATAAGGGTCTTCTGTTAAACAAGGTTATCACTGAAATTCATTTTATTCCAGCAGATTTTTGAGCAGGTTACAAAAACCAGAACCCTCAGCTTCTCCGTGCAACAACAAGAAGTTAACAGGAGTTTTATCACTGACTTGACTTCAAGGAGAAACAGATCTTCCATCTGCCAGGTACTGATAGGACAAGGAGGGGAAATGGCTTCAAACTGAGAGTGGGTTTAGATTTGGGATTGGGAAGGAATTATTCTGTGTGAGGGTGTGAGGCCCTGGCACCAATTCCCAGAGAAGCTGGGGCTGCCCCTGGATCCCTGGCAGTGCCCAAGGCCAGGCTGGACACTGGGGCTTGGAGCAGCCTGGGACAGTGGGAGGTGTCCCTGCCATGGCAGGGGTGGCACTGGATGGGCTTTGAGGTCCCTTCCAACCCAAACCATTCCATGATTCCATGATGTGATGCTGATGAAAAAGAGAAAGGTAGAGATGATGAGAGTAAAAGGAATTATTTGCATTTACCAAGTTATGAAGGGAACTCTGTTCTCTTTACCTGTCTGCATCCCTCTCTACCCAATAAACAGATCTTTTGTTCATTTTTGAACTCCTACCTGGGCCTTACAATTTTTAGAAGAGAAGCCAATGTCCTCACTTGCTGTTGTCAATGAGGAAATGAATATTCTGCAATAGGACCCACAGCGTTTCCTCCTAGCTCTGTGTGTGATACCAGAGGTGGGATAAATTGCTGCTTTATTACACAGGGATTGTTTTGTCCTGGTGAAAGCAAGGGAAGAACCACTGACCTTTCCTCTAAGTCCTCAGATACAACCCTAAAATGTGTTAGATAGGAAACTTCCACAGAGAAAGGGTTCTGGATCCTCATCAGCACATCCAGAAAGAGGAGCTTGTTGTAGGGCACGAAGAATCCAGGGAATGGGGACTCTTCCTCAGGGGTTATTAAATGGGATTGACTTGTTTTGCCTGAGGAGAGGAGGCTGAGCGGGGATCTGACAGCTGCCTGCGAGAGCATCAAGGAGGCGAAGCAGCAGGCGGAGGAAAGTTATTTAAGTGAAGAGACAATGTTGGCACGAGAAGAAATGGGTATAAATAGACAGAGGCTGGAAATCCCTTCCAATAGGAATAGCGAGGACACAGGAAAGGAAATCAGGCCAGCTCTCCAAATGAGGATCATGGAAAGCGATTCCGCGCTCTCTGCGGCGGCTGGGCCCTCTCGCCCAGGAGGCCCAGCCCCTGCTCCTGCAGAGTCCTTCTCCTTCTTCTGCGTTTAATATCCAGGCTGGCACCAGCTGCAGCAGGGCCCCTGCACTGGTGAACTCCCAAAGAGAGCTGGGCACGGGGTCCTGCTCCCAAATCCGAGCCTTGGATGCTGCCCTTTGGGACGGAGCTGGATTCCGTGTGCAGCCCCAGGGCCCATCCAAGCGCAGCCTGGTCCAACTTGTGACAGCAGAAATGAGATCCTTTCCTGAGTCTGAAATGCCTCTTGGTGTTGTGTGAGCTCATGAAAAAGGCAGGATTATTTTTGTCTTTCTAAGTAAAAGGGAAGATTTACTGCGCTGATTTGATGACCTGATGTGTTTTCTGGAGCGGGCCGTGCTGCGGGCCTGGAACAAAGAGCGATGAGCGCATCCACCATTTTCACAATAGCATCTTCTCCCCGTGGCACTGGGACAGACGTGGCTGCAGAAGGTTTGGAGCGTTGAGCAGCTGGTTCCAGACAGGCAGAGGTTTGAGCAGGCAGGAAAAACAGGATAGGAACAAGTTTCTCGCACTCATCCTCATTGTTACAGTTTATAAAGTTAAACATCTTAAAGAGAGCCGCACCTTGGTATTCCTTCGATTCAGCTTTTATCCTTGGTGTTTGGGGAGGGTTTTAAAAGTGCATTTTAGTCCTAGAAGTTTTCAGTGCTTTGCAGTAACAGGTGTCCTTCTCCAGGGGACAGCCCTACCTGGGCCTGCTCAGTTTCCCTGACTGTCATCCCCAGTTTTTCCTTTTTGAACACATTTGAACAAAGTTTTGCATCTGTTATTGTTTTTTACTCTCTGGAGTGAATGTGGTGTTTGTAGTTAGAGGAAACCACCATGAATTCTTGCAAATGAAAGGAGATATAAAATATTATCTCGTGGACAGGCCCCTCCAGTCTCTCACACTCATAAATGGGTACTTTTATCTCACAAACGGTCACTTTTATATCATAAATTGTCACTTTTAGTATTTTTTTTCCACACACAAAACACGTTATTTTTGCTTTTCCCCCGGCATCCTCTTCCACCAAGAGCTCATACTTTGCCTCAAGTTTCAAACCGAAGCTTCAAAAACCGTTGAGCAAAAAACCCTTTCTTATGATGTTGTTAAAACAAACCCAAGTACGTAAGATTGCCCCTTGGCAACCACCGCCGCTGCAGGGTCAGCCCCGGGTCGGGAGCGGGATTTTGGCAGTCACGGAGCCAGTGGCTCCCGTATTTTCCCGTCCCGAGCAGTTGTGGCAGGAGCAGGAGCGGTGACATTTGTGGCTCAGCAGGAAATCTCTGGCTGGAGCTGAGAGCCGAGCTGAGAGCGCCGCAGCCACGGCGGCTTTTTCCGTGGCTGGAGCGCCTCGTGCCACCGCTGCTCCCGCGCCCTTTCCGTGACTTCACGCTGCAAACTCGAGCTCCTCGCCTTTGTCTTGGAGGCCCAGTTTGGCCTGCAGGCCCAGCCCTGCTCCTGCTCGGGCTGCTCAGCAGGCTCTGGCCTCGCTCCTCGTCCTCTCCTCGCAAACAATTGTTCCCTCCACTCTTACAAAGCGTGGGGCACGGCAGTACCGAGGTATTTTCCACTCTGAAAGACCTTCTCTCGTTCTGAAGCACCTTCTCCCATTCTGAAACACCTTCTCCCATTCTGAAACACCTTCTGCCGTTCTGAAACACCTTCTGCCATTCAGAAGTACCTTCACCTACTCTGAAAAACCTTCACCCAATCTGAAAAACCTTCCCCCAGCCTGAAACACCTTCTCCCATCCTGAAACCCTTTCTCCCAGTCTGAAACCCTTTCTCCCATCCTGAAGCACCTTCTCCCATCCTGAAGCATCTTCTCCCATCCTGAAACTCCTTCTGCCTCTCTGAAACACCTTCTCCCACCACGTCCCGATCTCTGCCTTTACCCTCCATGCTGCACCAACCCTTTCCTTTACATTATCCAGCCTCTGTCCTCCTCCATGGCATGGCAGACTCATGTGGCAGAGAAGTCCCTCAACTTCAGTTGTGACAGGAGAGTTGTTGAGTATAAATTCCTATTTTTGCCTCTAATACAGAAAGGGTGATCCCTGAATTAGCCTCGCCTGTCCCACTGTCCTGTAAATACCCCTGGTCTCCAGGTCTTTTGTTATTCTGAGAAGGCAGAGATCTATTTCTTTGCTGTATCTTCCCAGTTTATTCAACTTTTCAACTTATTGCTGGTCCTCCATTTACACATTTTTCCAAGTTTAGGGGAAGTCAGGCAGCCAAACCCACAGCTGTTTGTTAGATAAACTACAGGCTCTATACAGAGGCTTAATTCTATTGATTTTGTTATTATTTTAATCTCCACTGCATGCAAAGGCCTTATGGACTGGATTTTCCTTGGAAAAGGACACTGCTAAGTAAATATTGCGTGAGTGGGTGATGGAAACAAGAGGGTGAGCCCGCCGCAGAGCCACAGCAACGAGAGTCTGAATTTACAGAGAGATTTGGGAGCCACCACAACCTCAACAACCACTTGGAAAGCAGCTCTCACCTTGGAGTGGGATAGAACTGGGTTTAGGGAGCAGTGTTTTATCAGAGGTGAGAAAATCATGGGGCTGTGTTCAGTATTGACCCACCTTGGCTCCTGCCTGCTGAGCAGTGGAATATTCCTGCCCAGGAATACTGACATGCCCAGGAGAAACCAAACCACCCCAACCACGTGAAACATTTCGCCAAAGTGCAGCTGCAAAAAGTATTTTTGCTGGGAGCAGTTGGAGCTCTTAATGACTGCTGAGCCCTGGGCACTTTTAACTCACCTAATCCTTTTTCCTACAACAGCCCCATCTTGGAAGAATCAACCAGGGACTGTGAACATATTTTCCAACTACTTACATTCTTGCCATATATTAATGATACATGGAAATGCGTGGACTACAAATACAGCTTCCTTATGGCTGCTCCAGAGGAAGTTTCCATAGGCAGCCAAACATTTGGACACTTATCCAACAGCTGAAATTAGCACAGGATTTTCAAAAAAGACCCTCAGGGTTAGAGGGTTTGATGGGCCTAATTATAAAGGAAAAGAGGCTCCATGTGCTCACTGAGCAGCAAAGCCTGGACTCATCCAGCTCTGGTTTTAAGGTGCTTAAATTAAGAGCAAGGTCATTGCTCCAGACACCGAATAAAGGGAGAGAGACATTTCCTCAGAACACCAATTTTTGTTTTATTTAGGAGGCAAAATTGGGTCTAAATAGGTAATTTCCAGGACTGAGGGAGCGGCTTGCCCTCGTGGTCCATCAGTTTTCTGATGTCTGCTGGGAGCAGGCTGCTGAGAAAACTCAACAAATTTATTGCAACTGCAAAGAGGGCAAAGAATTTAAATAGTTGTTATTATAGGTAATGAAAGTCTGTAAACAGAAGAGGGAAGGAATGACCACCCAGACAAAGGGGGAATAATCTAACTGAGAAAAAAATCACTGGGACAAGTGATTTTAGTACCTTTCAGCCCTGGGACTGGCACTGAAATGCAGATTTCAGAGAAGTACACAGGGCGATGTGTACTTCAGAAATTGTAAGGAGTTTTCTTTTCTCCCATTTCTCTCTTTTCTCGTGGTTGGGTTTCAGTTTTTGGCTTTGCCCAGACCAAGCTAATTATAGCCCAAAGCTGGGAGCTGAGTGTGCAGGCAGGGCTGGCAGCAACTCCAGGGTCAGTTTTACGTCAAAAGTGGTGCAAAAACCTTAATGATGAACCCAGAGTGATTTCATGTCTCTGTCCCCAGCCAAGGCAGAGTCTCTGCTGATATTCCATCTGGAAGAGGCACAGGCACCACAAACAGGGAAGAACTCCACGGATTTGGCTGCCAAAGATCCCAATAATTCTCCTGAGTTGATTCATGGACCACTTGCTTAATGAAAAGTTCTTCAGTTTTCCAATTTTATTGCCCGTGAGAAGCGATGCCGAGTTGTTCCCCAGCCAGTTCCTTTGGGAATGACTTGTAGAAAGGGCTGACATTTCCTAAAGGAGCCTCAGGTTTGCTTGTGACGAATTTCCCGGTGATAAAATGATCAGCAGAGGCCAGGATTAGCCCAGAAGGAGATCTATTGCTTATACTGCCCCAGCACTCAGTGATAACTTTGTTATTTCTGAGTAATAACGAGGCAGGAATTTAAATACACGTATCTTCAGCAAACACCCGTGCAAGCCACCACCAGGTGGGCAGAGGGAGAGCTCCTCTCCAGTTGCCCAGGCACAGCAAATCAGCTCCTTGGTGAGTTCATCCTGGCAGATTTGTCTCTCCCCACCTGGATACCCATTTCTCACCTGTTCCCAGCGCCCTCCAGCCCCTGCCATCCCTCCGTGTCACTGCTCTGTCACCCCCAGAGGCTCCTCGGGGTCCTGCCCTGTGGTTAAAGCAGATGGAAGAGGGATTTAGGGTGTCCCCATGTTTTGATGTGACCTTGGCCACATGCCTTGGGCAGGAGGGAGAGGAGCAGCCCAGTGAATTTGTGTGGAGTTTGGGGAGCTTTTTATTTTGATCTGGATCATGGAATGGGTTGGGTTGGGTTGGAAGATCGTCCAGTTCCACACCTTCCACTCTCCCAGGGTGCCCCAAGCCCCGTCCAGCCTGGCCTGGGACACTTCCAGGGCTGGGGCAGCCAAAGCTTCCCTGATCCGAGTGGGATTTGATTGATTGATTGATTGATTGATTGACTGCTGTGAGTTTGATTTTGTTAAATGTTGAAGAACCCAAAAGCTTTCCAGCAAAAATTTTTAGTCTTGTTTTCCTTTTTCTTCTCTTCCTTTCGAGACATAGGAAAAAGTACAAACTATTGCTCTCTGCACTTTTCTCTAAAATTAAAACTCCTTTGGAATACATCAAGCAAAACAAAGACTCCTCCACCCCACTTTTAATTGAAAGAGCAATTAAGACATCCAGTTGCACACAGTTAAAAGCATCTCTTGAAGCTGAGGCCATGATTAATTGAGGAGACTTTGGGGAGCCTTGACTGTGCCCAAGATGAGCTCCCAATTCCCCTGCAGACCTCTGTGAGCTCTGCTTGCCGGGGCAGGCGCGCAATTTGTGCGGGGTTTGCATTTTTCCCTTCTCCGAGCTTTCCTTTGAACATTCCCTGCCCGTGATCCATCCTCTGACACGTCGTGTCCTTTGGCTTAGCTGGTGGCTCTCACCCCTGACGCCTCCTTGTCAGAGAGGCCACGGATTTTTCCTCCTGGGATGGTTTGCTGACAATTCCCTGCGTCGTTGTTTTATTGAAGTGTCCAGGAATTTGATTTTTACCAAGATAAGGGATCACGTGGCTGAAACTCGGAGAGAAGTCACAAAAAAATGCTGTTCAGGATCAGAGAGAGTGATCAGAGAGGGAGCAAGAGAATTTAGGGCAATGCCAGAGACTTTCCAGAGAACTTTAACCATGGAAAGCTTGTGGCTGGATGATCCCTGGAGATCCGAGAGAATTTGATGTCAGTGGGAAAAGCAGCTCTGTGAGAGCTCAGTCTGCACCCAGAGGTTTTATCTAAGGCAAAATTCACCTGCAGCCCAAAAAATAAAATCACCTAATGAAAAATCCCCCACACGCTTCAGACTAAATTAAATAAATGTCATCAGTGGAACTGCGTGACATTTTTGGGGACAGCTAGAACCAGCACAGCGTGATGTGAGGCGAGTGATTTATATTTCAGCCTCTGAAATAAGTTTGAAAGGGATTTTGTGGAAAGTTACTCCAGGGATCGAAGCCAGTGCCGACCTCTCCGTGAATTACAGAGCTGAGGGACAAACACAGACCTGACTCTTTCAGGGGTTCTTTTCTGTCAACCTGCTTTGATTTGAACAGGTCAGGAAGAGGAGATTTCCTGCTTTAACGTCTCACAGTGAAAGGGGGCAGAAAACCCCATTTTTTACGAACAATGTTCAGTAATTTTAGGGTTTGGCTGCTCGTTGGTGCCTGTGAGGATCCAAAAGTGTCCTTTGATTGCTGGATTTTTGAATTTTCCCTAAAGGGAAAGGGATGGAAAAGCCCAGCCTGGGGAGGAAGAGATTGAGATGAGATGAGATGAGATGAGATGAGATGAGATGAGATGAGATGAGATGAGATGAGATGAGAGAGCATCGTGAGGCTGGACATCTATACCTGGGTTGGAATATGGGCAGGAAAACCTTGGAATTTGAGGTGGTGAATCCAGGGATTCTCTGCTGGATCTGCCAAACACCTTGAGCTGCTCTGGAGAGTGAAGGCTCCGAGCAGGCAGCACACAGGAGCAGTTTTTTAGGAATTTTGACGACATGATGAGCATACAGCTCTTTATATTTACAGTATTGGGGCTCTTCTGTGTTGAGTTTGGGGTTTGTTTGGGTTGTTTTTTAATTGCCAAAAAGAAGAATTTAAAGCACAAGTATAAAGCAAAGACACAAGTTTAAAACACGAGGATAAAGCCTCAGAAAGAGAAGAGCTGTGGGCAGGGGAACAGTGCCAAGAAATGAATGCAGGAATAGATTGGTGAGCTGAAGATACAGTGGGATGCAGGATTCCTGTCACCCAGCTCGCCCTTCCACCTTATTTTCTGAGCTTCACATATTCAGATTAAAGAGTTCTCTGCCATCATCAGCTGCTCGTGCAGGAGGCCACAAGTCTGTGACAATAAAACAGGAACATTTCATGCAATTCCGATCCCTGACAGCTCCTTAATGCTGCTTATCCTGCCTTTCCTTTCAAGCTTTAGTCATCCTAGATTTCCTTCCAAATGTGAATGAGGTGGCTTAAATCAAACTGTAAATTACGCTTCCAGTTATTATGTGCTTGCTAATCAGGATGGAAATGAAAAGTTGGTTGTCAAGCAGGGCTCTTTCCCACAATATCCAGGAAAGTATCAGGATTAGGCAGTTTAACAACAAAAGGAAACCGGATTGCACCTTGAGGAAGAAAGAAACAACCTGCCAGGCAGGAAGAATAGAAGAACGGGGATTTTTGCCAAATAAGCTTTAAAAAAAAAAATAAATATACGAATAATTAAGAGGGCCTGCGAGTGAAGCTGGTGAGGACGGAGCTGTGATGCTTCCTGCTAGTAAATACAAAGAATGGGCTCTAATAGGGCTCCAGGGGAATGCAATAGCTTGGGAATAGCCTTGGGAAGCAAGACAAACACACACAGAGGATGCAAAAACAGTGTGAAAAGTGATTCAGGGGGGCTCGATGCCCTTCCTGATTGTTCAGGCTTGGCTGGAGGAAGGCCTTGCTCCGAGGTGAACAAAGCCTGTTGATTCCCCAGCCCTCGGAATGGCGTGCCCAGAGGCAGCCCAGGCTGTGGGGAGCACCTGTGGGGAGAGCCAGGAAGGCTTTCCTTGATATCTGCTGCGGGCAGACGATGCTGGGTGTAAATATTGCAGCAGAACGTGCAGCAGCGGGGCCGTGAGCACAGGCTGGGCGTGGGGGAAGCTCCAGCCACGGGATTAAGGCAGGAGTGTCAGGGAAAGGCCAGTCCAGGGCAGGCTTGGCTGGAATTCTGCTCCTGCAGCCTCGAGCTGGGTTTTGTGGCTCTCCTAAGCTGCAGGTGCCAGGAGCTCCCCAGGCCAGATCAAAGCTCGCTGCTCCCGTCCAAATCAGGGGTTTGAAGCTCGCTGCTGCCTTCCAGAGAGGCAGAGCTCTGTGTTTGCAGGAGCAGCTCCTAATCCAGGGTAAAACCTGAGTGGAGAGTGGCTTTAGGGTGACTGCTGCTGGGACTTGGCTGAGCCCTGCCTTGGGGGGCTGATCCGGGTTCTGTCCCTTGTGCGGGCCCGGATTTGTGCTCCACGTGCAGCCTCACCTGCTCTGAATTTCCACTGTCAATACGGTTCATTTACCAAACACCCCAGAATCCATTTCTGCAGCAGCTTGGCTTTCCTCACAGAGATGTCAGGAAAATCTGTCTTGGTGGAGTTAATTTCAAATATTCGAAAAAGTGTGAGCTACAAACCAGAACCTGCTCACTGCTGGTGCCGCTCAGACACGAGGGAAAACAGAAGGTTCTTGTGATCATTAGAGATAATTTTGATCATTAATGATCTTTTGATCATTAACCTCTGTAAGAACTTGAAATTTCTTTTAAAAATTAGATCTTCCCTTCTTTTCCACCTGTGTTGACAATTCACTTCTATTAACTTCCAGGAAAAGTCAGGAGAGCACACTCTGCTGACAAATCTGAGGTTAAAGCTTTAATATTTACTCACCTCGAGCATAAATAAATATCCAGCTAGAATTACAGGCAGGATTTTGGAAGCTCTCAGCGGAAGTTTGTGTTTGTTCTCTACTAATGGGATGTTCAGGGAAGCAGAGGACCTGTCTTGGCTAGAAATCCATAAGGAAGGACACAGCCAAGAGCTGAGGGGAAGTTCTCGGGGTGGGAGGGCAGGGATTCAGGATTGCCCTGCAGAGAACAATCTCCTTCTCTCTGTCTGCTCCGATTACCCTGATCCGAGTCATGAAGTTCCTCCTCTTCCTCCTGGGGAAAATCCGTGGTTTTATGGTCCCCGTGACTCGGGCTGGGCTTTGAGCTGAGGAGTGAGGAACGTTCCTCGTTCAGATTTTATTGGTGTTCTCTGACCTTCCAACATTTACGTGGGGAAGCGTGAAAAGGAAAACCCAGGGAAGCTGCTGGCAGGAATGATGCCGTGGGGACACGTGTGCATTTATAAAATCCACAGGAACCTCACGGATTGGATTCACTTCTCTGCCCAGGCCCTGTCGATGCAGTTGTTGCTCCTGCCTGGAGATTTTAAAATCAAATTAAGGCAACCGAACAAAAAAAAAACCAAGCCAAACCAACTCAAACTCAGCCTAATTCCCACCTGCCCCATTTGTACACTGAATTCCCAGCTTCTGAAGCTTGCTGAGAAATCCAGCAGGTCAGAAAGTGTGGCCTCTCTGACCCCCAGCCTCCATTTTCATGCCTCAATTTGAACAACTGATGGAAAAAACCATGGACAGACCAACATCCACCGAGGGGACACAACCCCCGTTCCCTTCTCCCCATGTGCACGTGGGTGGGCTCCCAGAATCTCCTTTGACCTTGCAAATATCCCGGTATTGACAGGCTCAGGGCTCAGCTGGGATATCCCAGTGACATCTGTGCCTCTTGGAAGCCCAGTTTTAGTCCCTCAGTCCCTGCCTTGCTCTCTGCCCTCTCCACTCGCAGACACCCCCCTCCTCTGAAGCTTTAACTCGATTTTATGGCGCACAGGCTGCTTTGGCAAAGTCTGACAGCGTTTCGTGGCAGAGGGAAAGTGTTCTCCTGGGTAAAGCTGAAAATGGAAGGAAAGCAGAACCCATTTGTTGTTCAGTGCAGGCTCTGGCTGTGCTCGGGCACCCGAGGATGCAGATTTGGGGGCAGTGGAGGTGAAGGGAAGGGTCCATCCCGTTGGTGGTTCAGCTCTGGAGGTTCCTGGTGCAGCTCGAAGAGGTTGAAAGCAGAGGTTGCTTGCTTTGGGTCCGGCCCTAAATCAGAGAGGAAAACACTGAAACTCAGACGAACCGAACAAACCCAGCATTTCTGGCTGAAACGAAGCCCAGGCGTCCTCACCTTGGCCATGTCCCTCTTCCCACCTGGAGATGGACTTTTTTTCCTCATTTCAGCCACGGTGTGAACTCTGGCCTGGGAGAACGGGGGATTTTGAGCAGGAGCTGTTGCTGTGCTGCCTAAAAGGAGCTGTCCAAGAATAGCCTGCTCCCCAAAATACAAGTTGTCTTTGAGTTCCAAGCCCTAGAAAAGCTCTTTTGCCTGTGGAGCACATGCCAGATGGAAAGTGCCCCTCTGATTTCCTCCAAACACGCCTGCAGCTGTTCCTGCTTCCCCTTTTTTTTTTCCTACTGAAATTTTTAGACCTCACCTGTTGACAGAGGCATTATAGGGCTGGGATTTGTGTGTATGTGGGGTTTTTTTGTTTATTTTCATCCCTTGTTCTCCTAAAGGAAGATGACTTGAGATGGTTTGGAGCGATGACCCAGGGGGCAGGAGCTGTGAAAATACCTCCGGAGGGTGGGAAACCTCAAATTGTGCCCACAATGCCGAGGCTGGCTGGAAAGAGGCTTTGTTTGGAGCTGGTTTTATTTGGGGAGACAGAAGCTGGAAAGGGCCCAGGTCTTAGGGGGAATACCAAGCACTGAGCCTGGACAGAAATAGAGCCCCAGCTTAGGGCCCAGGGAAACAATCGGGAGGCAAAGTGCTGACCCAGATGCGAGTTATTAAGGGTAAATACACATTGACAAGGTCGGGGATTAGCTGCGGGTGCTTACGCAGTGCAGGAACCGTCTGCGCTCCGGGCCAAGCGGAGGCGAGGCTGCGATCTGGGGCTCGCTCACAGCAGCTGATTTTTCATTAGAAAGAACGCCAAAAAAATCCAACGAAAGCTCAAAAAAACAAAAACAAAAACGAAAACAAAACTCCTTTCTCCCAGCACGTGAAATTAGTGCAGCAAAACCTGGTGATAAAGAGGTTGTTTTTAAAATATATATATTATACTTATATGCATATTTATATGTATATTTATATGTCTAGGTAGATGTATAAGTATATATATATTTATATTTATATTTATATTTATATTTATATTTATATTTATATTTATAT
>VZTG01008969.1:153172-174593 GCA_013397845.1 Melanocharis versteri | reverse complement strand
TAATAAGAATAAGAATAAGAATAAGAATAAGAATAAGAATAAGAATAAGAATAATAAATCCATCCTTATTTTGGCCCTTTTGGGGGGTTGTTGTTGTTGTTGTTTCAGTTTTGAGTCAGCTTCCTGTGCTCGCTGTGCTGGTGCTGGGCTCCCTGCTGCTGTTTACTGCTTTTCACAGCTGCACAGCTCCAGGAAGGTCTCCTTGGCTCTTCCTGTGCCTTTCCAGAGGCTGCCCTGACATCCCGGGGAAACAGGCGGGGTTGGGGCAGGGATTAGAAGCCTCCTGCTCCCCCTGGCCCTGCCAGGCTCCGTGGAGTCCATAAAAGCCCTTTGTAAATAATGGCTTCTGCAGCTTCCTGGAAAAAGACTCAAAGTCCTCTGGGGCAGCAGCTGAAGGGCTCTCATGGAGGCAGCCCCGCTTTATTGTGCCCAACACCTGCCTGGAACCTCCTGCTGCTCCCCAGCAGGGAGCTGTCCTCGCTCAGGGGGTTATCCCAAACCCTGGCACTCAAATCCCACAGCTCCCTCTGGGGCAGCCAGCAGGGTCTGCCAGGCGAGGCTTCACCCGCCTGAGGCCTCTTTTGGAAGGGTTTTTCATCTCCTCCTGTCACGCTGGAGCTGCTGTCCCCACGTGTGACACTGCTGGCACGGGCACTCGAGGCAGGAGGAATTTCCCCAGCAAGGAGCCCCGAGCCGGAGCGGAACGGGATCGTGGAGTCAGGGAATGGTTTGGGTTGGGAGAGACTTTAAACATCGTTTAATGCAACCCCCGTGCTGTGAGCAGGGATCAGATCAGAGCCACATCCAACCTAGATTTGAATATTCCCAGGGATGGGACATCCACAGCTTCTCTGGGGGACCTGTGCCAGTGTTCACCACCCTCGTGGCGAAAACTTCTTCCTTGAATCTCATCTAAATCGGTCCAAAGCCATTCCCCACCCCACACCCAGCCCAACACCTTTCCCCCTCTTATCTCTCCCTTATCAGCAGCATGAGGAGGGTGCAGATGGAGCCACCCGTCCCCAAAAAGGCTCGGATTTCCTGTGCTGCCCCGGCTGAGCGGGAGTTCTGCCAGTCTGGGTTATTTAAAGGATGCAAAGCCACTCGGAGGCCTCTTGTGAAAGCAGCGAGGAGGGAGAGAAAAGAGCAGTTTGCATTGTCTGTGCTGGGGAAGCAGCACCACCTCCCACCCACGGCCACCCCCCAGCTGCCAGCTGCCGAGGGGACAGGCGCTTTTTGCCCGAGCTGGGGGCTGATATTTCCATACTTGGCTCCCATCCTGCTGCTGACACTTTCTTCCCCGTTAAAATTTCTCCTCCTCCAGCGTAAGCGCGCTCCTTTAGCGTTTTTGCAAGGAGGCAGCGAACGTTTCCAGGAGAATTAACCCTGAAATCCAGGCTGGGTTTGTGTTTCCATCATGGGAAACAGCGTGGCCAAAGGGAGAAGCTGAACTGGTGTGGGAATGCTTTGACCTGCAGAGCTTAATCCAACTTGTGCCAGCAAGATAAGAAAGATGCACAGGGTGGGATTGTTGGGGTGTCCTGTGCAGGACAGGGCTGGGCTCAGTGATCCTTGGGGGCCCTTCCAACACAGGATTTTCTGTTATTTTATATCGCTCTAAAGGATTTCATCCCTTTTTGTGTCTGGGGGAAGAAGCCTCACTCGTGCCCTGTGCGTTTTTCCCCCAAAGAGCTGAAGCTTGAGAGGCCTTAGAGCATCAAGTGGTGATGAAATGCTCTTAAATGCCACTCAAAATCTTATTTTCCTGACTCCCCTGTGTTTTCAGAGGGGTGTGAACAACCAGCAGCAGCAGTGTGAAAGTGGAAGAGGGGAGGGATGAGAGTCATCCGACAAAACCAGGAAAGAGGGAGAGGAAGGGCAGCGCAGGGAAGGACAGGAAGGTGGGAATGAAAAACAAGGAGAGCAGGAGAAGGATGGACACAGCAGAGAGAAAATCTCCCAGCAGCAGCCACAGATTGTCCTCTGAGAGATGGGACAGGAGGAGAAGGAGGAAAAGTGGCATGAGAACCTTCCTTAGGGAAAGAAATGGAAATATTTCGCTCTAAAAACCTGAAAGCCAAAGGTTTTGCAGCAGAACTGAGAGAGAAAGAAGCAGAAAGTTTTTGTGAGACACCAGGGCTTGTTCTCTCCTCCGCCCGCAGGTATTTGGGGCTCTGAGCTTTCTGGGCCTCCCAGGCTTTTCTTCTTCTCTTGCTGACAGCCAGGAATTCAGAAAATACACAAGATGTCACATTAGGGAAGGTTTTGCTTTATCTTTTTGGCTGTGGTTTTGTTTCTTTTTTTCAACTGTTTCATCCAGAGTGGCGAGGGAGGGCAGCCAGGTGACACAAAGAGCAAGACAAATGCCTCGGGCTCCTTATCAGAATCTCGTAATTGAGCAATCTCCCTATCACAGAAGCATTTCAGGGCTGGGCCCTGCATGTGCTGGGCACTTGGGCTTTGCAGGGAATTAAATAAATTGCTGATTTTGCAGGATGAACTTCAAATGCAAAGCGCAGCCCGAGTACGCAGAGCTGAGAGAGAGATTTGGATTTTTCCGAGTGGAAAACAAAACGTGAAAAGCTCTCAGGAATTCTCGGAATACATTTACCTGTTGAGAGATTCCTCTCCCCCTTTGAGATCTAGGTTGGGATTAATTACAATTTTTAACAGAGCAATGACATCCAGATTCTTTCTCCTTTTTAATGGCTTTGATTACTAATTATTTTAATTAATTACTCGCAAATCCACCGATCTGGGACCTCTGTGCATCGTGCTTGGCTCAGGCCCACAGAAAACAATGGCTGCAATCCCATACACGCTCTGGCACCCACTCAAGATCCAGCACGTTCATTTCTGCTGAATTTACTCCTGTTTGCAGTATTTCCAGCGTGCCCTGACCCTTGTGACCTACAATCTGCTGAAAATCCCTTTTGCTACTCGCTGACATGTGACTTTATAAATCGTGAGGGGGGCACTAAGATGATCCTAGAACCCAGCCTGGGGTTTAGGCTGCAGTTGGAAGGTCAGGATTGTGGGCAGGTTTAACAGGCACAGCAGGCACATGTCTCAATCCCTGACCCTAAAAGCAAAAGGAAACCCAGGTTCCTGCTCCCTCCCCGTTACCCCACACACATCATTTTATTTCTCAGCAATCCGAATGCTTACAGGGTAGTTTTTCCTGTCTCTTCCATCCAGATCAATATTGGGATATAATTCATTCTTGATTCCTGATTCATCTGCGAAGGGAAGAGGGAATGAGATCAGCTTTCTAGCAGAATTTTCTTTATTGAATTTGTTTTACTGAATAGACAGAGGATTCAGGTTTTTTACTATTCATCCTTTATTTCCAGTGAAAGGATCAGAACAGGCGAGAACAAAGAACTTCCTTCACATGCAGGACAGAAATTGATAGGAAAAAAAGAACTATTGCAAATACCCATGGTGCTTTCTAGATATGGCCACTGTAATAAATGGGAAATCTTTTGCTAATGGAAGCATTTTGAAGAAAAAAAAAATTTTAAATTCCATTCTAGAATTTCCCAGTTCTGATGTGAATGCACTGTCCAGCACTTTGGGAACATCCCACTCCCCACAACCAGTGCTCTGGGGATGCAGAGGCACAATCCCAGTGACCACTGCCTCCAGACCATTCCCAAAGAGCTGAAATAGCTGAGAAAAACGACTTAACCCAGTCAAAATCAGCCAGGGAGGGAAGGGACGGCAGGTTGGAGAGAGGGAGAACTTCCACTGGCAGCCTCTGAACCTAAAATTATTCTTAAAGTCACTCTCTGCGGGCAAGGAGGGTGAAATAGAGCACTTTGCCTAAAGAAATTGAGGGAAATGTTCTCTGGCTGCCCGTTAGAGCGGTGGGACCAGTTCCCAGGGGGTTTCTGGGATTTGGGGAGGCACCTGCAGCAGAGGTCAGCAGAGCAGAGGGGTGCAGGGGGTGGCAGTTCCAAGAAAAGAGCTTGGAAACAAAGAGGGGAAGCAGAAATGCAGAGCTCTGACAGTGCCTTGGACTGGGGCTGGGAAGTCATCCATAATTCTCTGGAAGAGTGGCCTTCCAGGGAGCCATTGTGTGAGCCCTGGCAGGATTTGTGCCTGTGCTTTCTGTGGAAGAGTTGCCCTAATTATCCGAGGTCATGGGGCTGGGATTTAATTACTGAGAATTCCTCTGGTGCCAAGGGGGAGAAGATCCCACAGCTGGCAGCTCGTGGTCCTCAATTTCTCCATAAAAACCTGCATTCCTGCAGGGAATTTGGGAAGATTTTTCTTCCTGGGAGCACAGGTTCATATCGAGACAAGTCCCTGAAGGTGGAAACCAAGGCAGCTCCTTGGGAAGGCATTTTTAAGGAATGCTGCCAACCTGTATCTACTGGCCCTGGCTTAGCAGGGGATTCTTTGACAGGCACTGTGAGGGTGTTTTAATTAACAGTTCAAGAAAAGCAGGGGGAAGAACGATCCCTCAACTTCTCCAAGGTCAGGAGGTGCTCAGACATCACAGAACTGGATAGAGGGCAAGAGCCTAAAGAGACAGAGACCTGTCAAAGCCCTTGGACAGCACAGCCCCTCGGAGGAGTTATTTTCTTTCTGTTATCAGGCGAAATGGAGCTATCAGGGAATGAATCTCCTGTTCAGACACGCTCCAGAGATAAGGCACAGCTGGTGGGAGG
The DNA here is from genome assembly GCA_013397845.1 of Melanocharis versteri. NCBI lineage: Eukaryota > Metazoa > Chordata > Aves > Passeriformes > Melanocharitidae > Melanocharis > Melanocharis versteri. The sequence goes on along the minus strand of VZTG01008969.1, from coordinate 169,917 downwards.
TGCTGCTGTTCAGAGGGGCTCTGCTCCATCGGGCCAAAGTGGTGAGGGTGGTTAAAACAAAGAGTCGTGTGATTATTCCGTAAAATCCCCCCACAAATGGATGGGATCCCTTCTCGTGGAGACTCTGGAAAGTGGGAAAGGCTAACAGGATTATTCTTTGCCTGGCACAGTGCGGGGCACCTCCCATCTTCTGTCATGGAAGAGATAAAAGGATCAAATCTGCGAAAGGAAATGATTTTAAACTCCAGTTCTTGTCCTTCTCCGTGTAGAGCCCATCAGTCACGCTGAGCTCACTCAGAGTTCCCCACTGCACTTCACTTGAGCTCTCAAACTGCTCAACTCAGCTTTTGCTCAAGCTGGGACCCCCACATCCAGCTGGGTTTGTGTGACAGAGGTGGTTTTACCACTGGGAATCTCATTTATTTGACTGAACTTGCCTCAAAGCCTGCACATCAAGAAATGCCCACTTTTACTGTGCACGAAAGACGCCTCACACCAAAATCTGAGCGTGCCTGCAAATATGAAATCCTCCTAAAGTGCTCCTGTAAATGGGGTGTGCCCAACCAAACAGCTCCTCAGCACCAAAAAAATGCAGAAAAATATGTAAAAAGTCAATTAATATATAAAAAACCCCCTCCTTTCGTGCTGTTTCAGTGATGAAAAAGGCGTTTCGAAGCTTTCTCAAATCTTAAAATTATTTTAGTGAAGCTTACATTGGATGCAAGGTGGGAATGATAATGAGGCAGTGCTATTAAGTGGGAATTTTTTAGGAGTGGTTGTGGGAGATGCTGGGAGCTGAATGATGAGCCCACTGGAAGGAAAAATTGAACCCAGCTCCCAAATTCCTCCAGAGAACCTGCACACCTACAGGAAGGAATTTTTAGGAAGCTGAAGATGTGACAAGAGCTTTTCGACAGCTCAAGCGCTCTTTCAAGTGCTGAAAATAGATCATTTCCCCCAGCTCTTTCCCCATCCAACGGGAAGAGAAGGTGGGAAGGGTTCTCAGCTGGAAGGTGAAGCTCTCTGGTGCCGTGGCTGGAGGTGACACAAAGGTTGCAGGACAAGAATAGAGTGAGATTAGCTGAGCTCTAATCCCGCCGGTGCCGTGGTGGCTTCACCTACGGAGCGCCTTCCACTGCTCCAGGGAAACGCTTTAAACCTGGCCTCCCAATCCTAATTGATCCCCTTCTATCTCCTTTTCTACCTCATATCAGCATCAGGAACCGTTTTAGTTGTTCCACTTAAGCTGCCCAAAACAGAGATGAGCGATCTCGGGAGGAGAACAAGCCCAAGGCTGAGCGTGGAGCTGGTGCTCAGATCCAGCTGAGTCCCAGCGCTGGGATGGGGACAAATGGAGCTGGAAACATCCCAAAACGCCAGCAGAGCAGCAATGCCCCCGTTGGCCCATCAGAATAGAAATGATTCCCACCTCTGCAGTGCCTCGTGGGTTTATAGTGAATACATTCAGGTTTTGCAGGCAGGCAGAGCCCGGGGAGGGAGAGGAGCTGTGGAAACACCAGATATTCCAGTGAACTGCAGAGGGGGAGCGCTGCCATTCCCACGGAAAAACAAGTGGGAGCTGCGAGCTGCCTGCCCGGTGGGTGGCCAGAGCAGCTCTGCTGCCGGGATCCACAGCCTCTGGAAAACCAGAACCCGCAGGGTTGAGCTCCACGGCGCTCCAGAGCACGAAACAATCGGGCAGGGTGGAGGCGGCTTCGGAGCAGGAATAAATCTTTCTTCCCTCTGCTCGAATCTCACGCTGATAGCAGCGAGTTTCCTTATCGGCCTCTGATGGCAAGAAACGAGGATCTAGATAAAGTTGTTTATTCCAGTCAGGTATTGGCACGATGTGAGAAAACACACTGGGAGACCAGATGTTCCCGAGCTGGCCACCGCAGGCATTCGCTCGGCAGCAGGAAAAACGATTTTCCCTCCTTTTCCCTGGCCTTGCTTGGCCTGTTGTTATTTCCTACGAGCACCTTGGTGTTTTCCTCCGTCAGCCGGAGCAGAGCCCCGCTCCTCCCCTCCTGCTGCATCTGCTTGCAGGGCGGTTTTTGAGAGTTCTCCGCACAAAAGTGATAAATCCTCCTCAGGATGCAGGGAAACGCTCAGCTGAGGATGATGAAGGGAATTCAGGCACGTTCTTGGTGATCCCTTTGGCCAGTCTCACGGAGGACGGTGTTGAGGTAAATTTATCTCCTGAATATCAGGGAATCACCTGGATTTTGCAATTCCCTGGACACCAGAGCAGTGGGAGTGGACAATGAAATTCCTTTAAGTCCCTATGGATGGTTTGAGAGGAGTTGGCAGCATGGGCTTGGAAATTTTCGGTTTCTCCCCAGATTCATCTTTTCCTTGGGAGATTCACTGGCACAACAGGACAGATTCTGTGGATTACTTAGTTCCTTTGGGCTTTGTTGAGGAGGTTGGTTTTTTTTCCCAGTTAATAAGATTTCAGCAGCAAAAACCCAACATGAAGGATTCTTTGATCTTGATCAAATGTTGACTCTATTAATTAAAACAACCGAGCGGAGCTGCACGGCCTCATCTGTCTGCAAAGTGTTTGTAGTCTCCAAACACAACAAGAGATAATCAAATGTCCACATAATCTTCTCTTTTAACCTTTGGATGAGGAATTTTTTCCAGCCTGGCTGTACCTGCAGCAATCAGCAATGGCAGGACTCAGCGGAGAGGAGCAGAAAAAAAAAAGTATTAGAAAGCCCTTCATTAACCAATCTGAAATGAAAGCATTCAATCTTAATCCTGTCATCAGGGTTCCCTAATTAAGGGAATGGGCAGATTTATGAGGTTGCTATTTTTACCGCGAGCCCGGCACGCTCGGTGCCGCGGAAGTGATGTCAGGGCTGGCCGGAGCCAGCGGGAATTGTGTTTGGATTGTCCCAGGAGAATTCCTGTGTTCTCCAACTCCCACAGCACCTCCCCAGCGTCTCCAGCTTCCAACAGAAAACCTCAGCCACGGCTCCAAGGGATTTACGTGAGCTGCAGCGTTGTTTTCCTTTCATGGTTCACCTTTCCTTATCTTTTCCTGATTATTGCCGTGCAATCCCGATCTTCTGCAAGCCCAGTGGAAGGCAGTGGGATGAATTTTCTTCCTGATCGGGCTGGAACAAATTTTAGAGGTTCCTCTAAAGTCATCAGACATCACCCAGGTTTGCTGGGGTGACAGAAATTGCACAAATGGGATTAGGAAGGAGAGAATGGGAGTGCTGGGCCACCTGTAAATGGATAAAAAGTGAATTTGGATGACAACAGGCAGGGAATTTGCAGGAGAGAGCCGTCCCTTATTGTTGGCAATGTTGGCACCACTTCTGTGCCTACCACAGCATTTTTTGGAGAAACTTCCTCCTAAACAACTTGTTGGGACAATGAGAGACCTTCAGGAGCATCCATGAAACAGCCTCAGCCCCTTCCTTCCCCCTCTGTTTGGAGCTGTCTTTGGGGATGCTGCTGGGGGGAAAAGAGGAGAGGGGAAAGGTCCAAATTTCAGATTCAATTCCTCCAGCAAGTGACAATCTGAAATTCAAAAGGCAAAGAATCACCCCAAAAATCAGAAAAACCCAAAACCAATGAAAGAAACCATTAATCCAATTTCCAGAAGACCAAAATCCAGGCTCCAAGTGCTTTCAGGATTTTGTTCTCACCATGTATTGATGGCAAGCTTTTAGCTTTACCCCTATATTTAGCATTGCAATAAATGCTCTGCATCCCCACGCTGCCATCACTGCTCATTTAAAAGCTTAAATAGCTGAATTTATGACAGGTTTTCTTTCTGATGCCACTGTTTTCATGCTCATGAATTATAGATCCAGCTATATCCAGAGAGTGGTGGTGTCAGAGAAAAACTGATCCCTTGTCTTTGCGAAGAGAAAAAATAAGATAGGAAGAGGCTCTGTGACAATGGGCAAATTTATTGGTTGGGGGGAAAAGGGGCTTTTGTGGAATCTGTCAGATTTTGCCTTTTTCATTCTGAGGGGAGGAGCAGGGATTTGATTTCTGCCAGCAGCCCAAAGAGCAGGAAAACAAATCCCTGTCACAGGCCAGATGCCTGCTCCCTTTCCCAGCAGGGATGAGCCCTCACTCCTCACTAATTTAGCCCTCACTAATTTATCAAGACCTCTCCCAAAGCAAGCATTTCTTTGTGGATTCTGACCTGGCCACTCTCCACAGCCAGAATTCCACATTTCACTGCTGCTGACCAGCATTTCCCTGCTGTAGCTGCACTCCTCCTTCCAGGGGACTCTGTTAGCGAGGAATTCTTCTCCTTGAATTCCTTCCCTCCTCCCATCAGCTGTGCTGAGAGAAGTGGGCAGATTTTTGCACACTGAGTCTCACACCATGTTGAGGAAGAATAAAATATTGAAGTTATTTTTGCTGGGAAGTTTGCAGAGCAAAAACGCTGTCAGTTATCTAAAGGTTGTCTCGTGCCTCCTTCTCTGCACTTCCACAAGATGTTTTAGTGTCTTCAAAATGAAATTTGTGAATGGCACAGGGGGTTTGCTGTGCTGAATGTGTTTGTGCTTCCTCATTTTCTCCTCTTACACAAGGAATTGTGCCAAATTCTCCTTTTTGCCTTCTCCATCTCTTCCAAACCCCCCTTCCCACATTATCTGACAGCCTTTCATGTCCGAACTCTGGCAATTTCTCCTTCATTCCAGGAGGGAGGAATGCACAGGCCAGAGAGTCCAACATAGCTTTGCAAAGACTTTAAGCTGCTTTTCCTCTCGTCAAACCAGCCTAAAATAAATGTATTGCACACCTATAGCCTGAACAATTTTTACAAGGCAAGGCTCTCATGAAGAAGTATAAATCTCAGTGGGGAGAAGAATGCAAAGCAATAAAGTTGTGTATCCAGCTGAGGGCAGAGGGATGAAGGGCTGGCAGATGAGCTCTTTTCTAGTTGTTTCCTCACCCAAAAACCATCCTCTTCATCAAAGCCTGAGCAACTTCCAGGAATGGAGTTTATCCCAGTGCCTGCTTCTGACAGAAGTAGCTTTGCCAGCCTGACCTTCTCCCTGAATCCACTCAAAGTGGCCTGGAAAGTTTTACATTTTTTTCTTGCTGTTTCATTCTGTTCTGTCACTTTTAGGGCAAGAGAATTATCCTCACTGAACGATCGAAAAACTGCAGTGGGGGTGGGAAGAGGGAATGAAAGCAGCTGGATAATTAAAATATTAAAAAATAAGGGCCACCTAATGCTGAAGAATAAATGTTGTGTTGAAACTCACAAAATCCAGGACTTTTTTCCAGGAATTATCACAATAAATGGTGACACACACAGAATTGAATTCCTTCTCTCCTACCATCACTTATGCTGGGACAAGCGGGCAGATTTTTGCACGCTCTCACACCAAATTGAGGAAGAATGAAATATTTAAGTCATTCTTGCTGGTGGGCAAGGTGGTTGAAGCAGCCTTTTGGGGTAAATCTGCAGGTTCCCACAAGTGGAGGGGAGCCCAGCAATGCCAGCACTGCTCTCACCCCAGGGTTTGTTCTGCAGGGCTCCGGGTGACCATCCCAGAAAAAACAAACAAAAAACCTCACCCAGAGCTTTCCATGAGACTCCTTCATCCAAAATTGCCAAATTTTGGGTTGCACCAGCCTCTGGAAGTGGCAAATAATCGAGGAGTGGAGTGAAGCTGACCCTGAACATCCCTTTTTTGTGGCTGTGCAGCACCACAGGGAGCAGCCCCCCTCAGATCGCTTCCCCAGCGTCCACGGGCTTGGTTATTCCTTTCTCTGCAGTAATTCCCGTGAGGCTGCTCCTGTTTCGGGGTAAATTGCATTTGTCAAAGCCACCTTTTGTCTCCTGCAGAGCTGGGGGGGATTGATCTTTACAGGGGATGTGCTGGGGCTTGTGGAGGCATTTCGGGGGCTGCCAGGTGAGCTCCTGCCAGCGGCTGATGGAGAGGCTGGAGCTGCTGCAGCCCACTTCTCCCCAGTTAATTAATTTAATCCCATCCCATAATTCATTAAAGGACCCATGCCTTTGATGTGCTACCACGAGTTTTATGGGCAGTGGCGAATATTGACCAAATCCTGAGGCTTAAAACGCAGTTTTTCAGAGGTGTAAATGCTCTGAGATTCTGCTGGTTCTTTATACAGGAAAAAAAAAACCTAAAAACTGGAAGAGGCGGAAGGATTTGGCGTAGCAAAGCTTTGCCGAGCTCCTAACACCAACACTGTGCTCCAGGGCTGCTCTGAGGTTAGGACAGCCACCTCCACGAGCACTGAGGTGCCCTCACTGCCCCAGGGACCTCATCTGGGCCTGTGACACCTCCTGGGCTTGGGGCCAGCCCCGTCCACCCTCCGGCCGTGTCCGAGGAGCTGCTTTGGCAGGAGGAGCCTCCAGGAGACAATGGATGGCTGGGGAACAAATGGAGCGTGGCAGAGATCCTTGGAGGGGGAGCTGATATTTGAGATGGGCCCGAATTGAGTCAGGATTGTTTGGAATTCCTTCTCTGCCCTTGCTGGGTTTTCTGCTCTGGTTCTCCAGCACCACCCGTGCTCCTCAGGCTTTCAGATCGGGATGGGCTTGGCAGCAGGGCTGCAGGAAGGGCTGGAAGCCCCCAGCTCCTCAGAAGCCCCTCCTGGATCCAGGCGTGGTTCCACTGGAAAGCGGCCTTTGATCCACCAAAAGCTTGGCATGGCCAAGATGAAACAGTTTTGGGTTCTGCTGGGAAATGATGGCTCCCCCAACTCTTCCAAGCAGCCCTAAGCACTGCATCCTCAGCAGGGGTGAGCTGCTGCCTCTTCGTCAGCCCCAGGAAGGGCCAGATTTGATATTTTGCTCCGTCGTGAACAAATGATGGTGGCCTGGAACAAATGCTTGTGAGTGGCTAAATTAGTCCTTACAGATGTCTGAACTAATTTGGGGTAATTGTCAGTTAATCAGCTCACGAAACGAAGCTTGGGCATTTCTCGAGGAGTGCGTCAACAAAAGCAGAAAGAAAACAGACTTCTGATATTTTTAAGGTTAAAAAAACCCCAAAATTATGTTGATTATTTAAGAACTTTTAGGCTAATTTTGCGCATCATCAAAAGAACGGCAATAGGGAAGAGAGGCACTATCCCAAATTTCTCCTGGGAAGCAAAACCTTAATTGCCCCCTGCCCTTAGAGCTGTGAGTGACATCAGTAATTGATTACTGATATCTGCACTGTCAGATATTCCTGTGACTGACTAAGGTGAGGGAGTGAAACCCAGGCAGAGTGGAGATTTTGAGGATTCTTTTCAGAAAAGAAAACTGAAATCCAGCTCCCACTCTGACAGGCACTTCCAGGGGTTTGGAGATGACTGTGTTGAAATCTGTCCCCCCTCAAGGAAGCAATTAAATTGCACTGCTCGTGATTAACATCATTAACATCCCCTGGCTCTCCCCAGGCTCTGCTCAGCACTCTTGGTGCACCCAGCACTCCTCATTCCCCCCTGCCTCCCGAAATTGCTGTTTCCATCAGAGAAGGTGATTTCCCCCTTGTCAGAAGTGGTGGGAGTTGTATTTAATGGATTCAGCTCCACACTCGGAGCTGTCTGCCTTTCAGAGGGAGGGTGTCACTGAAATCCCATGTTTTTGTAGGATAATTGGATCCTTTTCAGGAGGGCAGCGGATCGACATCCATCAGTGTGACTTTCCCACCTCTCTGGAGCTGCTTTGTGCTCGGAGCAGGAGCCGAGGGCTCCTGCTGGATGGGAATTCCTGGGTGGAGGTGGGAGCAGAGGCCTCGTTAGCAGGAGCAGAGCACAATGGTGGCGGGGTGATCGTGTTTGACCCGTGTGAATTATCCATGAAAGGCTCCGATCATTCCCTGGGCGTGTTTGGAGACAGGAGCAGCAGTGTCTTGGTGAGGGGTGGGATTGGGAGGGCTGGAATCGTCCCTGTTATCCAGATACAACACCAGAAATTCCGCCTGGAGCAGAGGAGGTGTGCTGTTAGCACTGGGATTGCTTTTATGGGATGGGATTAAAGACCTCCCCCTCTTTATCCTGGAAGGGATGCCCTGAAGAGGTGAGGGGGTGGCTGCTGGAGCTGGGGGAAGAGTCAGGAGAAGGACAGATGGCACTCAAATGGTGCTGGGTGTAGTTAGGCTGGATATCAGATAACTGCCAGTAGCCTCGGCAGGAGGAGTCTGAAACTGGATTCACTGGAAGCACTGGGAGCACTGGGAGCACAGAGACTGACGGTTTGAAGGTATGACTTCCTCAGAGTGTGAAATGGTTTATCCCAGAATCATGGAATGGTTTGGGTTGGAAGGGACCTTAAAACCCATCCAGTGCCACCCCTGCCATGGCAGGGACACCTCCCACTGTCCCAGGCTGCTCCAAATCCCAGTGTCCAGCCTGGCCTTGGGCACTGCCAGGGATCCAGGGGCAGCCACAGCTTCTCTGGGCACCCTGTGCCAGGGCTCCCCACCCTCCCAGGGAACAATTCCTTCCCAGTCTCCCATCTAACCCTGCTCTAAGGCATTTTTAAGCCATTCCCTGTGTCCTGTCCCTCCAGCCCTTGCCAAAAGTCTCTCTCCATCTTTCCTGCAGCTCCCTTCAGGCACTGGAAGGCCACGGTTAGGCCAGCCTGAAGCTTCTCTTTTCCAGGCTGAACAATCCCAACTCTCCTCACCTTTCCCCATCGCAGATCATCCTGATGCCTCCTCTGGGTTTGTTCCAACATCTCCACATCCTTCCCGTGCTGCAGAGCCCCGGCTGGGCTCTCACCAGTGCCCTACAGAACCCCTTCCAACCCATTTTTGTGGCCGTGCTCATCAAATAACTGGGATTAAGTTCCCAAATTGGCCAGCACGCCGCCCGTGCCCCGTCCCTGTGTCTCCCCGCTGACTCCGTGGCCCTTGGGGATTTCCTGTGGCACGCGTGGCATGCTTTGTTCCGAGGGGCACCTCTAATCCCAGCTTTTGTGCCTCGCTTTGGGGCTGCTCCCTGCGGTGCCCCGCTGATGTGGAAGGGAATGAACGCCCCGCTCACACACGAGAGCCCAGGAAGGCTCCTGCTGCAGGAATGCGCTGGCACCGAGCCGCCAGACACAGACCGAGCTGGCAGCCACAGCAACGGGCAGGAATGGCCAGTGGGCATCCCCTGAAAGAGCCCGGGAATGCCAGCAGGATCCTGGATGTGCCCGTCACCGTCTGGGTGTTACACGTGTGAATCAGCACCAAGCCTTTGCTCTGGGCAGGTGATTGCTGTGACACAGGTTTGCGCTGTTCTTTTTTCCTTCCCGTCCCTGCTAAAGCCTCTCAAGCCCCACGTTTTGGCTGGTGTTTATCATTGCCTGGGTTGGGATCGTGTGGCATCGTCTCTGTTCTTGTCTTTGTCCCCTCACTTGTGATCTGTCCCAGGCAGAGATGAAATCCTCAGTTAATTCTGTGATCCACAATAGTGACGCTCCCAAAATTTCCTGAACAAAACCCCACTAAAATTGCCTATTTTGGAGTTTATGGACATAACGAAGGCAGAGTTAATGCTGGGTCCAGCCTGAGAGAAGGTGCCACAACAAGTCAGAAAATAAAACTCTGTATCTCTGCCCTCTGCACTGCACATCCCAAAGATTCCAACTTCCAGCAGTTTTTCCTTCATTTTTTCCAGAACCCGCTGGAGATTTTTTTAAATTTGTTTTCTTAAAATACTCAAAATAACGAGTCCCTCTTCAGATGCAGGAAGGATAAAATTTCAACCCCTGCTAGAGCCCAGCCAGCAGAGCAGTGCTGAGACCATTTATTCTCAATATTCCGGTCTAGGGGCCGGCTCTGGTTTTTTTGGAGATCCACAAATTTGCTGCTGCTTTGTGTTTTCGCTGTGGGAACGCACGGGCTGTGAATCAATGGAACTGCAGTGGGACTTTACGAGCTCCTGGGGAGCCTGCAATGCTTTTGTGTCTGGGATCAAACCCCTCTTCTCCGTCAGCAAACGCTGCAAATTGCTGGAGACAATTCCAACGGAGCCGTGCGGGAGGCACGAGGAGCAGGGGATGGAATCCCACCTGCACGGATCTCACCGTGGAAAAACGGACACTGAACCTTCCAAAAACAAGTGTCTTCGCAAGGAAGGAAGATCCAGATATTGAGGGGTTAAAAAGAAAACGTTTTCTGTTTGGGTTTGGGTTTTAGAGCTCAAATTGGGGGATTCTGGCTGTTTTTAGGGTGCCTACAGAGTGGAATGGGTACGAAGATCCCAGAACCCCTCACCCAGCGATTCCCTGGGCTGATGCTGCTGCAAAAGATGGGACAGAGCAAGGGCAGGAAGGTGGGAAATGAATTCCTGGCTTTCCCCATCGCTGGGAAGGGTCTGGTGAGGTGTCACCCAACTGTCTGTGCCTTTATTTCCTCCTCTCCACCAGCAGGGTTTTACCACTGACCCCGCACGGCGAATTCATTAATTAATTCCTATTAATAATTACTTTGCAATATTCTGTTGGTGGTCTCTGGAGTGCCCACTCTTGCACTTGTGGCTCGTCTGATTTGCCTTTTCTTTCCACCACGGGCCAAAAACCAGGGATGCAAAGGAATTTGAGCTCCTGATCAGGGAATCAGCAGCAGCCAGGATCTTGGTGATTATCTCACCATTATTTCACTGGCGTTCGTTAATATCTCAAATCAATTTATATTCCTTCAGCTCAAAAAGATTGAAGAAGTCAAACAGCATTTTGGCCATGGCCAGGCAGGCATCCAGAGCTTTTCTCCCAGTTTCTCTGACAGGTTTTGGGGCAGCTCTGGAGAAGAGACCACTGGGCAGAGCATCTCCCACCCCAGAGCCTCATTAATTCCAGTCTGACACACAACTCTCCTCTCACCCACAACAGGGGCAGTGCCCTCACACAGTTTTCCTCATTTTGGAATCTCTTTGATCCACCACTGCCCTTGCAAGGTTTCTTGGGGGCAGATGACTCACTTGGCACCGAGTGGTACCTGAAATACCCCCTGTGCCCTCTAAAATCCCAATTAAAGCTCCAGCCCTGGAGGGTGCTGAGGGCCCTGGGAGATTCCTGTTTCCTTTCTGTTCCTTCAGCTCCAATGTGAGAAAAAACCCATAACATTTCTTAAGATGAGGCCCTCCAAAATGTCTGTCTAAAGTTCTATCTTAATTTTGTCAAGCGCAGAGTTTATAAATTATGAAACCATAAGGAAATATAACAAATTTGCTTTATTTGCAAAATAAATTGGCGGCAGAGCTGATGAAAAGTTTTAAAACGTTCCCCAGGTCTTACATTGTTCTTGGTGTCCTGAGTGAATTCTCCACCATGTGTATAAATGTTCTTAGAAGTGGGAGTTTAACCTTTATCAAGGAGAATAAAAGTCCCACCTCAGCGTGGATGCAAAGTACAGAAATAGTGAGCATTTCATGGTTCTCTTTGGCTTTTCAGAGTGTGATTTCTGCTTTCTGTGGGGGAGCCCACTCAAAAAACTTAAATCTGACCGGTGACAGTTGTAACCCCTTCCAAAATCAGGAGGGATTTCCACCTGCTGGCTCCAGGCAGTGAAAATCCATGGGGGTGGAGGATTTTACCCTCTGTAGAGGATGCTGGGGCTCTGTCCATCCCCTTCCAGGGCTCTGTTTTTATCTTTGGATTCTTGGAGGGGACCTCACCAGCCGGCCCTGAGCGACTCAGGAAATTTATTCCAAACCTGTCCCACCCTGGCTGTGCTCCAGAGCGAGCCAGGGCCGGAGTGGCCAGCAGGAACGGGGGGAAATCCACACAGGGACACTCCTCACATTCCAGGGCACGTGCTGCTCCCTGGGAAAAGGAAAAAAAATAACCCAAAACTTTCCACTGCAAACAGGCACTGGGAGAATTTCCCTCCCCGGCTGCCCCGGCGCCACCGGAGCTGCTGGAATTGGGAATATTGTGGTGCCAGGCCCTGTGAGCAGCAGGAGAGGTGGGATTTCTCTCCCCTGGCTGGAATATGTGGAATTCAGAGAAGGCAGACGGGTTGTGTTCATCCCTAAACTGTTCCCTGTTCTACCAGACCCACCCAGAGCTCTTTTCCAGAGGGATCCTGTCCCTCCTATCCCATCCCATCCCATCCCATCCCATCCCATCTATCCCATGGATCCCATCCCATCCCATCCCATCCCATGGATCCCATCCCATCCCATCCCATCCTGGACAGGTCCAGCTGCTCCTCGTGGTCCATCCACGGCCCTCAGGGATTTTTGGGCCACAGCCGCTGCCAATATTGGTTTATTTTACACATTAATAAATGCAGAGCTGTTTATCCCCTGCCAGTGAAGGGCAGCACCGGGGGGGTTGTAACAGGAAAATTTGGCTGCTCGGGAGGAGTTTGTGTTTGAATTGCTGGGCTTTAATTCCCTCTTCAGCTGCTTCAGGGGGTGGCAGAGAAGCAGAGCTGCACTCTCTGTTCTAAAGGAGCAGCAGGATGGAGCAAGGGAAATTCCAGTCAGATGCAGAGGGAAAATTCACCTTGAGGGTGTGAAACCCTCATTGACAAAGAAATTCAAAATGCAGTCAGCTCAGGCCCTGAGCATCGTGGTCTGGCTTCGAAGCTCCCTCTGCTTTCCGCTTTCCTTCCAACCAAAATTGTGCTTTTACCTGATAAATCCACGTGATCTGCGACTTTACAAAGCCATGACCTTCCTGTGTTCAGAATTCTTTCCTTAAATCCAGAGGAACCTTCCAACGTGCCGTGACAGCTTCGAAAAGAGCATTTTATTCTGTAGCAGCCTCTGCATCCTGAATGAGTGCACGTTATTATCGATCTCTTCTGTAATTTCAGTCCCTGCTGGCCCCATTCAATTGAACAATTTTGTGGTCACCTGTCACCAGAACATGTCAGCAGTACTTCCCTGGAACTCTCCCTGTAAATTTTATTCATGGAGCAGAGTCCTGTCCCTGGCCCTGCCTCACCCCTGGGTTAACCAGGTGACATTTATTAAATTCCACATTTGTTTCGTTCTCACTGTGTACCTGCAGGTGCAGAAAGAGTTGTCAAAACACTTTTTTTTTTTTTTTTAGTTTAATCAATGAAAACAGAGAATCAAGGTCACGTTCCCTCATGTGACTACAAATTCATTCATTGTTTTGGAGGGGATGGAAAGAGGCTGTGACAGGAAAAACATTTTTAATCAGCAATTCCTGTGAAAAGTTCCATGGGGGCTGATCTTATCTGTTCTCCGCTGTCCTAAATAACCAAACAGATAATTTCTGTCTGAGTTTCAGCAGCTTCCCTGAGCCCCCTCTGCCACATTTCACCAAACTGCTGAGGGATGCTGAAGGACTGGGGATGTCTCAACCGAAATTTTTGGTTTAGGGCTGCACATGGAAGTGGGAAGTGATCGGGATGAGACTCTGTGTGGGTTTAGCCAGAGTGGGACAGGCACAGCAGGAAAAGCCTTGGGAAAAGTGCAAACCCTGCTGAGCCCACCCAGGTCCTGAGGCATCCTTTGGTTCAAACCAAGCAATGAGCCAACGCTGGAAATGAAAATGCAATTTTAAATGGAAATCGGGCTGCTGGAGGGACCAATAAACAAATTCACAGCTCCCCAAGCTCAGGCCAGCACTGCAAGCTGAGCCCCAGGGATGTGCTGGTGCCAGGAGGACTCTTCCCCCAGATCCCCTTCCGTGGGTGCCTTCCAGCAGTTCCCCGACCCATCTGAAAAGATGCAATTCCTCAGCTTTGGGCATAAAAGGCAAAATAAAACCGTTTTAACTCCGTGCCAATCTCATGCCCCGTTTGCAGCTTCTCCTGCACTCCCAGAGTCCCTGTGTGAGCGGAGCTTCTGCTGCACAGATGAAGGATGGAGACGTGAAGGGCTGGATTTCCAAAACCTCTCAGCATGCTCTGAAGGCCCCGCGAGGGCCAGCTCTCAGATGGGCAGCCAGCTTTCTTCTCCTTCTTCCTCTGCTTTAGTTCTCCTTCTGGTTCTTGAACGCTGAGCCCTCAGCAGTTCTCGGCAGTCGCATCTTCCCGAGGCTTAAATGGCTTAAACATTTATTTTAAGCAAAATAGAAGTGGCTGTTCCATGCCTTGCCCGAGCTCACCCAGGGTGTCTGTGGCAGAGCCAGCAGTCGAGCCCAGATCTCCAAAATCCCAGGCCAGGCTTAACCACAAGACCATTCTTCCTCTCACAAAGATGATCCCCATCCCATAGGAAAAATATTCTAACACGATCCGAAAAAAAAAATCCTATAAAAATCCTTAAACCTGAACAAATATGTAATAATTGCTATTCAGGATCCATGCAGGGGCTAATGAAAGCCATACTCCGTAACCTTAATTTAAAACAAGCCCAATATTATTTTTAGGCTTTGGATGGGGATTTCTTGCTTCTATCAGCAGCGTGTTTGGCACCCAGTGCCACACAAAACTCTGCTGTTTCATCAAAGCCCTGGCGAAAACCTCTGACTTCTGGACAGCTGCTTTGTCTCCCTGATTAAAAATCCCCCCTGGTGCTCCTGCTGGTGTTGGTGTCCCCTTGGAAAGCAGGGGGGCTGTGTCACCGAGAGCAGGAGCGAGTCCTTGCTGCTCTGAGCTCCCAGGCACAGTTTGGGATTAAGCTTTAATTCCGGAGATAGGAGTTATGTAATAAAGCAGAATATGAGTCCCCAGGGCTGCGCCCGCTGACCTTGCAGCCCAGGGATGCTCGCAGAAACCCAACCTGGGCAGGCTCTTCCCTCTCCCCTGGGATAATTTCCTTTTGCCTCTCGCTTTCTGGCTCGAGGTGTGCGGCGTGCAGGAGTTTGCAGGAGCTGAGTCAAGCTGTGGGTGTTGTTTTCACACGTGAGACAGTAAATGATGTTCTCTCCCGAGGAATTGAAAATAAAGGCACGTGGCAGCACAGCTCATCTGAGTTTTTTTGCCCCCCCCCTTTTTTTATATTGTTTCTGCTCCTCTAATTCCAGGATCTGGGAGAGGAACTAACCACAATAATACCGTTTTTTACAAGATTTTAACTTAATTTTGGTCGGGGACAAGAAGCTCAAATATTTCTGGTAAACAAGAACAATGCGGCCTCTGTGAACCGAGCTCAAAGGCTGAGCCCTGCAGAACTGCAAAGCATCTTTCTGTCCTTGCATCCTAAAACCTCCTTCTTTACAGGAAAGGGTTAAAAGCAGCGAAAGAAAACAATGAAGACACCGAACCAGCTCGGGCCAAGTGCAAAGCCACACATTTCTGGTGTTTTTACCCCGTGTCTCAGCACCTGCCAGCCCAGCGTCTCCTTTTCCATTACCCCAGCAAGAACAAACCCTGCAGCCCTCGGTCGCTGCCCTGGCCCCGAGCCTCGGAGCAGATGTGGTGGGAGGCTTTGTGAAAATAGTGAATAAACAGCCGTGGCAAAGGCCAGGCTGGGCAGGGGGGAGCGGGAACCTGGGTTTGTCCTGCCCTGAAAACGGCAGTTCTTCTTCAGCTTTGATTCTTTGTCTTCCACACTGAGTGCAAACCACCTGAACTTCTCCGACCGCCTCTCTTAGAGAACGCTCCAGCCTCTTCCAGACTCAAGAATTCAGTCTGGGACAGAAATTCTGAAGAGAAATTAAGAATTTAAGAATTTCTGGGGCAAAAAAACCCACGAAAAAACAAAACAACCTTTTGCTGCTGGATTAATGCAATGTCCTGCTTTTTTGGAAGGGTTTTCCTGCCCATTCACTGATGTTGTGTGACCCTGACAGAGCCTTGGAGAGTGAAAAAGCTCTGATAAAATCCCTGTGGCTCAAACCCGCTTGTGCTGGGGTTGGCATTGATCACCCTCAGCCCACACCGTGCTGGGGGTGAGCAGAGCCTGACCCCAAAACCCAAAGCCCAAAGCCCAAACCCCAAAGCCCAAGCAGCTCTTGGGCAGGGGATCAAAGTTCCACGCGTGCTTTCAAACACTCTGAAAACAAACCGACACCAGCACATCCACCTGAAATCGGGCACTCGGTGAAGTTTGTGCTTTGCCACTGAGAATTAGTCAGAGGAAGGAGAAATAAGCCCTGGAAAAGCAGAAGCTGCTGCCTGTCGCTGCCTCTTTATCTTGTTATGATATTGGTGTCCAGCCGTGCTTCCCTCTGCAAACCGCCGGGGCTGGGAGCACCCATCACCCTATCACTTCACTTGGATTAATTATGCTCAATCAAAATGTTTCAGAAGAGGACAGAAATGTCTGCAGCAGTTAATCCCGACCACTGGGGTCGTCAGGATATTGGCATTTTACACTTCAGTTCAATTACAAGACAAATCTGCTAATGGGACATAATCTTCCAGAGCAAACAGGGAAGCAGGGCGCTGATATTCTGGCAATTGATTTATGCAGGGTAAATGGGGCAGGGTAAATGGTGCAGAGTGAAAGCTTCAGGGAGCCCCATGAATGAGAGCAGCCCCGAGCTTGTCTGCTGCTGCTTTCCCTTCCTTTCTTCCACAGGGGGAACAAAAAAAATCGTTATGTGAAGTTTGTTTTTAATTGTTCTGCATCCAGGAGTCAGTGCTGGGCCAGGGGGACACTCTCATCTCCCCTCCTGCCTCTCCTTCTCCCTTCTCCCAGCCATGGGGAAGCAAACCAGTCAAACAGAAAAGTCTTTGCTGCAGAGGGTGAAATTCCAGAGTTTCAAGTCCCTGTTCTGCACAGGGAGAGGCTGGAGAGACCTGGGGCAGCTCAGCAGCGCTTGGCAGGGAGGGAACAGGGGATAGGGATGCTGATGGGAGACCCCCGAGGGGCTGGGGATGGTGATGAGAGACCCTCGAGGGGCTGGGGATGGTGATGGGAAACCCCATGGAGCTGGGGGTGCT